>OY982570.1:2408435-2609196 GCA_963859945.1 Euplagia quadripunctaria | reverse complement strand
AACCAAAATAAGACTTACGCGTAATGTACTTGTAGTAGCTAAAATTTATACCAAACAGGGTCCATTCTCACATCTTCTACAGTCTACACTCACATGCAGTTTTTCTACCCAATCATGTAAACAGCAATTACGGCCTTCACTTCAACATAACACCATTAGATTTCAAATATCAGGTTCCGTTTGTGTATCCTATACTCTGTATTTAAAATAAAACATATTAAGATCCGGTTTATCCATTTAGTTCTACTATATGTTCTACGATAGAACAAAATGGACAAAAAAATCCAAACAGTTCTACTGCTCACCGGGATAGAACAGAATAGACAAAAAAATCCAGACAGTTCTACTGCTCACCGGGATAGAACAGAATAGACAAAAAAATCCAGACAGCTCTACTGCTCATCGCGATAGAACATAATGGACAAAAAATATCTAAACTGTACTACGACTATGACGGACACGGTTATTAGGACAAAAAAAAGAATAAAAAATTATGCGTAATAAGAAAAAATACTAGAAATTGCCTGGTGGTCGAATTTCTACCATAATTGGTTAAGGTTTAGTTTTGTAAACGTATGTTGATATCGTCATATCGTAGAACAGTTGAACTGTTTGCATATTTTTTGCCAATTCTGTTCTATCGCGGTGAGCAGTAGAACTGTCTGGATGTTTTTAGTCTATTCTGTTCTATCCCGGTGACCAGTAGAACTGTCTGGATTTTTTTGTCCATTTTGTTCTATTGCCGTGACCAGTAAGTGGGAACTGTTTGGATTTTTTTAATATCTATCATGGTGAAGAGAAATGTTATCAAAGGAGACTTTAATATTGTATTAGTTTTAAGTAAAACGCAACTTGACGTGACTGCATTATTATTAGTGTACTTGCACGGTAATTTCTCTTCTATTTAACATAAGCCAAAAATCAAACAGGATATAAATACACATCACTGATTTGCTAGAATATCGACATAAATCAAAATTCAGTTGAACTGAACTAAGTATGCCAAACGATCATAAATCTCTGATATTTAATGGTGAACAAAGATGCAACGCCGATTTCGTGCTAACGTTCGTTAGAAAGCGACAAGTTCATTATATATTTAGAACAAAATACTCTAGCGGAAATCACAAAACATTGCCATTCTCTAAAATCAATAATTTTGAGTTGTGTCGCTATTCTCGCAAACCAGCGACATATTTGTCCGTTACACTCAACCTACAAATTATCGGCAATGGAAGTTATCTATTTTATATTTCAATATTTTTGACTAAAAGTTAGTCTGAACAAAATTTTATTTACAAGACGTAAATAAAATTTTGTTTACAAATTTGAATGCAAAATCGACAGTAGTACATGTTCACTCAAATGACTACGATTTAAATATTTCAGTAATTAAAATACAAGCACGCCCGGTTTCTGAATGGCTGATCAACACAAAAATTAACTAATCGTATGTCAAATCTCTTGTCAAGCATATACTGAGTTGCTGAAAGCATGATTAGGCACTTTGATTTGATCATCGAAACAGTTAACAAAATTACTGCAAAATCATATTATGTCAAATGTTATTCGAATGTTAGAATATTGTTAAAAAAAATCTTTGATCAACGTTTCAGACACTCGAACTGATTTGACACCGCTGTTAACTTGACAGCTGTGAGAGCCGTAAGACCTTACTTATTTTCTGACGAACAAAATGTGTTAAATGTGTACAAATAACATTAAAATAGTTCTCTAAACAATATCTCTAAACACACAGACTGTAAGTAAACTTACGTTCTTTTTTAGAACATTAAAATGTTTGGCGTAAATAACCGCCCACTGAAACTGGCAATGACTTTTTGTTTATATTGTGTTAGTTGTGTGTCAGTTAGGGATGTGCCGAATCATTAAAAATGTAGATCCGCGGATACGGATACGAACACGGATTATTAGAGCCCAGATCCGCGAATACGGATACGAACTTTAAGTTTTTTCTCAGTTGATGCTGATACGCGTGACCTTGACATGACAGTTGACGTTGAGGACTAATAACACGATATGTTTCAACTTGCACTGCGCGTATTTTTTATATAATTATACTAATACAAATCGCAAAGATTTGGGTTTGATCTCGTTATAAAGATAGTCAAATTACTATTTGGCCTTCAGCCTTATAACTGTCAATAATATTACACTATTTAATTTTCGCAAAATAAATTTCGAATTTCATAATTAAAATAAAATATTATGACGTAAAAGATCCGTCAAAATGTCACGGATACGGACACGGATACAGATCTTTTTTCGGATATCTGGTACAGATATCCAGCACATCACTAGTTACAGTACATATAAAAATCTGCATTCAGAATTTAAGATAAGTCGCCAATGATTTTATGTAGCACCTGGTACCAGAAAATTGGTTGCCGACCCGAGGTAGCAGGTTTGTATACCTTCAGAGTCTTTGAAAATAAGTAAGGTCTGGTGGCACTGGGATCTTGGTGTATTAGTAGAACAATATGTTGATCAGCCTTTAGAAACCGGATGTCAATGGTACAAATTAAGGGCACGTGTCAGCAAAAACGTGAGGCAATTGAGAATGGACCCACGATCTTAGGAACCTTGACTATAGTTTATTCATCGTTATATAATAATATGTATTTAGTATCGCTATACGAGTGAGATATAATTAATTAATATTAATAATTTATCAATTAAAGTACGTATTCAGATGGAATTGTTTAGTGTCAAATGTTTTAACTACTGAGTGTTTTATGTTTGTAGCCGGTTGTTAGTTTCTATGAATATATTTAGTTTTTATTAAATACTAACCTTTTCCCGCGGCTTCGCTCGCGTAAAAGTAATTTATCCATCTTGAATATTTTGAAGTGAACACGTCTTTAAAATTACTTCCGTAGTGGGTTACAATTTAAAAAAACGAATGATAAAATCGGGGGAATACAGTTAGGTGTTGCAGCTACATATCAATCTCCATCCAAAATTTAATTACACCGCTGGATAGCTAAAGGATCAAATAATTCGTTACGCTAAGTGAGGACTGAGACGTAGGGTGGAGATAAAAGCGTCGCCATTTTGAGTTAATTTTGCTGTGTTTCGAGATTTCAATTTAGTATAACTTTTGACTCGGAGAAGCTACGACGTTCGTTTAAGTGTCAATCGTTAGTCCTCGTCAAAATTTATCGATTGCACATATAAAACACTAGCAACCCGCCCCGGCTCCGCACGGGTACAAATTATACACCTAAACCTTCCTCATGAATCACTATGTCTATTAGTGAAAACCACATGAAAATCCGTTCAGTAGTTTTTCAGTTTATCGCGAACAGACAGACAGACGCTTCGGGGGACTTTGTTTTATAATATGTAGTGATATATGTAGTAAAATAGTTCCACGTATTCACGTACAACATACGGCGTGTCCACACACCCCATTTATTTCTTCATGATGCAAGGTGTCTCCTATCTCCTTTGCTGTGTCCCAGGCAACGTGTATGTAAAATTCCATGATGATAAGATGAATCGGCACAGCAGCACATAGAGTACGAACAAGCATTGATTTTAATATATAAGAAGACTAGCTATGCCCGCGACTTCGTCCGCGTGGAATAGTGTATTTATATCGAATCAACAGTTTCAAGCTTCTAGCTCTAAATATGACGATACTTTCATACAACTTTTCATCCCCACCTTTCAACCCCTTACACCCCTTTTTTCGCATTAAAAAGTAGCCTATATCCTTTTTCAGGCTCTAGACTATTTGTGTACCAAATTTCATTTAAATCGGTTCATTAGTTTGGGCGTGAAAGGCGACAGACAGATAGACAGAGTTACTTTCGCATTTATAATATTAGTAAGGAAATGCCTTCACAGTTGTATTACGGGTGCTTTGGTAACTTTGCAATAGTTCCTGTTTAAAGAAACATACTGCGTTCCTAACGTTATCCACATACCTGGAAATTCAAACAGTCACAACTTGTAAAGGATATTTTTTTTTCAAAAATTATTTTGTGACTGCATGCTAGAGTCATATATACTATCTTCTGTATTATAAAGCTGAAAGGTTTGTTTGTTTGGTTGAACGCGCTAATCTCAGGAACTACTGCTTCGAATTGAAAAATTCTTTTAGTGTTGGATAGCTCATTTATCGAGGAAGGCTATAGGCTATATAACATCACGCTACAACCAATAGGAACGGAGCATCAATGAAAAATGTTGCAAAAACGGGGAAAATTTACAAACGCGTACAAAGTTGCGCGGGTCAGCTAGTGCATAATAATATGTATATCTATTGGGTAGAGTATTCATTGAGGAAGGTTATAGGCTTTGTAACATCACGCTATGACCCTTAGGAGCGCAGCAGTGACCATAAACATAGGTGAAACCGTGCGGAACTGCTAGTACAATAATAATTGCTGGCTACAGACATTTAACACTCAACATCGTATTTATTAATTCTTCCAGTATGTAGTTAAGGCGTGTCTCATTTATTATTATGATTGCTGGTTCATACGTCATCCGCCTATTCTTAACTTATAGTAATGATGGTGCGTTTTCTTTTTCAATACTCGTATGCAGACATGTTAAATATTAATTCCCGATTAACAATTGTTAGGAAGCTGGTTTTCGTAGTTTAAATAGGGCTCCAGTCTGACCGGTTAGTGTACACTGTGTACAGAGGCCTCTTACACAAAATGAAAAATTACGTAACGTCACAATACTTAGTGACGTAACGTATGTTACATTACGTCACTAAGTATCTAGTACTTGGTAACATAACATAATAATAATAAATTTAAGGCTATATCATATAAATGAATAGAAATTCCACTTTCACAAGGTTATACAGCGTGTAATTAACACCGTTGCGATAACTTACAAAAACGTCTTTCTTTAGATACTTATCACAATGCAAAAGTCAGTTCATCATAAAAATGCGAGGTTAAGGGTTTACAATCAATAGTTTGATTTTCCGCTACGCAATGTAACGCAACACGCGTACGGTGAATGACCTTCAGCGCTCAGCGCCGTCGAAGCACCTGATTGCATAAATCTTGTTTAATTGATTACATTGCAGTTTTTGGCCGTATGGGATATTTACTGATTTTTTTTCGGTTAAATGTTCTGTTTACTCATTGTGATATCACTTTTAAGCAAGAAAATGAAACAAAAAATAAATTATGAATTTTTCGGCAGAAACCAATGATTTTCAACTCAGAATGATGGTCTGAATATACTATTTCAGGACTCGGCACGGTGTTACTTACACCCTATATAATATGAATAGATATCATATTACTCTACATCGATTTCTGTTGTTTCTTGTAATAGGCCTCTTAAACCCTCTCGGCCTCGTAAATAGGTTTTAAATTATAGTCATGAAAAATATACTGTTGTTTGTACTCAAGTGTGTTGAGAGAGTCCGACTGGGATCCTTTATCATGGGGCGAGGCGACCTGTTGCGTCCGGGGGCTTCCCCACACGTGAATACTATCTTATATCTTTAATCACTATGATAACCACCCTTTTGGTTTTATTGTTTAGCTAAACACATGTGACAATGTTACACAAACGTACGTTTTATTTTTAAGTATTTTAAGAAATTCTGTTTAACGAGAGCTATTATTGTAATTTATTTTGTAGGAGACTACCCTATTACGTAGATTAATTTTTTATTATATTCAAAATAACCTGTACTTGAAATTCTTGTATCACAATATTTTATTTATTAATTCCAAAAAACCTTAAGAAGATCCGTAAGATGAGAATCGGTCATATACCGCTGAGGGATTATTTACTATCGACTAACTTTCACCATTTTTATTTGCATAAAAACAATGATTTCGTTCCATGTTCTTCGTACCTTCATAAATTAAATTTCACTCTGCTTATAAATAAAATATTTATGGACTATATTATAATTTTTAATGTTCTATATTCATATAATATTATATGGATATACTCTACTCGAGAAATATCTACATACCTATTTTAATACAGTTATATATTTACTTTTAGATCACGTCATTTTTATATTATTATATTATCTGATTTATATTATCTGATCACGGATCATTAATTTTTTTTAATTACAATATTTTAAACGTCCCTTGTCTTATGTAATCTTTTATATCACGTAATGTCACTGCCACTCGAGTAACGCGCGTTTCCTCACTGATTGGAACTACTAAACGCTGTCAACACGTGCAGACAGAAGGCTCACTCTTAAAAACACTTCAACGACAATTTGCGAGTTTTACTTACTAGCTAGAACGTGTATGTGTGTCCTAAAGCCAGCTGGACAACAGACACTATTGGGGAATCAGACAAGCTAGACAGAAACACGAGACATTGTGCTTATACCAACTAAATTGTCACTGTTTTCGCAAGTATGTTGGCCATACTGTTGTTTAAAGATTTACAAAAAGTTGTTGATTGTTTCAGAAAGGTGTGCGTTATGTGTAGTCGACAAATTGTCATTAAGTCTAAAAAAAATAGATCTGGCACGTCCCTAGAATATTTTCCTAAATTTTTAGTCAGACGAAAAATATGATATTATTCCTCTAGCCAGCCACTGACACGTCGCGTACTCACTGATATTCCGATATGTTATTGTTTTAATACCCCTAATAGCATATGGCGTGAAACCTTTAAAAGTAAAGTTAAACAATGGTCAAGCAATCTAAATTCAGTAGTAATGTTTGCATTTCTCTTCTTGAAGTTAATACAAAATTAAATAGTGTTCTCTATATTTGTGCTAAGACTAGTAATAATGGAACTGTCACTCGTATGATTTCGACTGCTGCTAGTGCCAGTACAGTCAGTCAGTGTACAGTTAGTACGGTATAGTACTAGTACAGTAATACAGTCAGCCATGTGCGTATCTTTTAGCCCTGGTTTATTTTTACGCCCCAGTTTGTTGCAGAATCTTTTTGGTCGCCACAGGAGGGATCATACCAAAAGAATTACTGAAACTTGACTTCAATAAACTTAATAATGAGGAAGTATACAAAAGCCAGGGTGCCCTCCCTTCCGCGGTACGCCGAAGCATTAAGCAGTAACAGTGGTTGAATTCATTCCACACGCAGAATTGCACGTGCAGTTATACTGCCTACATTAAATTTTGTTTTTTAAATCACCCGCTCTATATATGGCAACTGTTACAGCCATAAATAAAGACCTTTTTTTATAACCGGGATATTGTCAATATGCTCTACTCTTATTAAGGCTGACGTCACATAATGTCTATAATTCTATTTGCGGGTCATGTATTTATTCATAATTGTTTATGAACTTTCGCGACTTGTATATTAGATGTGTGAATCGGGACTTAATCGCGATAATATTTATAATTCGAATAGTCTGGTAACAAAAAGGTCTCATATTTCTTCAACATTTGAACACTGTATTACACAGATATCCCATAATCTCACAAAATCAATCATTGTTGGTTTGGTAAGCGTGTTTAAAGAGTTGGAGACGTGTTCAGCTACTTTTATAACTAAACTAGTAAATATATAACATCATTGAATTAATAAACAAGCAATAGTATTTACGATAGTTTCACTGTTGTTCTTGCAATTCACCAATGCGTATTCATTGTTATAGATACCTACCCATATTGTATATCACTAGTGGGTCGTTTATGACCCAATGGGAGTCAAGGTTTATGAAATATAATGAAGTTTTTTTAAAAAAAAACGTCTGGCGTTGAAGAAAAAGAAGGTCTATGACCCCTAAGGCCAACTGCAACAATATTCAGAGAATTCAGATATGGATTAGCCATAAGCGTGTTATGTATTGCAAGAACTACATAGGTATATTCCAGTAGGCCACTGTATAAGAGCCCGTGTAATTATATAACTATTCCTCAGCTGTGATTTTTATACTATAAATGTATTGAATATTTTGTATTGTCTCCAAAGAGTTTTGGATTAGAAATTTGCATGGTATTATTGTAAAGTATAGATCTCATCTAGTTAAAAGCATAATAATGAGGAAAAGGTTACGTAGACGGCTCGATGTGTAATTTGTAAGAGATAGCCTAAATGTAATTAAGCGCCATCTTTTGGTCAGAGATCGAACTAGTAGTGACAGCGTCATCTGTTGGTGAATATAGAAAACGTGCTTTTGACAGATTATTATTAGTACGCCCAGTATTGAAAAGGTAAAGCTTATTTCGTACGTGTATACAAAATATTGAATACATGTCCACATGTATTTATATGACTATAACTATTGTACAAAATACTTCAATTCTATACATTTCCGATCAGAATAATTGTGTACAACCTTGTCGAAATGTGTATATTAATGTGTTATTATAATTATATTTTATGTATATTAATTTTTAATTGTGGTTTTATTTACTTACCTGTGGTTTAATGACCCTCATAATACGCGGGACCCTCATAATATCTGGTGCAATGGACCTCATTATTATTAGTACTAATTCACAACATCTAATTATCCCCAGGTGAAGCTCCGGAGATATTAATCACTTTAAAAAAATACACACGTTATTATAAACGTGTTGTTCTTCAACACGGATTCCAGCCATCCGAAGAGGAAGTTTCTCCAACCATTACGAGACCGCGGTAATACTGTACTCATATATATGCAGGAGCACCCCAGTACCAGCTTCACCCTCTGGACCGCATTCAACGGAGAGCGACTCGAATAGTCCAATGCCAGGATATTTCAGATCGGCTTGACCCCTTGGCGTTGCGTAGAGATGTAGCTTCACTCTGCATTCTCTATCGCCTGTATCATAGGGAGTGCTCCGAGAAATTGTTCGGACTTATACCGGCCGCAGCGTTTCGCCATCGTTCAACGCGACAAAGCTTTCATCTCCATTACCTGGATAATTGGCAATCCACCACTGTGCGATTCTCCAGACATTTTTTGCCTCGGCACATCCAATCTCTGGAACTAATTGTCGCCTGCGGTATTTCTTCAAAAAAAGAGCGTACTCCCATCTCAAAGGCCGGCAACGCACTTGTGACTCTTGAGTTGCAGGTGTCCATTGGCGAAAGTAGTCACTTACCATCAGGTGACCCGTCAGTTCGTTTATATAAAAAAATATAGTAATCGAGCAGTTGTTTGTGAACTATTGCGATGTCAAAAGCTGAGGATAAACATCGAATTGTCCAGTCTACGAATTGTTTTAGACTAAAAGTCACGACCCGGATTCCTTTAACTAAAAAGTGGTTACTAGATTTCAGGTACCTTCGAAGCCATAATGCACAATCTCTAGTGGAAAAGTACTCTTACCTTAATGCGATACTAACTAATAGTATTAATGTGAGTTTGTTTGTTCGCGCCTTAAGTACTCAACCGATCATCACGAAACTACATAGAAGCTGGCAAACAGCCTACAGAAAAGAACGAAGACCTTTAATCCCCACGTTGGTGACTTGGTGTACTAGGATATATAAACAGGAGACTATTATTTAGACCTTGTGTCGATAGCGTATACAATGCATTGCAAATGTTTGTAGAATACGGTAACTGCTTACTTGCCTGTCTGTATATTTTTTTACCGCTTTAGTAATATTAAAACATGAATATTCAATTCAACTGTACTTTTATGCTTGATGTTAATAAATATTCCCGGTAGATGGCGTTATAGCCCTAGTGGTAGCACAGATTACTAAGTAGTTACTTGGTAGTAGATCAGCCAGCGAGAAATCCGATCCAAATGACATTAAGATGGCGCTGCTGTGTCGGAAGTGTGCTGTGCTGTGTATTTTGATAATACTTATCTTGGTATAACAAAAAGTAGAACAACGGTGAATAGACCCACTATTACAGTGGATTAAACATAATAAATGGGTTAGACCCTAAGGTAGAAACTGGTGTAATGCAGTCATATCATAATCTCTTCACCTTATAATGGTCTTAGCCTCTATTACAGGCCTTGACAACAGACTGACATAGGCTCTATCTCATCAGCTGACAGTACCTAAGTATTGGTGTGATGATAAGATAATATTTACTTCTGTGTCTTAATGTACATAATAATATGATCCTGGTACATATTTTATCGTGGGAAAGCCATTCTTCGGCACGTATGGGCCGGCTCCACCAGTGTGAGACCACGGCTTCACAGAAATCCGGCAGTGAAGCAAATTGCTTTTCGCCGAGTGAGTGAGGTTACCGGAGGCCCTAACCCTTCCCCTTCTCCCCCTCTTCCACCCGTCCCCTACCCCCACCTTAAAGGCTGGCAACGCTCTTGTGACTCTTAACTAACAGGTGCCCATGGGCGGCGGTAGTCATTTACCATCAGGTGACCCGTCTGCTCGTTTGCCTCCAATTTCATTAAAAAAAATATACATCGCTATCTAGACCCAATCTAAGCAGATCTTGTACCATAGGTTCTTGAACATACATAGAATTTTATTTTATATAATTGTTTTTTTTTTTTTTAAAAAGACACCTCCCGCATTAGGAATTACTCCTGTGTCGCGGGGGACTTTACAAACATAGAAACAACGGACACAAAGAACATCCAGACTAAGGTGGGAATCGAACCCACGACCTATAAGCATAGCGGTCAGGGTCACTAACCACTAGACCAACAGGCCAGTCCAGTATGCCTATGGACACATTGCAAATATTTCCACATACCTACATATGTATTCTTATTTAAAAAATCCTTATGGAAATATTGCGGTTTAGTTAATGTACCGTCAAAAGGGATTTATGCCCTGAATATTCAAGTAGACAGCGCACAGCATCTCTGCTCGAATCGCAGCTGTCATAGCGCATCTGCTCTACACAGGATCGCGAATAATCAACTCTACAATGGTCTATGGTCTATTTCTACTTGTGAGCATCTGCTTCTGTTGTTTATGTTCCAAATGTAGCTCATAGCTAGTTTTGTGTACTTTTATACGCTTACGACTGTTATCAAATCGAAAGGGTTGGCAGAAATGCATGATACACATACATTTCGCCAACTACTATGTATTTTTATTCCCTCTCAAAATGGGGCGAGTCTATTGCCATCTGCCGGCACATTATAGAGTCTCATGTTGCGAAAAACTAAAAATTACAGAATCGAACCGTGGCAGCCAGAGTGACATTTAAGGGATAATTAAAAGAAAATACGCACAATGTTATCTATGTATTTAAAATTTAATTTTTGTTACTTATATACAAATTACAACATTTACTATCAATAATAAGTATTAGTTTTTCCTATATTTACATACGTCATACACTTTAGAAGCGTAATTTCATTAAATTACATCAGGAAAGTTTTGGAATAGTGAGTAGTCACAATATTACCGAATGTTTGACAACATTGATGACGTCACGGGAACCGGACCCGGCGGTACGGCGGGAACGCCAGCGGGAGTACGCGCTGATCCGTGATACCAGATTAGAAAAAATGGAATTGTACATTAGAAAAGTAGTTTTTAAATCAATACATTTCTTACATTTAGGTCCCGGTATTCGATTCCCGTCGTATTATACATGCTGCGCAAGATTGTATTCACTAATTACTACAAATTGATAAAGATTTCCAAGGAAAGTAACGAGAACAATTAAAATCATCGAAAACTTAAAAAATAACGAAATAAATAGATTTTTTTTAATTAAAAGGTATTATTTTTTTATTCCTAACATCGATTCCGTGTTCTTGTAGCTTTATTGAAGCCAACTATACATAGTAAACTTATTTGTGATTGAATGATTTAATGAAATACATAAATAAACGAAACATGGTAGATTTTACTGATTGAGCTATTGCTGTGTCCCTTAGACCTTATTAGATAAAAGAAAAATAGCGAAAAAGTGCCATATCTAACGCTTAATACAAATAAGCTATTTCACAGATCATCACCCTGCTTGTCTTGTCGCTTCTTATCATTATCAATCATACATTTTGCTTCAATAAGTTAAAAGAACACCTCTCGATATCATTTACGACGCTAACACAGACTCACACTGGCTAAAATGAGAATAATTCCAGGACTACATATATTATTAATATTATTAATTCGGAGTTATTACTTTATATAAGAAGTTCACTGAAGCAAAACGTCACTTTGACACAAACGGACATTGAGATTTATTAACACCTACGGTTGAGTTTGAATCGTCTACTTTCTAAACATGTGGTAAAAGCAACAATATTGAATTAGCATTACAATTATTTATAGCTTTGCGGTTACCTTAAATTAGGTATGTGAAATTATTTGCAACAACTCATCTATCTACTAATAATTTATTGAATAATTCAATGTTTTATCAAATCTGTCTACTTTAAATGAGAGAGAATTCTATATTTAAATCGTTCCACCATCTTGAATTATCAGCCAACAAACTTATGACATCTTTTAGCATTTCATTTCTGAACGGGATTATTATATTTTACCTACTCTCATTTTAACCAGATTCACACGCCACGGAGAATACTATTAACCTTATTAAAGCTGACAGTACTCGACCTGATGCTCTGTCTATAAATATAAAAAGGGCCAGTGCAGGTCAAATCTCTGAAAAATACTGCCATTAAAATTTTCTTAGTCCTATTTTCTGACAGACGACGATTAGGTATACAATATTCATTTATCTTAAACTAAAATTGAGATTTACAACATCGTTCTTATACTTAACAAAGAACATACAAATCGTCAATACGTCAGCTAGTTCATCGTAATATTAAACAATTATTTAAATACCAAATCCGGCCTGCACTTGGCCCGCCCATAAATTAAATGCTTCGTACCTCCACTTAACTTGTCTACCTACGATATACACTTGCAACCCGACGCGGATTGCACTTATTTGGAACTAACGCCGCTCCTCAGCGCTCATGTCGTTATATATCATATCACAACTAAATAAAATATTATGCCCTACGCGTGTACTTCTCTGTACCCGATTCGACTCACCATCTTATAATTTAGAGATATGGTTGGTTGAGCATCTACAATTTACTGCACTTTTCATGTAAGTACAGAACCATGTTCTCTTTGTATTTTAATGCAACAAGTCTGAAGATAAAAAGCACATTAGTGGCACTTTGTCGTTGTACTTAGAAGTCTCTTCAAAATGCGTTTAGATACACATTGTACTTAGTTAAGTACTCATTTACTATTTTGATTGTCAGTTAAGACAGATACATACAAGATTACCAATTTAAAATTTCTCAAATCAAATAAAATTGCTTTACACAAATATGGTTTTTACGATGATTTAAGTTAACTAAAAAACAAAATTACACATTTCCTCGTTGCGCACGCCATAAAGTATAGAATTTGATGAGAAGCGCGCGTAATCAATTTTGATCAACTGTCAGAATATTGCGCGTTGACTGTGAACGTGGAACAGCCCTCCGCACCCACCGGGCGTAACGAGTTTAAATGGTTGTCATGGAAGCTGTCTGGCCAGAGATGTGCAATATACCAGATGTATATGTATCTATGCATTGCATTCGAGGTCCCGGATGCCCGGGCAAAGCTACCTGCCTGTTTATTTGATTTGGTTCAGTGACGTGTATGTAATACGCATATACCTATGTACTCTGTATGTGTTTGAATATATGCATCTATTGGATTAATCTGTCTGGCTGTGGTTTAAATGCAGACATCAATTAGAGAAATGAATTCCGTATTGGAAATTTCATGTCAACTAATTGGTATTTGCTGGGCTTTGTATTGTAGGCAACAAGTACAACAACAATGTAATCCTTGTATAAAGATCGCTTACGTAAAATGAAAATTGAACAAAAAGTGCAAGTATTTTTTTTTCGTAAACTGTAGATGGTTCATAGAGGTGGGTTAGCAATTCCGTTCCAGTGAACACACAGTATGTGTGAACCTATCTGCATAAATACATACTCTGAAGTACATCCTATGTCCGTGAATATGGTAGTCAACGACGACAACTGAGACTAAATTGTCACATCTGAAGTCCTTATTTTTTTACATCGGTTGTAGCTTTTTCAACCTTTTTGCCGAGGTCTGATTAGTTGACTCGAGATAATATTTGGCATATATATATGTATATTTATAAGCGACGACGACATTGTGTTTTTCATATTAGATACAGGTATCATAATACATTTTAATGAAACATTGAGGTTGCCCTTGGCAGATGATATGCGTGTCTTTGTCTGTATTATTTTAATAACCCGAGCTTCCCTTATTTGTGCATGGGGATGATGAGACATAGGTATTTCCTTAATTATTTTGTATCAGCTACCGATTAAAAATAAACTATTCTGTTTGAGATTATTATATTCATCTTGTAGTTGTGCATAGAATGGGGAGGAGTGGAGAGTTAATCGGTCTTTAGTCTCAGTTGCCGGTTTCTGTTGGTGACACCTAAAACACATCAACGTCACAGCCGCGTTGCTGCGGGAATTTACATCTCTTGTGATAATAAATTAGGCCCTATGTTGTATATGATTATTTTAAATGGGTCGGATTAATAGTATGAATACCTCCAGATACCAATAGCTATCACAGCAAGCAGATTAAGTAAAGAAGTAACAAATTGATTGTCATTTGTTTAATCGTTATACCTACTTGTACTCATACAAAACAATTTTATACAGATCAGTTCACAATCTATGCTTTACCGTGTATCTTTACAACTAATTCCACATTTATACGTCGATGATTTTTTTAATAAATATTGGATCACGATAACAACATGTATTTGGAAATGTGGAGAAAGTTGTAAAATGGCGTAACGTAGTAAGGAGAGACAGTCCACCAAATGGGACTACCGCAGTGAGCGACGATACGGGGCTTTCACAACAGCGGACGGATCAATTCGTTCACCATTCGGGCTTTGGGGGGTCTCCTTCAAATTACAACTTAATTCACTAAACATAAAGTCCACTATCTCCTGTGGTTTCGTGAGAATATATCTACATATGTAACGTCAGATGAAGTCAAATTAATACTTAATATCGACATTGTCGTGTCTCTATAGGACAAATATTTTTTCGCTATAACTACATAAATGTACAGTACAGGTGTCCATGTAGCTAAAGGAAACTTACTATGACGTGCCAGTAACTTAAGCAGCGCTATGTTCAGCAAATCCATTTTATTTTATCTCTTTTATGACCAAAATATTTACAAAAACTATTATGTTTTATACTCTGTACCGTACTTATTGAACAAAAAAAAAAAATTAGACTGACGTAATCTTTGTTCAAACATTTAAAAAAGTAAAATTGTATTTGTTACGGCACATGTCATGGGTTTAGTTTCGGTTATGAAAAATATCATCAATGTATAAAAAGAGCACGCATAGTCAACATTAAATGTAAAATTGTTTTTATAATTTACTCAGAATTATGCGCGGAGTAGATTTTTTTAGTAAATTGATTCTTTCCTCTGTACCATGACCATAGACATTATACAAGGCTTTATAAATTCGCAGGTCAACGAATTTAAGATAAATTCTCATGAACATTATTATATATTTAGATTAATTTTGGTGATATTTTCCATACCTCTCGCAAAATTAAACTTAAAAAGATCACAGTTATCGTAATTTGAAATATTACTTAACAACAGTTTAAAAAACAATTACATTTTTAAAATAGGTAAATTACATTGCACATTTTTATGTAGACTCGGACTCAACACCGACCAACGATAAAAAAAACGACATACCAAACACGAATCGCCAACTTTACGATTGTTTGAGTATTCTATTAAAATTAAATAGTTATAAGACTTACAAAAAATCCGACAGTTTAAAAATTATCTGTCTGATTAAAATACAACAATTTGGTACTCTCTTAACAATAGGTACTCTTGGTATACAAGAAAAGTCCGTCAGTTTATAACTAGAGTCCAACACGTGTAGTCCAACAGCACGTGCGAAATATAACTAAAGTCTTTTAACTAAGTGTAAAGTGTCTCCCCCCCTCTGCCCCCTTCCTCCCCGTAGCGGTCATGTTCAGTGCGGGTGCGCGGGCGGCGGAAGCCCCCGCGGCGCCCGTGGTCAGTCTCCTGTTGCTGTTACTGTCGTCCAACTCCACGGGCTGTTGTAGTTTTTTTGGCTGGAAAGAAAGAAAGGAGAAGGTTAGTCAACGCAGTTTTTATAATGCTTTCAAGCAAGTCAAACTAAAGTGTGGGTTCTCGGTCAAATAGGGTTTCTTGGTCATCATCACCATCATCATATTCCTGTTCTTTTCCCAATCTTCATAGGGGCCAACTGGTTTCTTGTATCCTACTAATATGTATAATAAACGTGAAAGTTTGTGAGGATGTATGGATGTTTGTTCCTCTTTCACGCAAAAACTACTGAACCGATTGCGATGAAACTTGATATGTAGATAGATGGAGACCTGGATTAACACATAGGCTTTTTATTCCGATATTGCCATGACATCGGATGCTATGCGGAGCTAGTATATTATAAATATGTATCGCCGTGTAATAGTGCGTATTGGTTCATACATAGGTCACCAGACTTTTGTCTAGTAGAATTATGTCCAACTAGCTGTTGCTCCGACTTCAAATTCATCCTACGTTCTGGCGTGATGGAGTAACAATCATCCATCCAAACTTTCGCATTTATAATAGCATGGCTTTTTTAGGTGTGACTTTTTATTTTCTTTATCGTAGTAAGTAAATGTACGTAGGGCATTGACGTAAGTTAGACAAATATCACGTGACTAAGCGTAAAGAACTTTGAGACGGTAGACAAGTGACACTTCTGACAAACGCTTTCGTTGCGGTGCGAACGTCAACACCCTGTAGAAAACGAAACAAAATGGCGATTATACCAATCAGCTGGTAATAATTGACGTAGTGACATATTGTTCAATCTGTAAAATGCACTCGTTGCAACTTTTGTCGAAGAAGTATTACTTACAATAACCCGAAAACACTAGGTGCACGAAATTCAATTTTCGAACTTTGAAAAATATAAGTCCTCCCCCCCACTAATCTCACGTGGAATATTTTTAACTGTGTATTTTTAGAGTAAATACGTAATCTGTACTTGTACAGAGTAACTACATAATTTGCTTATTTATTGAAATTCGGATCGACCCTCTCCTCCTCTAGTGGTCTCACGTAATTAACATGAAACGACGTTTGGGAAAGAATCCATAGACATCATTCTGCTTTTTAGAGAAATATCATGTAGAATTAGCGTTTAGGGTATTAGCGTTCGCTAAATCAAAGTACATTTGTCTACCAATCTATTACCATTTCCGTTAAGGCGTCAACGTTTTTAGACATTGAAACGCTAAGAAACTTTTGACACTTGTCTAAACCTGCCATCATCCAAGATAAGCTATTTATTTCAAGAGGTTATTTGCCGGCTTTACAACAAAAAGAAATTAATGAATCTATGAAATGTATTCAGGTATTATTGAGAATAACGACGTGAATAGTATTTTAGTTAATGAAATATCTATATATTGTGTTACAGATCCTTGTGATGTGGTAAAACAGATTTGATTCGAGACAACGAGAAAGATATTTAACTTGCTTGTAAGTTGTAACGCATTTTTTATGCGGTTATTTTTTTAACAAGTTAAAGATTAGAATAACATTGGCATTTTAATAGTTTTTCGAGTTTTCAAAATACGAGTTACATTTCTATGTATGCGTGTGTATAATATAACATGTAGATATGTACAAAAATGTAAAAAAGCAAATAAGCCGGTGAACATCTACGGAGTGTGTAAAAAGTTCCGCTAAGGCATCAGATGGGCTCGAATAAAAAGTGTACGCGTCACTTGTTATAATGAAGTAATACCACTGGAATATGCTTCACGCTTTGATAGTCTGGATTTACTAGTGAAAACATGCGGGTTTGTATGCAATCTTTATAGATTATAATAAAGATTAAATAACAGAAAGTTTATTTAAAGAGTTTGGACTTCCAGGCAACAGTCAGTAATAGATTTGCTCCTTATTACGTGAGTCGGCAAGTGTCCGGAAAGGTTGTTCGTTACACCTGATATTTTTGAAAAATTGTTATTTCAAGGTGCGTTTTCTATAATTTTTTGTAGATTCATTGCCTCATTTGTCTAGTGTCTCTCTCTTGTAAGGTCTCGATTTCTGGATCCCATCTCGCTCTGGTCATGTTGGAGTACTGTCTTATCGGATTATGAAGTAATGTGTGAGTGACATTTCTGAGAGAGTTGCTACTTATTATATGTACTTCCATAACATAACATAACAAAGTTTCTTGACATGGTTTACAACAATGTTAGATAATGTCATTAAACTCGAGACGAAGCTTAACCACAGATTACTAAGTAGTTACTACGTAACAGGTAAATCACTCCCTACAAAAACGTCTATACCTACCGTTTTAATTACCTACTCTTTCCGAGCGCCGACCGCTGCATGCGAAAATGATCTTAAATGTTCTTTAAACACGATTATTATTACCTCGCAATAGCGCACGGTTGCGTTGCCGTAAGTGAGTTTAGGGTTACCTCTTTTTATGTAATATTCAATATCTATATTTTTATAAAAAAAGCCTATGTTGATTAAGTGCAGTTTTATTGCCCAAAAAATCGGGTGTGTTACTTGACTTAGAAAAATGTAACACTGAATACCACGTCCCCGTAAGTTTACTAATACGAAACACTTAACACCGAATGCACGCTACCACGAAAAACTTAACGCCGTAGCCATGCGATCTCGAATAACCAAATCTCTAATTCATCAATTCGAATCACTTAAAAACAAATGCGCGCTTCTACGAAAAACTTATCACCAAAGCCACGCGACCTCGCTTAATTAACCAAACCTCTAACGAGAAACATCAATACATTATTACAACAGTTAAATTCACAGTCTCAAGAAACCAAAACAGCAAAGAAAATAGACAAGAAAAACTACATCATTATACTACTTTATTATATCATCATACATTACTGGATCTACATCCATATACAGCACATAAACTATACGATTTCAAATTACGTTTTTGCACTTTAAAATTTAAAAATAAAAACGTGAGCGTTCAATGCAGCTGTCGGCAACCCACGGTGTTTAGCGCACGTAAGTACATCGAGTGGCATAGGCCTGACTTAATTCCAAAGTCCTTGGTAATGAGTCCTCACTTGGGCAATAGACAAAGTACAACGAAGCATCCGCTCCAGGCATTGATTAATGCCAGGACGTTCCTACGTCTAAGCCTGTATAATATCTACTGATGATTATACTATACTATAGAGTATAGACTATAGTGTGGTTTCAATAACATTATGTGTATATTTATTGTAATTTTGCTGTTCGGTACGGTATTTATTTAGTAGATATTAGAAACAATTTCCCGGATACTAGTACTAGTCACTTAACTCCCTATACCACCCGTAGTTATTATATTATTATCTTAATTGGCAGTTAAAATTGTATACTCAATAGTATTTTTTAAATATTGCCTCCTGCTTTCACACTAGAGACTAGAGGTCATCTCACACTATATCGGCACTGCAACGGCACAGCTGCAGCACGGCAGCGGCGTCGCCTGATATTGAGGCTACCGCTAGCCGCCAGCGTGCTTTACGACGTGCTTTACATGCGAAGTTTTTTCGCTGGCGGCTCGCAGTCGGCGCGCTGTAAGCACGTGGACCGCGCGCAGTCGAGTTCTATGGTTGCAGCATGAGCGCTTACTGGCCGCGGTTGGCTTTTTCATATTGACATTATGAAATATGTTATACGACCACGTTTTAATGCTCAGATTTGAGTGACAACTTAATTGCTGGGTTGGAGCCTAGCCGTGCCGTTACCGTGACGGTATAGTGTGTGATGACCTTTAAGTAATTCCAATTGTTACTGCATACTCATTCTTTAGAGTGTTTTTAATTACTACTGTTCCGCTCTTAGTAACTCGTAAAGTTAGGGGCTATAGTAAAAGGTGAGGTATAAAAAATATTCAAGACGCGATATGACGTGCTGAACTCATTTATATATACATATATATTTATCATTATTAGTAAGCGAATAATCATTCATTTTCATTCATATTCATTCATTCGAAAATTCTAGCTTCTACAATGATAATATAATTAATTTTAGATTTATTTATTAAACTTTAGTTGTTACTAATAAATCTTCACGATTATGTTGATGATATTTTTATTGACGTTAATTGTCGGTGCAATGTGTTTTGTGTGCATTTTTGTTCAAAATTTTCTGCAATTAATCAATGTTCTGAGTTAAGAATTTCTTTATCGTTAAAATAATGTATGTAGCTACGCTCATTTGCAAGTATTCTACATTGAACAGTAATTCAGAGTCGGGTAAACAGCCACCTTTACAATCAAAATGGCTGCATACTTAGCACTTCTAGGGAACTAGCAGCGCCCCGCGGTTTCATCCGCGTAAGTCCCGATCCCGTGGGAATATCGGGATAAAAAGCAGCCTATGCGTTAATCCAGGTCTCCAGCTATCTACATACCAAGTTTTATCGCTATCGGGTTCGTGGATTTTGCGTGAAAGAGTATCAAACATCAATCCACCCATCCAAACTTTCACATTTATAATATTAGTGGGATTAGTGGGATTACCTTCCACGGATACTTAACTTGTAGAATGAGAAAATGCTGTAGTCTCTTGAAAAACATCATGGCGCCCTTGCCATGGACTATAGTAGGTACGGAGATTTTAAAAAGGACCTAGAAATATTATAATAATATTCTGGGGCATATTTTACAGCGCTATCTAGACCCCAAACTAAGCATAGCTTAAACTATGGCTTTTAGATTACGGATATACATATTATAGGACATAAAAACACCCAGACCAATGAAAAAAATATTTGCACTATGCGTGGATCGAACCCACGACCTCTGACTTTGCAGTCGAATTCACTACCGCCATATCACATAAGTCGTCAAATGTTTTTATAGCTTCGGCATCTTGGTGTATTGCTTACGTCAGCCTACAAACTATACACAAAGAGCGCGATTGTATGAAAACTATTCTCAAATATTAAATGCTGTGTTAAGAAAACAGTGGAGTGGTCATCAAATTGCAATAAATGAAGTTCATCATAGAAAAGACCGAGAGGCGTCTAATAATATATAGTTAACGTCTATTCACGTTACAAGTAATTTAGAATTGTTAACTACCGTAACGTTTCGTTCTATTCGGAGACTTTGTTCTTCTATCATTCTGAACACTTGCTAAACAAGAAAAAAGAAAGATGCGCTTTTCTCTCGATTCTTTGTCACACTCAATATATTTGTAACTAGCGTTAAATACGACGTATTGCTTTCAACTATTCGGAATTTCGAACCTCTATGGTTCGAAAATGCATCATTGCGAGAACAATTTGCATTTAAACATATTGCAACTACAACGGATGCTTTTTATGACTTCTTTTGCTTATAATTTTTATACTCGTTAATTGTGAATACCAAATTATAAGCAGTTACTGTCGTCTATAGGCGTTGTCATCACCATGGATTACTGTCCTTCGTATTTCGAAATTATTTGCAGATATAATATATGTAATGTACCTCTATCTATTGCATTAATCGAGTTAAATATACAGTTCAATTATGAGCCCCACTTATTCAATATGGCTTTTTTTCCACACAATAAGCTAGCAGAACGGAATTCGAGCAGCACTATGGGCGAACCTTTCGCCATTCATTGACCACAACTCAATTTCCGGCTATGAGAGAAATCTCGAACATAGAACCCTCAATTTCATTTTACTCTAATGATGGGCCCTAAATGGACTCCAGCACTTCCCATTGGTCCTAAAAACTTTATGGAAGGTATCCAATTATATACTACTTATGTAACTGACTGTTTAAATCAGGGGTATCCAACATAATCTTATGGAGGGCCAGGTTTAATAATTTTGTAATCGTAGCGGGCCAAACATTTTCAATTCTAACTAAAATCTAATAAGTACCAAAGTGAGCTTTTAATGTAAAGAAGACGGTATTTTTCATATAGATAGCCTCAATTTTACTCAGTATTTCACCTAATGAGATAACTGACATCGTTTTTGCGAAAACGATGTCGTTTCGAACGAGAGCGAAACTATAAAAAACGGATTTCTTCAGTTTTACTTTTAAAGATGATTCAATATCTTTGGCCTTGTGCATGTCATCAATTCTTCTTGCTAAGGACCTACAAACATGTACAATGTAGTCGATAGATAAATGATGAATAATTGACATAGGGAAAGTTTAATGTTGCTCGAGTTGTATCTATATCTACCTATGTGGTACCATTATGTATTCTGTGCCTGTGTATTGATTTGTTATGTTACTAACATTTTTACTAGGTCGCGGGCCGGACGATGGTCTTCCGCGGGCCACATAGTCTCCCGGGGGCCGTATGTTGGCCGGGCCTGGTTTAAATCATTGTGGCACTTACGAGTGCTCCGTAAACGGAAAGTCTTAATGAATGAATATTAAAAAGAAATGATTAATGTTTTCTATGTAAGGAACATCGAAGTGGAATAAGTGTTTTTATTGTAGCACCTCTTGCTGCTATTAGATATGAATAATGACTTATAAACGGTAATATTTATTCGACGTGACAGTGATGTCGTTTCAATAAATCTTCGCCTACCGATTGATTGGTGCTGTGAGTGATTAGGGCTTCCGTAATTAGCAAATTTCAGCAACTGCCAGCATTTGGACTTTATAATTTATGTAAGTGTTGAAAGTACTGCGTCTTTAACGTAACATTCATTGTCATTTGACGATTCGACAGAGTAATTTGTATGTATCAGTTCTGTTAGGTGTTATCGATGTCATTTTCGTATAATTAAATTGGTTTTACTTGTGTGTGGTCTAGGCGTAATACAAAGTTTAAGGCCTTGTTGTAGTTGTAGAACATGGCATTTGCTTAGGTATACATATTATTCATTGCTGTACTAGATGATAGTTAGTAGTAATTTAAAAAAAAGAAGTTATTATCATGACATGTTACATGAAAAGTACTGTGATAAAAAATGTAGCGATCAAAGGCGCGGAAAGTTGATCAAGAACGACGGAAAACGGTAATTTTATTTCGGAATCATTGACAGCGGAGGTGAATAACTCAATTCTATGAAAAAACAGTTTGATGTTCAACTACTTTGTCGGTGGAACGGTTAATTAACGATACACGTGCCGTTTCTTGTCAAGAGTTTTGTTTCAAGGTTCGGAATTTAGGCTTGAATACAACTGGTTCTAGCAGACACGTGTTACTGACAAGTCTACATTACTGAATTTTCTAAATAACAATTTATAACAACGACTCAATTAAAAACAACTCGATGCGTACCGCTGTTCCACGTAAAACTGTACGTAAGTATTTTTGCTATATTTCTGTAAATTTTAAAGTCTTATGCTTCATACTATTATCACTACATATTATAAAACAAAGTCCCCCGCCGCATCTGTCTGTCTGTTCGCGATAACTCAATAACTACCGGACGGATTTTCATACGGTTTTCACCAATAGACGGAGTGATTCATAAGGAAGGTTTAGGTGTATAATTCATTAAGGTTTTTTGTAACATGGCTGAAATATAACGAAGATTGTTGAAGATGCCGGCAAAAATCGATACATATATTATAGGCTTTGCTACCCGTGCGACGCCGGGCTGGGTTGCTAGTTTTATATATTTTGACGACATGACGACAAATGCATTGCTCTGTTTTCGGCTCTGTCGTTACAGCGGGGATAAACAAATGTTATCGATAGAAGCTATGTTGTGTTGTATATAGCTTATAGATATTAAAACTTATTAATACTTAAAGCTATATTTTAGTTTTATCGATAAAGAAGTTTAATGAGGTTCACTACGAATTGTAGAAACGAAAATGAAACAACTGCCAGTAAGTAGGTATGCCAGAGTAAACAAGCTGAATTTAAAGTAATCCGTACTGACGGTTTTAGATGTACATACTCACATCTAGGTACTCTGTTCTCGTATTGAACTTCAATTCACAGGTTAAATTTATTTTATTGTTTAAACATCAATATGTTCTCACCTTATGTTCATCATGTTTTTCTTGTCTATTTTATATAAATAAATGACATTTCATTTGTCGTCATTTACGTTGAATATTTACATTATTGACAGATGTTTTCGCGCTATATGAAATGCCTGATCACTTTAAACGACCGTATTATATGGCGTAACATTTGTATTTGCAAAAGGTCAACTCATTATTTTATATATGTACGAGAGGGAGAGAAAGAGAGATATGTTAGTCGTTGTTATATGAAAGAGAAAAATTAAGTTAAAATAATAATAATAATAACTTGAGACACCTCACACACGGCCGTCTGATCTCAACTAGGCAGAGTCTGTACTATGGTAACCAGACTGCTGATACATATTATTGACGCAGCGCCTCGCAGTTTCAGCCGCGTAAGTCCCGATCCCGTGGGATATCGGGATAAAAAGTAGTCTACGCGTTAATCCAGGTCTCCAGTTATCTACGTACCAAGTTTCATCGAAATCGGTTCAGTGGTTTTTGCGTGAAAGAGTAACAAACATCCACCTATCCATCCATCCAAACTTTCACATTTATAATATTAGTGGGATAATACCCAGACATAGAACAAATGATCGTGCTACTCACACAATTATGATTTGTCCTGGGTAATTGATAATCTTACGACAAGTGTGTACTTAAGACAAGTGGTTAACCAAGTTCTTCGTTTCGGAGCAGCTTCGAGATAATATGAATAGCCATCCTCATACATACATACATATGCAAGTAAATCAATAAGGCGTTAAGAACACTTGGTTGTCATCACGCGGAGTGATTTCACAATACACACGTTACAGAATGTAGCATATGTACATAATATAATGTGATTAATTTGTGTCGAATACGGGGTGAGACTGCGAGCGGTGAGCGATTTTAAAACCGACTTCAAACAGGAGGAAGCTCTAACAGTTACTCTACATCGATTACTTTACACCTAATAGAGACTGTAGAGAAGAGTAGTTTCTAGTTATTACGAAACGCGGTAATTTAGGAACATTCACATTTCGTTTCCACATTCAATAAACTAACATATAGCAGTGGACTGACTCATTCAATCAATCTACTTATGATGCCCACAACAGTGGCCATGATAGATAAATTGATTGAATAAAAGGGGTTCTTCAGTAAAATTTCTGAATATATAAATTGTTTTAAAGACATTTTTTTTCTTGTATGGCAACATCGCAATACATTTGTTATGAAAAATGTGGGTTGTGTACCCTTCTGCCAGTCATTGAACATGCTGTAAAGTATTTGGAAATAAATTACTCAAATAATTTTCATCCGTATTTTTCTTGTACATAGGCACCTGATGGAAATATTTTTCTTTTTTATATTATAGGGGCAACCGAGCAGACGGGTCACCTGATGGTAAGTGACTACCGTCGCCCATGGACAAGGGCAACTCAAGAGTCACAAGTGCGTACCTACCTAAATATACCTCTCTTAATATGATCTATTTATTTAATCATCTTACGTAGTTAGCGTCCAAAGGACTCCTATTTATCCTCCTTATTATTTTAAGGCAATCCTTTACCTAATTGTTAAGGCTATTTGACCCAGCATTTAGCTCCTCACGAGAGCGAGAGAGGTACATTTTCGCTTAAGTGAAATCAAGATGATTACATTTGCTGTTACATATATTTTATTCTTATAATAGCACCCTTTAATATGTGACTGTATGACCTAATTCCACTGAGTAATTAACTAATTTCATTAGTTGTTAATACCATCTTCTATTCTAATACATGATCAAGTCTAAAAGCATTGTCGCAAGTAATAATATTAAATGTTTAATCAACACATACATAGATATGATCACATTCTCGTGTATCCCTGAATGGGTAAGGGCAAAAGATGTATTAAACATCCACGGTATGCCAACTATAATATGGTCCCACCCACGTAACAGATGGAAGAGGGGGGGGCAAACCTTTTGCCAACAACCGGGAACTTTGGGAATTAAAGTTGGGAAAACTGGGAGTAGGTATATTGAAAGGTAGGCAAGAAGAGAAGTTAATTAACAAAAAGGTATAATGCTTATACGGATGGACTGGGGGTGTAAGCAGTACTGCGAGAAGATCAGGCTGGCTATTGCCTGTAACCTGAACTGGCTATTGCCGGGGAGTCCGAGTTTAATCAGTATTACGTGTCTAACTCAATGTAGTTGGTAATTTAATCACTTTTATGTTGAAAACAATAAATATAATTGAAATGAATTGTAGAAAGTTTTATGAATGATAATAAATAGTGAAAATAAATTGTACTGAATATAATAATGGTTTTTGTAGTTACTACAATATTGAATAGTATTGAATCGATTAATGTTTAGTGGTTTTCATTTTATATGCCTGTCATAGTATTCAATTACAATCAATTTAAGTTTGCTTTATACTACCATATGTTAGTAAATCCTATGCACGCACACGGTCCTCCGGAGGGTAAAGCGGTTAACGTGCCTATAAACAATCGCAACAGCTGTGACGTCACTAGTTAACAACTTTATCCCCTCCTTCGTGTTGTTCCGGTGACCCTACTCATCAACAAGAATACAACAAATTGTTGTACACAAATATCGGTTTTCTTTTCTCCTAAAAAAGACCAAAATGTTCATATTGATAGATCAATATGAACATTTTGGACATAGGTCCAATCAATTTTTTACGGGTCATTAAAATTATCTGATCAATATTATTTCAATTTTTATTAGGCAAACAATTCCAAATTATTGTCTATCAATCAATCAGACAGCAGTCGACTTTGTCATCGCCCAATGTTGCAACCTCTACCTTTTCTTTTGCGTGTGGAAACCACTTCAGGCCGTCATCCCACCGGGGTTTTCGGTGGATCGGAATCGAACCGACTAAAACCACACGGTGTGCCGTACTGCACCTTAAATAGGAGGGATCCGAGAACAACCCCTACCAATCATCCTCAATTCAGAATAATTGTAATCGTTTCCGCATTTTCTTAAAACACACATTTAGGTAAGAGGGCTCGAACTTCCTGGCCACAGCCAGTTCGAGTTACAGGTATGCGACCTGACCTGCTCAAGCTTACACCCCCCCATCTACCCGTATAAGCAATATCTTTTTCCTACCATTGCTACTACTTCTTGCCTACCTTTCTCTTTCAATATATTCCCAATATTCCCATCTTAAATTCCCAAAGTGCCCGGTTGACATTTAAGAGTACGAAAATCGAAATAATATTTTTAATCTTAAACCGCTAATCGCTGTTACTCGCACCCCATCTCGTAAATATAATGAGTGTATTGAAAGAATGACGGTGCGTTGCGTCGCGTGCTAACGTGTACCGCGTGTACGGTAAATAATGCATGGCTTCCAATAATTGGGTCAAGTTCGCGTGCGCGAACGCATATATGTCTTCACGCCGTCTGGTGATTGATGAAAAAATGTTCTTCCAGGTAATGATGATTGAAGCTTCTTTTGTGAGGAAACGATCGGTTCCTTTTTGCTCATTGAAGATTCGTTTGTATAGTCTTTTGTAATGTGAATGACGTTGACTTTGGTACTTATAATGTGTGAAGTAGTAAGAGAATTCCAATTTTTTAGCTTATTCCTGTCAGGTGAAGATAGCCCTTTCCCACAGGGAACGAGAGGCGTTTACCTCCACAGCACACGAAACGGTGGCTGTCTAATAACGATCTTTGCAGTGTTGTGTTCTCTGATCAGCTGGGTTTCCGTAAATCCGGTAATGGGGATAAAAGCGACACGTGCTGAGTTGTAGGTTTACTATTGTCATCGTTTATCTTGTAAAAATATTAATAATATGGAATCAACAACTGTTTTTTTTTCAAAAAATATGAGAACTCCTTGTTGTTAAAAAATACAAAGGTATTGTAAATTCTCAGTTTTGTCAACTGGTCATACTATCTAATAAATAAATGTAAATAGAACTATTGTTTACTTGTTAGTGGCGATACGAACCGTGAGCCATGAGAGAAAAAAAAAAGAACTTTTGTTTACCACATAAATTGGTGATGATAACGTGAGATACTATCTTAGAAAAAACAGGAGCCCAAACAGGGTATTTATTTAATGCCTGCACCAACAAAAAGGAGGTCTTTGGCGGCTCCCTTGTCTATGGTAACTTAAAAATAAAACGAACCAAGTAACAGCTTGACGTTGTATATATATTTTTTAATGCGAAGGAACGGAGCGCAGTTCTAGATTAATTGTTTTTAATAAAACGTTTTATCGCGATGGCTATTAATATTTTTATCGGCCAAAACCGATACAGACGTTGGTATGACTCACTTTAAACGCAAACACGCAATAAATATGCGGTTTTGTGTACGTATCTGTAATACACAGTAAACTTTGTAGACACACTTCGAACCTTCTTTCTTAGTGTTGCGGAATGGCAGACTTTTGATATATTTTCGAGTAGCATTCGAGCGCCGCCGCCGCTTCGCTCTCGTGTACATATTTATATATTTTGCGCGGAACCCTAATAATTTTTCCAAAATAAAAGTAACCTAAGTTACTATTTATAATATCAGCTATCTGCCAGTGAAAGTCCCGTGGAAATCGGTTCACCCGTTCTGGAGATTAGCCGGAACAAACAGACAGATAGACAAAAAAATTAAAAACTGATTTTTAGGCAAAGTATCGTGCATACACTATGAACTTAAAAAAAATACTATTTTGCTTACATTACATTTCAGAAAGAACATTCAGGTTTTCATAATATTACTCCCATTTTGTACCTACTTATTGAAAACGAAAGGTATAGGTTATAAACCATTATTTTTTAAACGCCTGTTACTTTGTATTACATTTTCAAGAAACAATTTCTTTGGCTGTTAAACAGGCGAAGTTATTAGGATGTATTAAAATAAGCTTCCACAAAAGTATATTTTTTTTTATAGATATAACTAGGCGTTCTTCGCAGTTACGTTTATGGCCACTGCTTCGCTCCTAATGGTCGCAGCGTGACGTTAAATAGGCTATAAGCTTCCTCAAGAACTGCTTGTTCAGAAAACAAACCCTTCAGCTTTATTATATTACTAGCAGCGCCCCGCGGTTTCACCCACGTAAGTCCCGATCCCGTAGGAATATCGGGATAAAAAGTAGCCTATGCATTAATCCAAGTCTCCAGCTATCTACATACCAAGTTTCATTGCAATCGGTTCAGTGGTTTTTGAGTGAAAGAGTAACAAATATCCATCCATCCATTCAAACTTTCACATTTATAATATTAGTGGGATTAGCTATTGCCCGTGGCTTACGGTTCTCGTGGAAATAACCACTGGTACCGTACATTTTTTCCGGGATAAAAGTAGTCTTTGTGCTATTCCAGACTATCTATTTCTGTCCCAAATTCCATCCGGATCCTGTCAGCCGTTCTGACGTGTTTGAGTAACAAATATCCATCCATCCAAACTTCCGCATTTATATTTTTTTTTACATTGTTTGTTTCGCTTTCATACCCTAACTACTCAACTGATCGTCATGAAATTTTGCATACACTTTGTCAGGGGTAGGTAGAAAAGGACATAATATATACAATTACTACATTAATGCGAGCGAGGCTATATAAATACCGAACTCGTGCAGCCTTTTGCGCCCGCGCGTCCTTTAACCCGAGCGTCAGCTGTTTTTGATTTTTTTTTTATGAAATTACCGTTTCATTTATCTGTACTAACATGATGGAGCTCGAGATATGCTAAAAAAAAATTAAAAAGAAACTCACCGAGATCGATTTTTTTTCTGACCAAAATGATCAAAGATATCATTAGTACTATCGTCTGTCTTCGTTTTCGGAAGCGTTTCACTAACACCCTGTATAAAAGCTAGTGCACTATGTATAAAGATTTAGAGCATTTACGGAGGAGTTCAATAAATCTACAAGTAACAGTAGATTTATGTATCAGAATCTCCACATTTGAGCCATTAAAACGCACATTACCTAGTGAACGCTTATCTTTAACTTGTAAAGTTGCTTTGTTTTATAGGTTAATGTGATATTCGTGAAGACTAACTTCTCCATTATATTGTGACTGGTTAGATGCCAAATGTTTGTCTGTTGTTTCTCATTATTAAACTTATTTGTATATCACTGAGGAATCTCGAAGACGGACATTTAATATTCTTATTATTGGCATAATTTAAGTAACGAGAAAAGAAACGAATTGTAAATTTCTATAGCCCTTACCTACCTACCTTTCTCATCAATAAACACCCAATTTTCTCATTTTTAATTTCCAAAGTGCTCAGTAGACGCCAATAGGCTTGCGAGGGCAAGCCTATTGCTCTTACGTGAGTGCGACCAATATTTTAGTGGGTAAAATGTGGTTGTTTAATTCATCTATGCGCGGGGATATAGTGAGTATATGTAATTGTAATAGTACACTGAAATGGGAATTGTTGATTCGATTGAAAGCAAGTTCTTAATGGTAGTTTAACTACTGACTGTCGGCATCGACTGTCTTGCAACGAGACGTGTAAACTTTAGTATAACGCCATTTACAAAATGTCAAGATTGTTTCACTGTAGTTTATAAATTCGAAATATTCGAAACGTGGCCGGTGCTGGAGCGACAGAAGCAGGAACTGCATGTCACGGATATGAATATGCTGCGGTAGATGTGTGAAGTAACGTGGAAGGACCGCGTTAGGAACTCCCGTATTCGCGGCAGCCTTCATGTCCGTGACATTGCGGATAAATTGCAGGACTGTCGCCTTCGCAGGTATACCCACTACTACGTGGCTACTTACGTGGGGAACAAATGTCTGGCAATGCCGCCTCCGCCGGGTCCCGGTAGGAAAGCGGACCCCGGGCACCGAAGCGTAAGTTTCGGTTGTAACCGGGATCCAACGCTAAGATGATGACGATGATATCAATTCGAAATATTTAATTGAAATGTAATACCATAGTAAAAATGTCACACCATCGTTGGCTCATTCCCCAAAACCTTTAGATAATAGTAAAGCTGCCATGATTTAGCTGTTAGCTAAGGTCGTATCTATGGTATTTCACTTTAATGTCATATTAAAGTCATAGGCTAGGTGTGCAATACATCTATCGAGCTATAAAACCTAAATGCCAAGCCATTGTTTGTGTTTACTGGCTTTCATAGATAACTACTCTGTAGGTTATGTGAAGTTTAACCTAAAATTTTATATTATAAGGCTTAGTATATAACGACGATAAAATTATTGCTGTATGTTACTCGTTCCTACACAGTTAACCTGTGTACCAGTTAGGTACGACAGGTTAACTGTGTAGGAACGAGTGCCATGTCTCTCTCAGGTCTCCAACAAAAAGGGAGGAACTGCCAACCTCATTTCGGTATTGAGAAGTTGTATGGTGAAGTCAAAACTCTTAACCAGTCTAAAGTACTGGTTGGCTGGCTGGCTCTGTTTTTTGACTGAAATTAAAGTCAAACGTAGGTTTGCTCAATGGAGCTAGGTAAAAGCATTATTAGGTTAGGTTAGATATTTTTATTTACATTCTAATCAGATAAAAGTACTTTGATTGATGCTATAGTGGTTAAAAGTACTATTGACCAAAGAGCGTCAGTCAAAATTTGTAGTCAAAATCACTATTAACCAATAACTTTCAGTCAAAACTACTTTTGACCAACCTTTTAAGTCCAAACTGCTTTTCACTGTTTTTTTTTTCAGTTAAAGTACTTTTGGTCTATTATGAGGTTTGATTCTAACCTATTTGACTGGTTGACTGGAAGAAAATGCCTATGGCATTAAGTCCGCCTTTTGCAATGTATTTGCAGGAAGTATTAATAAATAAATAAATAAAATAAATATTCAGCGCGAGAACTTTCATTGCGAGATACAGGAACAGAAGTTACTACGTAATACGGCTGGTATTGGCTAGATGGCCATGAAGTGTTTTGCTGTATGTTGACATACACCATCTTTCTGCTCAAATCTGAGCCTCAATTTACCTACAAAAGACTGATTTATGTTGAGGAAATTTACGTTTCAATTTTTTATTCCTTTTAATGTATCACTAGTCTACTACTCAGTGTACCTATTACTACTACTAGTCATTGTATCTATTTTCCGTAATCACAATAGGCACTCAAAAAGCGAAGCGAAGAAAATAATAGTGTTTACTGGCTTAAGAGAATCAATAAAATATTTTATGAGATTACGGTTTTTAATTAATTAATTTAGATTTTCTCTTATACATATAAATATCAAGTTTATGGGTGCTACCAATTTAAACGACCGTTTTAAAAGCTTCCTGGAAGTGGGCAATATAACCAACATTCCTATTTACTCAAATGGAATACTACAAAGGAACTCCTCTTTCTGTTTTTTTAGGGTTCCGTACCTCGAAAGGAAAAACGGAACTCCTATAGGATCACTTTGTTGTCCGTCCGTCCGTGGGTCTGTCTGTCTGTCAAGACCCTTTTTCTCAGGAACGCGTGGAGGTATCAAGCTGGAATTTATATCAAATAGTCAAGTATACTGTCCCTTGGAGCTGTGAAAAAAATCAAACTTCTAAGCCAACGCAATACAATTGATATTATTATTCTACTTTCATTTCTAGTTCATTCGATTCTAGTTTCAAAATAATGTGATTGAAGATTGAAATTAAATAAAATAAAAAAATAAAATAAAAAGATACAGCCGTTTATGCCGCAAATTTCCGCAAATTTCGACACTCGCAAGGGAATCAAAACCTACAGGGTACTTCCCGTGAACTCAGAATCTTGAAATTTGGTACGAAGCAACGTCTTATAGCACAGATAAAGGAAAATTTGTGAAAACCGTATATTTTTAGTTACATCATATAATAAAAATATTTTACGGAACCCGCGGTGCGCGAGTCCGACTCGCATTTGGCCGGCTTTTTTTTTTTTAAAATGGTAACAATTTTCCTTGAAACAACGGGTCCAATACAGTAACGGAATAAAGATATAGGTAAATATTGAATTCTCAATTATATCATATAAAACATCTTCACTGCTTCTAAGAAATAATGACAGTTTATTTTTACTTTTTTTCACAAGTTTTAGACCATTAAAGTTGCAGACAGGCGGCCTGTTTGAAAACAGTCACCTTAACCTATGGATGTTGACAAAACTAGGAATATCAAGCGCGCGGTTCAGACCTTATAAAAAACCTTTTAATTAGAGATGAAACGTATATCCGGTAACTATCCGGTATCCGGCCAAACAGCTACCAGTTTCAATTGAAATTCCTTTTTTTTCAAAATAATCCTAAATAAACAAATAATAAATAATATGTACATATTTGCGTTTAGGATAATGTTATTTTTTTTATTAAACATTTTTGATATTACTAATTGTAATCCCAGAGACACGCCACTTCCCATTACCCATTCCTAACGTGCAGATAAATTGGTCCATCCTTCAACGTTTCCGGACATTGATTACTGTGGCAATTCCCTTGTCAACTCGGGTCAAAGTTACCCGAGTTAAAGCAAGACTTTAAAGAAGCGGAAATTGTAAAACTCATTTATCCAAGCCTGACCACAACGCCGTCTGACCGCGACCATCGATCTATCTACAGTAACCGCTTAGATAGTACCTAGTTTGAGCATTATTCATGTTAAACAAAGCTCAATAGACTACTACCACCTACTTTTGCATAATAAAGCAGCTATAAATAGAGCAACGTGTGTCTGTCAACATTTAGTTTTTTTTGTACAGGACCAGGTACAATGATACCCGCCTGAGAGCAAGTCAAAGTGGTAATATCGGAATTTAACCACCCAAAAGCTGTCTCCTACACAACTAAACTACCTACAATGCTATTTAATATAAACTGGGGTCACCAGGGATCTCTTTGGATGGACTTTACCGTATAGGTAGGTCCATAGGTATGGTAGGTAGGGAATTTGTTGTGTACACTTTATCATAGTGGTTTAATATAGATGTCCTATACACATCAATGTTCCATAATTATATTGATAAATTAGTTGTTTTGTTACCCTTTGACGCGTTATCAATTCAAGCGATCATTATGTAATCTTGCATACTGCCGTGCAGGACATAAGGTACCTTATCCAGAAAAAATGTGTTATGTATTCTGTTGCTGAGGGATCTAAAAATACCTTTTAACCGCGATAAGTTGGTGTAGCATACCGACCTCTTCCGTATGAATAACGTTCTGGAATTGATTGGTAAAGAAGAAAACAAGAGAAGAGTCTCAAAATTTCAACGTCAACCTAGGACAGTGAGCTCGTATGAAGATATAAAGTGATTTGTATTAAGTTATAATATTATTTGCCCCAATATAAGTTTACTATCAGCTACCAGAATCTCATTGCATCCTGCCATATTTATGCCACTTTCCCGAAATAAACCATCTTGTGAAGCCTTTTTATAAACTTTTCATCAATTGTAGAAATCAAACACATTCGTTTAATTTCTACAATTTACCTTGACAGAGCGGGATGTCGGGCGTGCCCGCCGCGGTCCCATAGCAATTGAGCCAATATGGCCTCAACCCTGGGGTCAGGTGACGACCCGAGCCTCCGCGATGCTTGCAGTTAATGCCAATCGATGTTTTATTGCCACTCGCCATTTTATTCTCACATTTTTCGCGTCCTTTGCTGTTGTGTTTAATTTCATGCGATATTTGGTTCAGAAACAATTACTTATCTAAGAAAACGTATTTTTTCTTAATTTTTTAAGACCAGACCGCTTGTGAACGGGTGCTTTTTACATTATTTGAAATAGCAGTACAATTGAACATTACAATTTCGTCATGCAGTTAGCTCCTTCTCTGTTTAAAGTGAATGATCCTAAGTTCCTATTACACAATGTAAGTTCAACTTAGGTTAGAGATATACATGGTTGATGAGAGCTTTCTTTTCGGGGGTTTATTAGTTGCTAGTTTTACTTGATGGTACAATTTGTAAAGGTCACAACTAATATTATAAATACGAATGTGAGTTTATTTCTTTCTTTGTAACAATTTCATGCTTTAACTTCTTAACCGATAATCGTGAAGTTTTGCAGATTACTTTTATAAAAAAAAAAAAAAATAAGTCGTAGGACTGCACGTCAGAAGTGAAAACATGACTTCACAATGTATTTGCATATACATACAAACACACACACATCTATATATATATATATATACCACGGCCTCACAGAAAACCGGCCGTGAAGCAATGATTGCATTGCATTTCGCCGCGTGAGTGAGGTTACCGGTGGCCCTAACCCTTCCCTCTCCCTTATTCCCGTCCTTCCCCTCTCCCCCCTCTTCCCCCCTCCCCCTCTTCTCCTACTCCCACCTTAAAGGGCGGCAACGCACTTGTGATTCTCGAGTTGCAGGTGCCAATGGGCGGCGGTAGTCATTTACCATCAGGTGTCCCGTCTGCTCGTTTGCCCCCTATACCATAATAAAAAAAAAACAATAGGTAATTAGGATAAAAATAAAAAGTAGGTAATAACATATCTAAATGTATATACTTATAGGGTACCTACACTGGAAGCTCTGCGCTCCTGGCCGCTCATAAATGTTTGAATTTCGAATGTCATATTTTTTTAAATATAAGAAACTCGGCTCCGTCTTACGAATTTTCAATCAGGTCACATGTCCTGACGCAAGTTTAACATTTTTTACCCATCCCAAAAAGTGCACAACGCCGCTAAAGAAGTTTTCACTTCAAAAAAATTACTGTTCTCGAGAGATAGACTGATTGAAAAAAAACTATATACATTAGGGTGACTGAAGCCTAGTTATCAATATTTACTAGCAATTGAAGAAGAGCAGCCGATGCACTCATAAGTTCGGGGCTGAAAAGAAGCTTACATACAAATTAATAATGAGCTTAAATTAATTTAATTGGAAACCTGAATCATAAAATGTAATTGTAACATCATTATTAAGTTCAATAATAAATAGACTGTTTCACTATAGAAATAATAATAATAATACTTCACACATGTGAATGTGTGCGGATTCCGTCAAATAATGGAAAGTAAAATCGTGGGCGAACCTCGATCTACTCTGAGTGCTTTTAATGGTTGGGATGTTATATGAGAGGGTTGTCACTACTCTTAAATGTTTTGTTCACTTTGTAATGAAATTAGTAGACTTTTGAGAAAATAGGGCATTCAAAGTTTTCACTTTTTTATCTGCTCTATGTACAAAATATGCGAAACGCAAGACGCCATGATTTTACTTCTTCATGTCGTAAAGTTTCATGAAGTATAAATTGATTTTACTAAAATTTTTTGAATATTTTCTTCCTCACGTGTATTTCACTTTAACGCGTGATGGTCGAATTTCGACTATGGTTTTCTCATGGCCAGTATAACTTGAGCTGTCATTGTATAGACTTACTTACCATGACAGGTAATCACATATACTGGCCGCGTGTAATTTCATTAAGCCATTTTCACGTAATTTTTAAAGTTGTAAGACATATTGTTTAAAAATTTGAGCTTCCTGCACTTCTTCTATGTATAAACTGTGAATGTTCTAAAATTCACGTTACTATGTTCGCGAAATTTTCTTAAAAGGGTACAAGGAATTCTCTTCGCGTCTTAATATAATGATATTACCACGAACGACGGTTCTTGTAAATACAGAAAATACTAATCTACCAAAAAATAAGCTTCATGGTAGAAAAATTACGTTTGTGTTCAGCCATAATGAAATAAAATAAAAAAGTTAATTTATTAGAAGTGTTTGTTTATTTTAATTTTTTTTGTTTCAAAGTTTTGTACTTGTAATAATCTGTAGTTTTAGTGTTTTTGGGTTGGTTTTAACTCTATGACGTTTTATCTTGTGTTGCTTATAATGCTTGTGCGCGTGTAATTTTATAATGTTTTTTTTTTGTCTACTCAAATGGCAGGGGCCTGTAGAAAATCAGTGCTGTGCACTAGCGCAGCGATAATTGAACTGGATCCTTTGTTGCACACATACATATTTAATGTTTTTATTGTATATTGTGTGTTATCTGTGTTTAACAAAAATAAATGGTTTAAAATTCGACAATGGTTCTATCTCCATCACCAATTATAAGTACAGTAACTCTAGAGAAATAAAAATAGTAAAATTGTAATGCATTTTAATGATACCAATCGATTTAATAAAATTTTAGTAAATTTCCTGGTCGTTTACAACTTAACTGTCTGACTTATTCTTAACACTTTTTTTTTAAGAAATACTAGTAACGTGGGTCACACTTGATCGCAAGTCCGACACTTTAACCATTACGCTACCGCCGCTTAAATCAGTCACACATTTCAACGTTAATTATTTATTCATTATACGTTGCTGGTGCGTTTGACAACCCTGGAGTGCGTATATGAGCGTGCGGTAGAATTATGGCCTCTTTCTGCGAACCTACATTGCAATCACTTTCGGGTTCGAGTGGCTATGAAGCTCCTGAAGGATGGATAAGGTTAATTATCAAACGTAAAGCATCAACCACGTACAAAATTTCATTAAAAAAGTTAGAGCTGTTTTCAAGACATAAATTATGTACACAATGAGTGCACAAATACGGTCACTAAACTAGGATTTAATATTTGTAACAAGCACATCAGAATTACTGCCTATTTATTCACTCGCGTTAGACTAAGTTACAATTTGTATGGAATTAGAGGAGTCACAATAGATTACACTAATTGGCGCTCTCTGATTCCATACAAATCGTACGTAGTAAACGTAAACGCATATGAATAGGTAAATAACACGCTGTACAAAGCAATTATAATTATTTTAGTTTATGGTACAAAGCTTTGTCATCAAGTGACAGAGCTTTGTACCACTTTGTATGTTAAACCATAGAGGATGCACTTGCAAAGAGTATCTAATAATATGGATTGTCATTTGAATTTTTAAAGGAGTTTAGTACATGATCGCGACGGCGGCAAGAGAGAAGTGTCATCAATGTCAGAAGTGTCAAATACTTGAGGTCATATAATTAAAAAAAATAACGATGGTAACAAAAACTATAAAATAATAATAATATTAAAAATTTATTGTCATATGTAATTTTTCCTTTCTCTGTTTAAATCTATCGTGGGGTTACCACACGAAAAAAAAATAGGCACGATAGTTAATAATTATTTTAGTCTTATCTGAAACTAGCTTTGTGTGATTGTTTATAGCCTAGAATCTTCCTCAATAAAAGACCTATACAATGCGTAAAGTTATATTTTAATTGGAGTAGTAGAAACTGAAATTAACGGTTTGACACAAAAAAAAATCAACTTTTTTATGACTAAGAAGTTCAGTTGAATTATGCCAATTTTTATATACCCCTTGGCCTCCAGATGTTATCTCTATAGTACTTTCTTTTTTAAATTACACAGATTGGAAATGAATCATCATTTGTCTCTGCAATCGTTTTCTTTTTACAAAGTTTCCGTCGTTCTGAAACATGATCCCAAAGCTAATTAGAGATCTCTGAGCCTCCGGGCTCTCAGCCAACTTGCAGCTTTTATTAATTACAAAACGGCATTGAAAATGTAAGCGTAAATTTTAATATTAACACTGTTGTAATGGTTTAGGTAAGTTTTCCAAAAGTTTATCTTTCATGAAAAGTTATCAAAAGAAATGACTTCTTATAGGAAACTTCGTAGACAGAAGCCCACTCAGTGATTTCTCGGAGAACTTTTTTTAGATGTAAATTTTATTCAACAAGTAAGAACAAGTTACCTATAAGGTTTCGCTGTTTTGTTGCAGTAAAATGAAGTATGAAATTACGTAAATTATTTACAAGATTCTGTATAAAGTTTATTTGCTGGTTACCTAACGAGTTCATTGACTTTAATTACTCTTCGATTAAACCTGTCTATTATTTTACATATATAACTAGCAACCCGCCCCGGCTTCGCACGGGTAGCAAAGACATCTTCAACAATCATCATCATATTTCAAACAAATTTATACAAAACCTTAACAAATTATATACCTAAACCTTTCTCATGAATCGCTCTATCCATTGGTGAAATCCGCATGAAAATCCGTTTAGTAGTTTTCGAGTTTATCGCGAACAGACAGACAGACTATAATATGAAGTGCTAAGAATTTAAATTTGATTAATTGAAACCAATTATAAATTTAAATACCTATACGAATTTTACACATGTGTTCCGAGTTCAGTGGATATCTGAAAAGACGGAGGTCCTCAATTCGGCTGTACTTTTCAGTGGGTTGTTACGTAGTATCGAGAGTAATCAAGACCAATGAATACCTAGATTTAAATTTTTTATTATTTTCTATTAGATTAATTATATCTAAGAAAATCAAGTTGTCTAAATAGTTAAAGAAAATTACAAGTAAGTTTTAAGATAAATGTTTCAGACCTTACTTTTGTTTGTTCATTCCTACGGCCATTGAATCAATCGAAAACGACATTTGAGTTTTCCGAGACATCTTAGACAATCAGATTTTTTGTCGTTTTGCAAATTCTGGAATAATTTTAGTTACCTACGTCTTATTTAGACATGACGTAACTAAAATTAATCCAGAATTTCATGCTACACCGCTGTAACGAACATTGTATATCTAAAGATAATTCCACTGTTACAGAGAAATAGATACATTTTAAGTAGGTATTGTTATGACGTTAGCGCCTAAATTTAATGTACCGTGGACACGCGATAATTCAATTACAAGATAATTAGTGCCCAGTAATGCAATATCTAGTGTCCGGTAATTATTATGATGAGATGCCGCTATCATGTAGGCTACTGTAATGTTTAATTTATATCAGTAAAACGGTAACTTATATCAGAAACTCGGTATAATAGCAAATCTATATAGATTAAATAGAAAAAGTCTGCCGAGGTTCAACTAAAAATAAACTAGTTCAAGAAGATATGCTTAGGTACCTACACTTCACGATCCCATTGCGGCCGCAATCTTGAATTATTATTTTAATTTCGAGTGTATAAACGATATGTATTAGCTTATACTAGCAACAAAGGTCCACGAGGAAGACCACAGATGCGTGGGTACGACGACATCAAAAGACTGGCGGGAACAAAGTGTTTAATAATTGTTTAAGACTGAGAAAGATGGCATAGGTAAACTGAAGGAGGCCTACACCTTACTGGTTGAACATGGCTAAAGAAGAAAAAAATATTTGCTGACTCTCGTGAACGTGGATTTTGTCAATCAATTCAGGGATATGAAAACAGTACTTTTTTTTTCTACTTAAAAGGTACGTCATGTCATTGTTGACTGGAAAGTCAAATCTGGTTTTCTTTATTAAACGTCAAAACGGTAGGTTCTCGTAAGGTCACAAGTTGTTATTTCATAAAAACTTGTATGAAATAACAACTTGTGACGTCACAGTTTGCTATAGTCAAATCACTTATTTTTAATGTTAGGTTAATTCTCCAAGTTAAGAAATAATAACAATCTGGCAAACAGTGACGAATATAATTCATTTAATATAAAAAAAATATATGGGCATTATTTTCAGTTCAAAACCAAGTTGAAAGGAAAAAAAGAGTAAAAATCTGTTTGAAATTAAAAATATCAAAACAGAAGCGGCGTAAAAATGTATTGCGCAGAACAGAAATACAATATGAACTTACCTGTATTTCGTTTCGGATTAAATGTCATTCGGAGAGGATACCTGTCCAAATGAATACGTGTAAAATATAAATTAATATACCTGCGTCATATTGTGAGTGGCAGAACTGTCTAAGCGATTAAATTATCTAGACAGATCTGGAGCGACTGGACATACGAAAATAAATAAAAGTGTTTAACCATATTGTCAGTTTGAGTCCTAAGTACTTAGTCATTATTAGGTTACGAAAGTAATTTGCTATTAATAACAATAATAACTCAACTACAAAGTTGCCAATTAACCGTCCGTCATGATATGAACATTATGATAAAACGGAATGTAAACAACATCGTGAATTCTAAATATGAAAATAGCATTTTTAAAGTAAGTCATAGACAATAACTGCGATTGTTCTTCTGAAATTCATAAGTGAGCTTTAAAGTAGTTTCGATCAGTTTTTTTTTTTTACTTCCAGTTCATTCTTAATTCCACACCCTTAATTCTTTTTGCACAAACGAACTTTTTATTTAACAAACTTATTAGATGCTGTTAAAGTATCTAACGAAAACACTTACCTCACATAGTATAATAATAAATCTTCGCGATATATGTATATACCTAAATATAAGAGGGACAAAAACGATAAAACGAAAAAAGTTTTTTGCCTCATCTAAAGAATAAAAAATCTAATTACAAAGAATCCCTAAATAAAAAAACTAGGAGGCGTCCAATAGGTACACGCACAGGGTGGCAACCAACGAGGGGTGGCAAAGGGTGGCCCCACCCACTGACCTACAATGCGAACCACCCCGTGCGCACCCCGCCTTATGGATAGTGCATGCTATAAAAAAAGGTATTTAGTTTTTTTTTGGAATTGCACTGTCTCTGACGATGAATCGTTCCAATTATAAATTATAAATTTAGATTTGGTTTTCTAAGAATGACAGAAAATAGAGAACGTTTTTTCAATGAAAATAGGATAGGTTCGAAAATACATGCAGGCATGTATAGATTAACGGTTTTGGAAAAGTTAAAAGGTATTCTAAAGTTTATTCGTGTTCATAATAATAACTATGCACACGTAGACATAATAAATATATATAGTCATTAATTTATGTTAATAATACAGTGATGTTTTAAATTAAGAATGATGGATGGCGGGAATTGTATAATATTTTCAATTTGTTGTAATTTCATTACGAAATTTAAATTAACTAAATTTATGGGCTCCAGCTTCAAAATTAATAAAGAATAAATTTTGGGTAACTACTATTAGCACCTAATTTCGTTGTCAGCGCATTTTAATTTACAGAAAATCTACTACTAATTAGAGGGAATTTGAAATAGAATTTGCTTGACTAAATATACATGGAAGTTGAATTTCATTCTTAAATTCCTGTGTATCTATTCAACAAAATTCTGCTATTGTTATTTTATTAAAAGCGGCAGTCGGTTCGAACTCGAGTAGACGGCCAAAGTTACAGGAAGCTTTTAAAAAATTAAAAAAGAACATACTTAATTTTAAACACTTTACATATCGTATTCTATTTTTGAAAACGTTGAACAAGATGAATCATTCTTTTATAATTATATTTAGGCGGGAAAATGATAAAGCGGTTGAATTATTTTGATGAACTGAATTTATTTTTGTCATCTGTCAGTCTGCAGTAATTTATGACGTGTCACAAATTAACCAATTGGATCGTGAATTGAACATTCTTTTATAGTAAGATATATATTGTTTTTTCATATTATTATGTATATCTACATACATTATGTACATCATATGAAGTGATCTATATTATATGAAGCGCAACACGTTGCTATATCTTTGCTGCTGCTGACTGAGGGCACACTCGCGGAACAAATCGCTTGAGACGATGGAATCCAATATTTGATAGTGTTTAGAAAAAAAAACCGTCAGTCGTAGGATTGCACGTCAGAAGTAGAAACACATCCACGCATAAATACACACACATACACACATCTGTACGTATATGTTATCTGAGCGTGGCGGTCACGGGAGTTCAGTGTTTTTTCCCCATACCAAAAGTGCCCAACGTGCCTAAACGTGCTTAAAGAAGTTTTCATTTCAAAAAAGAACAAGAAATCAAATTCGCAAATACGTTCATAAAACTTAGCTACCTACCTACCTACACGTGTTTTGACTAAGACTTTAGTTTGTAACGTATAATATTCTATGAAACCTTGATTTCAAGAGACTTACCTTTACATAATTATAGTGATATGTCACTCAACATGGCGGGCATATTTTTTGAATTAGGTACCTACATTTTACGGTCGCAGTATTCGTTTTATAAAAAAGACACCTGGCTTATAAACATCGCTCGATAAGACGAATCTACAAATATATCTTTGATTAAAATCTACACTGTGGTGGGAACGATTCGATACTCGAAGCTTCTATACCCAGGCGAAGTGATGTCGCTAGTGATTTTATTTCCTCTGAGTTCATGCCGCGTAAGTACGTCACATCCTGCATCACGACAGAACGTCGGCACAACATTGCGTAACAAGATTAAAAGATTATGGTTAGTGCGTATACCCATAAGTATGTACATTGTACATATCTGAATAATAATTATTAGTTCGATATTATTATTGTCTATGACGTCAAAGGGAAGGTTATCTTTGCCATTTTGTTGTTACAAAACATTTTTTCTTGGAGTTTACTCCTGAATCGATTTTCATATAAGGCGCCCGGTATGAAAAAAATATCAAGAGTAAAATTTAGTGATCAAGGGCAGCGTAACCCCTTAACGCTTTTGTTGTACTTTTTGTGCTTTATTAGAGTTTATTCCTTAAGAAAGACGCATGTATGTGTTATATATATACTGTACAGCGTCTAGAAATGACGAATATATATAAAAAAAGAGAGGGGGGCCAGAGAGAGAGCGAGAGAGAGACATAACCTCCAGTAAATTCGAAACTCCAGTCGTGCGTCGGAGCTGACACACACCTTTTTTATCTTTTTATTGTAATTTAGTCTTATTATATCAGTTTACCTAATTTCTAAAATACCTTTTGTAGACTAATTAAGTCCTTAAATTATTTTAATCAAAGAATAGGTAAAATAAATTCCTCCTTATTTTCCTAAGTATCTGAAACTGTCACTTCTCAATACTGTTGAGGTTTTAACTCTAAACCTTTTAAGCTATCAAGCGACAAGCGCAAACAAGCCGCTTCGAAAATCAGGTTAGCAAAATATCTTCCATATTTATACTAGAAAACGTGTTTGTGTTGTTATACTTACGATGTTTTCTTTTACGAAAATGAAGTCTGTATTTTCAGATATTTTATAATATGGAGTTTTCGTCTGAAGTTTCGTTCGTTGGTTTTGGGTTAAGAAGTTTTGTATGGCACTTTTATGTTTCCATTTTCGAACCGACACATAAATAGTGGAACGAAAACTGAAACTCTATACGGTTAGACTCTATGGTGCTGTTCGATATCAGATAGCTATAGAGATGCCTTATTGGATATAATCCTACTAATATTACAAACGTGAAAGTTTGTGAGGATGTATGGATTAGGGATGTTACAAATCTTCATTCGGTTCCGAAAGGTCGGAAATTCCGATTGATTATATACCTCCGATTTCGACTTCGGGTCCGATAAATTTGAATCGGAGTTATAACGAAGGTCGAAAATCGAAACTATATGTACCTATACTGAGTCGTGAAGGACTTTTAATGCATTTTATATGTAATACCAAAAAATGTACATTTTATGTAGTAAAAGCATACCTACCTGATACCTGATTTTGATTTTGATAGTGAAAAATCGGGACAATTGGCGTTCAAGGATATATCGAGACGTGTCACCAGACCCCTGAAAATCGCGACACTTGGCTGCACTAGGCATAACTACTGTAGTAAAGGCTAATTTAAAGGCTTTATTTAGACTTTTATTGCCGAATACGACGAAATAATTAAGTTCAGTTTTCACTAAGAATAAAAAACAGTCCACGACTTCAACTCCACATGATGAGGCCAAAAGACAAATGAACTGAACAACTCAATTATTATAATTATAATTTATATATTTAAAAACTAATAAATTAGCCATCGTAGCGTACTTATGTATGTTTTGTGTAATACTTAATTAATATTTGAATAATTGCATTCTGATTAAAAAGATTACTGTATTATGATTATGTTTTTATTATTTTATTACGTTTTCCTTTAAGAACATCATTTAATTAAGTAGGTAAATGAGAACAATGACAATAGGAATGAATAATACCTAATAATTATCATTAAAATTCTTATGGACTCAAAGGCTACTCAATAATTAATAAATTAGATATATCATATAATATATATGTATACTATAATTTGCAATATTGACAAATACTAAGAATTCTTTCGCATCTAACACTCAAGGAAGTTTTATGTAAGATCCAAAAGTTCGTTTCCCGTGCCTTATATAGTCACCAATACTGTAACTTATCAGTACACTAGCAACCCGCCCCAGCCTCGCACGGGTCGCAGAGACGTCTTCAACAATCATCATCCTATTTCAACCAATTTACACAAAACCTTAATAAATTATATACCTAAGCCTTCCTCACGAATCGATCGATCTATTGGTGAAAACCGTATGAAAATCCATTCCGTGGTTTTCGTGTTTATCGCGAACAGACAGACAGACGCGGCGGGGGACTGTTTTATAATATGTAGTGAAGTACAGTGGGAAAGGGATAGCGTTATCAGCCCTATTTCCCTACTCATAAGGCTCTGGGGACTCTTCTCATCTACAGAAAAACGGCTTGACTGAACTTCTGATAAATTTTCTCTCGCGATCTCTAAATTTGTAGACGATTGAATGGTTGTCTTGCCATTGTTCCCCGAGACACATATATGTATAGCATACCTCACAGGAGTACACATACACCCACGCCTGTCTCCCCCGAAGGGGTAGAAATAAAACTATAAAGTATCTATCTATCTTCCTCGTTCTATCATTGTGTTTTCGAGAATTAGATTTGTAGTACATAAATTTAATTATTACGATTGTTTTTAAACCCCTGACGCAAAAAGAAAGGGTGTTATCTGTTTAAAGCATATCTGTCTGTGGCATCGTAGCTCCAAAAAGGATAGATTATTTTTTTTTTGTTTGAAAGGTTACTTAATCGAGAGTGTTCTTAGCTATAATTTAAGAAAATCTGTTCAGACGTTAGAATATTATCAGATCTTTTCGAATCGTTGAATTTTTTTGAAAGCACATGTGTGTGAAAGGCCGAGGAGCAATAGATTATCGTGGTACGGAGGGAGTAAAATGTAGTGAAGAGAGTTTTATGCATGGAAGTTGACGGATACAAGAGTAGAGGACGATCAAAGAAAAAATGGTTGGACTATGTAAAAGAAGTAAGGCTAGAAAGGGAGTAAGCAGTGACCCGACGAATGATAGAGTAGAATGGCAGAAGAGAACAGATTGCACAGACCTAGGCCTGCCATCACTTAAATTGCCGACGCCGGACAATCTCTTCAAAAATCCTGGACATATGTGTGAAATCGAGATTCTTCCCCTGAAAAAAAAAACGCCAATTCCATTTTTTTATTAAATTAAACAGCTTGTTCATATAACAATTATTATAAGTTGCCCCTGGCACAGAGTGTCCGGGTTTTACCCGGACGCTTTTTGAAAACCCCGCCCGGACGCTCCCCGGACGCACCCCGGACGCCCTCTAAACTAGGACAAATCCGGGGAAACCCGGACGGATGGCAGCCCTACACAGACCTCAAATAAATTTAGTAAAAGCGCAAGAAGATAATGATGAATTTATACTCGGTCACCACCAACTTGGTACTTGTTACAACTGTCTACAGCCATTAGACTCATTACTTACCACTTGACAAGTGCAACCCTGTGTTTGTTTGTTAACTAAGATATATGGAAAGTCCCCTTCGACCGCGGAAACTTTGTGTTGTATAAAAATATACCAGTATTTTCAATCCATATACTTCAATTAAATGTTTTTCATGATAAATATCACAAAAGAAATCCTGTACGACCAAACTTACGTTACTTTCCTAAAAAAACAGATACAAAAACAACCTGATTTTATCTGTTGTTATAAGAAAGGTATTGTAAGGTAAAGACCAACCAGTATCCGGATAAGTTGGTAGACCAGTTTACAAGTTTGAAACGGCCCTAGATCTCCTGCTAGCTATCTAAATAGGTACTTTGACTGTCACGCTCGTCACTGTTACGTAACAGGATTATGTCTATATCTAGAATATAGTTCATAACTTGTTTCAGTATAATTACTTCCTTTTGTTTCGTGGCTAGGTGATGGATTTCCAGTTGAATATTATGATACTGACTGTACATAGTAATTGTTCAGTGACCACTTAGGAATAGAATGGATACTGTACTTATGTATGTCATAAGCCGATTGAGATATGCCTGGGCTGATCATGATGTGGCATTTCGTGATTTGGCCTATTATTTCATTATATGCCCAATCTAAAGTTGGGTAGATCAATGAGAGCAACCTCTTTATCGATTTTACCCAACTAGTCGTTTCGCCACATCGAGATATGCCTTACAGTTCCGTTTTGCGACGCTGGTGACGTATAAGAAAGATGGCGGCGTGAATAGTAGGGTACCCATGCAGTAGGATTGCTCTTCTCTATATTTTTATTTCTCTATTCTATCTTTTTATTAACCGACTTTAAAAAAGGAGGAGGTTCTCAATTCGATTGTATGTTATTTTTTTTTTATGTTTGTTACCTCAGAACTTTCGACTGGGTGAACCGATTTTGATGATTCTTTTTTTATTTGAAAGCTGGTTCTTCCCATGTGGTCGCATTTCAATTTGGTCCAGTTCTGACAAGGGCATCCATGAGAAAACTATACATAAGTCTTTTATCTAATAGTTTTGACGTGACAACGTCTTATAAATTGGTTTGCCGGGTGACACTTCAAGAAACTGCGTTACGCTCCGCTCACGTTATGCGCTCACAATGAGAGCGAGTGAGAGGCACGCGTCCCTTCCACTCGGGCATGGTTATTATTTTACCACTCAAAGTCGTTGTCACGTAAAACTTTCGCCCGTATACCGACTTTACAGGCAACCAATTTTTTTTTTTGTTGAAGTCGGTTTTTTTTTCAAAGAATTATTTCCTAGTACTTTGGTTACCTTACATACTGTATTTATCCAAGTATGGCCCGAGTAATCTTTATTATCTCAATTTTATTTTAATTATATAAAAACTCTAGAGAAAAAGTACTTTCAGTAACTCATAAATTTTCAACATTAGTTTTGTGTAAAACCTATTTTGTACTATTACGGTTCTTGCAGCCATTCTCAAGAGATGCGCTTAACAACGAACCTTATTTAATTTTTCAGATACATTCGGTACTTTGGTCACCCTACAGAATCGATTTGCAAAAACATGGCCTGGCAAATCGTCAAATGTGAAACTTTAACGAAATTGCGGGTTTTTGACAGGCAAATGGATAAGATATCCGGCGTATCATGTTGTGCCCAGGCAGATCTCGAACGGCCTTATTCAAAGATGTAGGTCTTAAGAATTGAAGCTTGATGTTATAGAGGCATATGAACTTCCTCAACAAACAGACCATATAATGCAAAATAAATTTTTCTAAGCAGGGTGGTATTTTAACCTGTAAATGGAATTACAGAACTTGGTTAAAAAAATGTTTTTCATCGTTTCAGAAAATGAAGTTTAATCCACTTTTAGTCATCTTTCTTGGAATAAAGCTTTTAGGTTACGTATAAGTATTGATAAGTACCTATTCAAATCGGCTGGTAGAACTAAATTGGCGCGTTCAAACAGACAAACAAACAAATTTAGTTTATAGCTTCGGGTATATTTGAAATGAAAACAAATAAATATATAAAACATGTTTGTGTATAGGAGATTAGGTAAACATTTACTTAAAACATTACTAATTGGTTTCAACTTTTAATTGGCTTTCAAATATGTATTTAGCTTCTTGTATATTTTAGTGCTTAACTGTAAATTTTCTAAATAATTATTTTTTAAATATCCAGAATTGTTTTTCATCAGTTTAAGGAACACATTATTATACTTTCTATCTGTATCTAACTCTCTCGTTTCTCGAAGTTTTGGTAATGCTAAACTGTAACGAGTAACATTACGTACCTACTCATAAAATTATAAATGACGTAACAAAGTATGTTAAACACGACATACGCACTTCCAGCTTAAAATTTATCAAATTAATGACGTCATCCCATCCGAAAAACGTTTCAGCCGAATGCGGCCCTGTAGTAAATTAATCCTACATGTTTTGTAGGTCATAGGATGTCAGTCGAAAACCGATCATAAATGATACAAGATAAGAATTGTTTTCCAATGGCGTGTGTTACAGTGATATATGTGGGTATATTTTATGTTGTATCTTGTCAGATCGATAGGAGCGTGGGTAGTGATGTGCCACAGGGTGCGAATGCGAATTTTAGCGCGAAAACCTCAGTAGTGGGTATATGTAGGCACAGATGTAGGTTTGTGCCATCGCAGACTACGTGGGAAGGTTAAAACTAATTATTGTTTTATGTTATATTGTCGTGGGTGTATTTATTATTAAATCATTGAATTGGTGGGTGTATTTATTTTTAAATAATAAACATGTTGGTTTGCCTTCATGGAAAACAGTTGTCTTTGACTAAATATAATGTGTCACTGTGACTACCACTAAAAAGAGTTTCGTAAATCCTCTTCATGATGTTCTCAGTCATTTTGGAGGTGGAATTCGAACATTGAAGCTTTATCGGGTCTATTGAATGCAGATGCAATCTCCTGTAGGGTATTTACTCAGCACTAAATTATCGATGTGTACTTCTATCTTATTAATTCTCAAAGCGAATTTACAAGAATTGCCAGTGTTGTAAGAAACTCGAGTTTTGGAGTCTCATTTAATAAGACTTGAGTTATTTTTGAAGACTCGAGTCTTATGAACAAGACTCAGAGCTTGAGTCCTTTAGATTTCTCGAGTCTTTAATAGAAAGACTGAGTCTTTTTAAAAGAACTCAGGACTAAGTTCTCTAAATCCATAGCTGTAGGTTGGACCTTTCGCCTGGAACACTAGTCGCAGGAATACTTAATATGTCTAAAGCGATTTTATACTTAAAATTACAGAAATAAATAAAGATGACGATATAAAGTCACCTTGTCTGTGGCCTGTATAATACACCAACTCATGTTCAAAACTCAGTCCAGCTCAAAGAACTTAAAGAAAGGACTCAGAAGACTCGAAAATTAACAAAGGACTCGGACTCGTAAGATTAACGAGTCCTAGTCTCGTAAATCTACTCAAGTCTCGAAATGAAGACTAAAAAACTTGAGTCTTTTACAACACTGAGAATTGTTGTTTTAAATTACAGTATCGTAGGGAAATTGGCGACTATATATTATTATTAAAAACATTGAATCCCCCGACTCGAAAATCCCTTAGATTAGAAAAGAGCTGGTGATCTTCGAACGGCTGAACAGATTTTCATGAATTATATCTAATAACACTCTCGATCAAGTCACCTTTCAAACAAAAAATGCACTCAAATCGGTTCATCCGTTCGGGAGCTACGATGTCAAACTTATAACAGCCCGTCGTTTTTGCGTCGGGGGTTAAAAATGACATTGATTGTCCTGATTTATTATAAAATATTGGCCGTAACATCCCGTGCAAATCATCTCGTTTTAATCTCCCAAAACGTGTTTCTCATGCTTCTACTAATTATAGACAAAATACCCACACTATGCGAGCGAGTGGAACCTTTAATAAATTATGCAAACAACATGATCTTGATCCATTTGAAATTAGTATATCTGCAGCAAGGAGATGCTTGAGTTTTTTTTTCTCTAATTGAATTACATTATGTATACTATTCTAGATATACTTACCTAATCCCTTTTGCAAATATGTTATCTTTAAGTTAAAATTATTAAACACTAGCAGCGCCCCGCGGTTTCACCCGCGTAAGTCCCGAGCCCGTGGGAATATCGGGATAAAAAGTAGGCTATATGTTAATCCAGGTCTCCAACTATCTACATACCAAGTTTCATAGCAATCGGTTCAGTAGTTTTGACGTGAAACGGTAACAAACATCAATCCATTTAAACTTTCACATTTAAAATATTAGTGGGATTGTGTCGCTGACTGTATCACCCTACCGGGTTTTTGGTGGGGCGGTGAGTCGGAATCGAACCGACTAAAACCACACGGTGTGCCGTACTGCCTTAAATAGAAGGGATCCGGGTCACGATTGACCTGAACCAGTCACACTTATGTAAATGTTAGTAAAGTTTATAAAAGTATAGACCTGTAATTGGCTTTCTAACACTATTACTGTCTGTTGATTTTGCTGTAAGTCTTCCATAGAACAAACAAATAAATAAATTAATTAAAGATTCTTGTTGACCCCTTTAATGCGAAATGTTGGGGTTAAGACGGGTTTCAAGCTAGTACTATACCTATGTATAGTTGTGAGAGAATTTGGAACCTACAGTGATGCTTTTGAGAGATGTTTGTTATTGAGAGAATAACAAACATCTCTCAAAAGCATCACTGTTTTACTGTCTGTTTTAAAGTGATTCTGTTTTCAGAAGACTTTGTAACGTGTTTTGTACTTTTGTTAAAACTTGTTTTTCAGTTTCACAGTCTCAGTACTCTTGTTAACGTTGCAATATTCGATGTTTTTTTAATATAAAACTTGGAGAGTATTTACTTCACTTTCTGAAATCAGGCGTCCAAAATAAAAGATGACATTGAATTATTTTGTCTAATGGGTGCCGTGACTGGTCAGCCCAAAAACTGAGATGGTTCTTTAATGTAATTAGTTTAAAGTTTTGGATATTTGCATGCCGATTTCGGTGAAATATGCTGTACCTAATTTTCTATGTAAACCAACACTTTATTGTAACCATGTTTCTAGCAAATAAAAATAAAATATTTTTATAATTATATATACAAAGACCACCCTAGACCAGTTTGAGTTTATGTAGACTTTTTTATAATATATTTAAAGTATGTTTTATCAGCAGTCTGGTTACTATAGTACAGGCGCTGCCTAGTTTGGGCACAGAATACATAATAGTACAGGATTTGGGACCAGAAGGCAGTGTGTGTTATTATTCTCGATACTAACTTGTATTCTAAATATTTCTATACTCAAGTGATTATTAATTATTAATAAATCAAAGAAGGGTAGGTATCGCTACTTAAAGGTCGAACAAACAGACGTATGCCAATCAAAATAACATTAACAACTTGTCATAAACATCTGTGTTGTTTTTTATTGTATTTTAGAATGAGTAAATCTAAACATAAAATACAGATGCTAAGTCATAAAATGAATACACTTTACGAGTTTTATGTTGTTAAACAGGTGTCACACATGCTCTTCTACTGGTAGGTATTAGATGTACATAAAATCTGGCAATACTTTCGGAGATTGTTCTATTTACTAATATGAGCAAATTAGTAATTAAAAAAAATAAGAAACACGACTGCCTTGCTAATTTTTTTGGCGTAACTCCCATATTGTTTTTTAAAGAAATTATAGTCAGTGTCATTCGGAATGACGTAAGGATGCCAAGGATACCCATACATCTAAATTTGTTCAGAGATTTATAAGTTACTAGCAACCCGCACCTGCATCGCACGGGTAGCAGAGACATCTTCAACAAATTTCAATCAATTTACACAAAATCTTAACAAATTATACACCTAAACCTTCCTCATGGATCACTCTGTCTATGTGAAAACCGCATGAAAATCCGTTCGGTAGTTTTTCAGTTTATCGCGAACAGACAGACAGACAGACGCGACGGGGGACTTTATTTTATAATATGTAGTGATGGTGGAATAAAGAATACACATATACATTCACATATATAAAATGAACCTTGAAACATTTCATTTCTGTTTTTGGCCGTCGAAGTATAAACTACCAAAATAACTAATTAACTGATATGTTGTTCCGTACCTCCATCCGAACTCAAGTGATTGTTATCAACTTTTAATGCATGCCTTGGCTTTTATTACCCCACTATTTATCAGTATTCATCAACCGACCAATAGCGTTGCGTTACCGGTATAACTAGTCATTAGTGTGTATTAACAAATTTTTAATAAATAGTTAATTGTTTTATCGTTTTAATTTAGTTTGGCCCTATTTTTAATAAAATAAATAAGACTTTTTGATGTGGTGACAACAATAGTTACAATCTGTTGGAAATTGATAGAAGACCCTTGCCATACTAGACAGTAATATGTTCATGAAAACGATGGTTAAATTAGTATAAGTATTGTAGGCAATGAAATCGTAACAGTTCCACGAAATGTGATAAGAATATCTAACCTAATATGATTTTAATGTGCTTTCGTTCAATACTATCTATCCTTTCTCTCGATGGGTTAGGCAGCCGTGTGCTAGGAGCTAATGGCACGTCATATCTTTAGGGGGCAGGTCTACAGCCATTAAGAGAATTACAGTTATTGATTTTTAGCAAAACTCCGTTGTATAATACGTTTCAGAAATGGTACTGTTGTTGAAATGATTGAAATATGACGAAGACGTTGAAATAGACTTTGTGCATTTTACACAATGTTAGCATGAGGTTGAAAAGAAGGTTGACTCAAACAGCTGTTTTTAGTAAATCATATTTAAGTGAGAAAACGAGAGAAGAAGTGTTTATGATATAAATTTTAATACAAATAAATGCTGTTTGTCTTACATTTATTAAGAATACTCAATATGATATTTATTAGATACTTAATATTGGCTTATTATTGAATCGCTCTATCTATTGGCGAAAACCGCATGAAAATCCGTTCATTCGTTTTTGAGTTTATCGCGAACGGATAGACAGAATAACGCGGCGGGGGAATTTGTTGTATAATATGTTGTGATTCTACGTATATTATACATGTATTGTAAAGTTTCTTGTATATATGCTTACCACACTTAGAAATATTAAGAAATTAAAATAATCACATAAAACGTACCTACATTTGTAAACTAAAAACCTAACTTTGAGACTTATTTTATTTTTAACATAATTATATTTTAAGATTTTGTCTGCTCACTGCCTTAAAGCCAAATAAAAATTCTTCTCATCATCACCAATTAGGAACTTAAATAATATTACATACTTCCGAAACTGGGCCGGCTTGCGTAACTCATTGACGCCCAAAACTTTCACGAACAAATAAGAAGTAAAAAGAAAAAAAAATAAAACTGTATTCTACTGCCGGTAAAACTCCCAAGAGGCGGGCAAATCAACAAATCGAATTTCGAATTCACGCTTGCAACACCTCGGGCTAGCTTCTGCAATATAGTAACTTTGCGAAACGAACCGCAAATTTAGCTACATCACGTAAAGACATGTAAGTACAATATACTCGTAATACTCGTATGTGAAGTACATGTGATTTTAAAGTACCCCCGGCCGGCAGAGCGATTCTGAACAATTTACCTCTAAGTTTTTGAATCGGCAGAAATCAAATTTGACATAACTGTGGGTTAAATGAAGCTATCTTCTAAAAACGAATCACCCTAAATAAGACTGCGGTTAAGCAGAACTGTTACCAGTTGTGTCTTATCATGTGTTGCTTATCATCCAATGAGTCGTGTGTTTTATTGCACTTCTGATTTTCACTGACCAGGCTAGGTGTCAAGCGGAGGGAGTTCCCTTTGCCTTGGAAAGACATTACATCCTATTCCTCAACAGGACTGTGTGATGGGCCATGTCAGTAGGCCTGCCATCACTATAATTACCGATGCCGGACAAAGCTTCAAAAAACCCCGGACAAATGTCTTAAACCGCATTTTCCCGGACACCCTAAATTTTAACCCTTGAACGTTTTGAAAACCCCGTCCGAACGCTCCCCGGATGCACTCTAAACTAGGACAAATCCGGGGAAACCCGGACGGATGGCAGCCCTAGTCATGTGCCTCATGAGTCCTCCGGTGCGCGTGCAAACTTTTTTTGAATGAATCAACCTCGTTTTGCTCCACTTCTGTAATGTATGTACTATATTACGTCTATATATAATATATATAATCTGTACCGCGATCTTCATACGGTATATAAATGTCGGTATTATGTACAACGGAACCGGAAGTCGTTAGGTACGTTAAAGGAAGACGTTCAGATGATTAATCGCGATAATGTAGGTCGGGATGGGAATTGCGTTGTTTCAGTTTAATGTATAAAGCATACTCCCTTGGGTTATGGAGAGATTAGTCATGTCTGATTTATGGATTTACCGATAGCAGCACAGATTAACCGTGCGAATGTGAAATAAAAATTTCGCTTTTTCATATTATTATATTCCTTTTACATGTTCGATGTTCGACAAACGATGTTCGGTGCTATCAGAGACATAACACAGAGTGCGCTGTTAATACTATCTCGCTCTTCAAGCATCTGTGGTGACTCCATATGAAGCAAACATACCTTTTGTCATCTACTGGCCGGAGTCTAGATCCTTCAATATCGACCAAGCAGCCAACCAAGCATAATCATCTAGCTCAATTGGAGCCTTATATTTTGTAGGATTGTGGGAGAGCCATGCTGCGGCACGTATGGGCCGGCCTCACAGAAAACCGGCAGTGAAGCAATGTTTGCATTCCTTTTCGCCGAGTGAGTGAGGTTACCGGAGGCCCTAACCCTTCCCTCCCCCCATCTCCCCTCTTCCCCCTACATTAGAGGCCGGCAATGCACTTGTGACTCTTGAGTTGCAGTTGCTCATGGGCGCCGGTAGTCATTTACCATCAGGTGACCCGTCTGCTCACTTGCCCCCTATACCATAAAAAAGGAGGAAGGGGTCGAAAAATATATTTCTTTCTGACAAGTCAGAGTGCCTCTTTGAATAGCTTGTACATTATTTGCTGTTATCACTGGTGTCATGTCTTATTAGTCGCTCAAAACGCGTCTTAACCCGTAGTTTTTGAAGTGAAAACTTCTTTAGGCACGTTTGTGCACTTTTGCTATACGGAAAAAGCACTGAACTCGTGACCGTCACGCTAATAATACATATATAGAACCACTAGAGGGCGCTAATCTAAACATTGAGTCAGCTCCTTATTAATTAATTTCACTAACCTGCTAATGTGACGTTTTAAGTTCGTCGTTTCGTTTAAGTTTTTATTTCTGTCGGCGCGGCAGTCCCATGACTGCATATAATTTTTTAAGTAATGTGCTTATTCGCTTTGGAACTCTGATCAGATTACCTGAAAAGGCCAGCTCACATACGCTACTTTTAGCTTTGACGATTTCGACATCGTGTATAATCGCGTCTGTCTGTGTTTAATTGCTACGTCGATATTGCGCGATTTAGTGATTGCACATCATAGTGTGCGTCCGTTCAGTATACCATCGTGTATAATCGTTGGTTTATCAACTGCATTTTAGTTTAGCTACTACCCGCTGTTAACAATATCATCGATAATTCTTTAAAAAAAACCGACTTCAACAAAAAAAACTATTCCATAAAAGACTTATATATGGTTTTCTCATGGATGTCATTGTCAGAACTGGACCAAATTGAAATGGGAACCACACGGGAAGCACCAGCTTTCAAATAAAAAAAGAATCATCAAAATCGGTTCACCCAGTCGAAAATTCTGAGGTAACAAATACAACGAAAAAAAAAGCACACAGTCGAATTGAGAACCTCCTCCTTTTTTGAAGTCGGTTAATAAAAAGTACGGAGTCGTGATCACTCGTTGCATCGGGATATAAGGGTTGCTACACATTGGCATTGGCGGGCGGTAGAATCGAATATATGTAGGTGTGTGTTCGGTTAAAAAGCCGGACGTTAAGCTGAGCCAGGTAAAAATCAACTGCCGATTATGCCGGTTTTGGCGAACAATAGTTCAGTAGTGCTAAGAATCTGGGAAGAAGACATGTTGTTGTTGTTATTGCCAGCTGTCCTTCTTAATTACGAAGACCTCGGATGATTTACCCATCGGTCCTACCCATTGCTCAACCGAACGATGCGTCGTATGAACAACCCGGCACAACAACGTCGTATGAACAACCTAACGCGACTCATTTTTCGTCCGCTGATGGTCAAAAATATCGTGTGTGTAGTGACCTTAGGCCGTTCCGTAAATATTTACTCAACACATATTTGTTTTAGTCTTTAATATGTTTATACAAGCTTGAACTAAATAAGGATATACATACAGTTACTGTTAGTTTAATTAGTTCATTACTTTTATGGCCTTGATAACGTTAACTACAATGTTGAACGTGCGAGAATAAGGATATCTTTACGTTGTCATTAGATTTTGAAAGATCTAGAATGTATAGAGTGTATGTAGTAGTAATTATTAAAATATTGAAGACTAGTTTTTCCTGCTGTTTATTTATCTATGCCTCGGGTATAGTTTTTTTTAGATAAAAGGTACATTACGTCCTTTTCCATACCCCGTGTGCCTATGCTAAATTTCATGATAAACGGTTGAGTATTGAAAGCGTGAAAAAGTAACAAAGAAACCAAGAAATTCAATTTCGCATTTACTGTTACTAGCTAGCAACTACTAGCCGGTCTCGCAGTTTATGGTCACTGCTCCGCTCCTATTGGTCGTAGCGTGATGTTATATAGCCTATAGCCTTCCTCGATAAATGGGCTATCCAACACTAAAATAATTTTTCAATTCGAACTAGTAGTTCCTGTGATTAGCGCATTCAACCAACCAAACAAACAAACAAACTCTTCAGCTTTATATATAACTACTTACTTTTGAAGTTTCAATCACTCCGAATTTCAAAGTAATTCAGTCACTGGTCATACGTCAGTCATGGTAACACTAATCATTCATTCGTTCAAAAGACACATAATTTACATCTTAATTTTGGTGTATACTTTGGATACCGTAGAGATTTGGATATCTCTTTAGGTCAAGAAAATCATCAGAAAGGGTCCATAGTTAAAAAAAATACGTGTGCGTCTCGGGACACCCGACAGAAGTGATAACTTAAACGAATCAAGTTGAACTATTTAATATTGACATTGGAAATGCGGTTAGCGCTGTGGCTTAGAGTGAGAGAGGAAGACCCTGCCTATCGCTACCGTATGCGTGAGAGAAAGCCAGACAGACCGGCGCCGTAACGCGTTACGTAACGAAGCGGTTTACCCTCCCATAAGAAGTTATCACTTCAAAAAAAACGTAGAACTGTAATAGACGCATTTTGGTGGTGTAATAGATGTCTAATGTTTAAAATGGTGTGATTTCTCTGAACTATGTAAACAAAAACGTGTGTGTTATAAAAAGCATCATTGTTTTTACAAATGATATGTTAAAAATTCTTTAATAATATGGGATTTCAGTGACGGCGATGACGCGGCGTCCTGTCTATGAAGCTAACGCGAAAAAGACGGCTGTCAGTGCTAGACTGTTTATTTCAAATGTCATTTCGTTTCTCAGAAATTGACAACACATGGTGTAGAAAGCGTTATTTATATACATTTACAAAACTAACCAATTATAATTACCGCCAGTGTTATTCATAGTTCTCGCTGCTTCGCTTCTAACGGCCGTAGCGTGACGTTAATCTATAAGCTTCCTCAAGAACTGCTCGTTCAGACAAAAAACAAACCATTCAGCTTTATTATATTATTAGCTATTGCCCGTAACTTACGGTTCACGTGGAAATAACCACTGGAACCGTAATTTTTTTTCGGGATAAATTAGGCTATGTGCTATTTCAGACTATCTGGCTCTATACCAAATATCATCTAGATCCGTTTAGCCGTTCTGGCGTGATTGAGTAAGAAACATCCATTCATCCAAACTACCGCATTTATAATAGTACTTTACAGTTTCACACGCTTAAGTCCCGATACCGAAGGAATATGTGTTAATCCAGGTCTCCAGCTATCTACATACCAAGTTTCATCGCAATCGGTTCATTAGATTTTGCGTAAAAGAGCAACAAACATCCATACATCCTCACAAACTTTCACGTTTATAATATGAGTAGGATACGTAACATTCATTTATTGTAGACTAAGTTTTTAATTTCTGAAGTTCTCATGTAAAGTTTGTAGAAGCAAATATAGACTACTAGCAGCGCTCTGCGGTTTCACCCTCATAAGTCCCGATCCCGTGGGAATATCGGGATAAAAAGTAGCCTATGCGTTAATCCAGGTCTCCAGCTATCTACATATCAAATTTCATCGCAATCGGTTCAGTGGTTTTTGCGTGAAAGAGTAACAAACATCCATCCATCCAAACCTTTACATTTATAATATTAGCGGGATTTAGACACGCTTTTATTATCTTCTCTTCTCACTAACTTGGTAATTAACTATATTAACAAATCTTGGACGTCAATTTTAACCTACTCGTAATTGTCGTATCAAAATGAAACTTTGTATAGCGTCCATTAAACACTCATGCAAACGTCAATCATTATCAAAAGTCATGGTTGACGGATGTTCGTTGGTAACTGATGAAATAATATCGACATTAAATCTCATCATGCAACCGTCAATCACTGCATTAGACGATAGGTTGTCAATCACCGTTTTGATTGTGGCAAAATACAGCAAAACCTACCGTGTAATGGGCGCCTATGGGTATGTAGTTTGGATGACAATACTATAATTTGGTATCTTGAAGCTGATCTGATGATGGAGCGAGATGGTGGATAGTGAAACTTTTAGTTTTTCATTCGGTTCGCCATTAAAGCTAGTTTTTGAAGTTATGCTTCTTTTGGCGCGTTAGGGAAAAATGATGAGAGTAAATTTTTATGACGCGCGCGCACACCGTCACAAAAACCGACACCCTGAAGTTAGCTAGTCAACATTTTAGTTTTTCAAAAAAGTTATAAACTTCAAGATATTTATTCAAGTGTTTCTGAACCTACAACACGTGTTTTGTATCAGTCCGAATAAAATATATATAAATATACATAAATATATATTTTTTCAAATGATATATCGTGGTGAGGTGACTGATATTTATTAACAATTTATTGATTTAAAGATAATTTACTGTGATTATAAGTGATAAAAATGGTTTTTACATATTACTTACGTTTGTAGAATTTGAGGTTAGTTGACGGTATATATTATTTATTATGATATTTAAATAAACTTTATTTAACTAGCGCCAAAGAGGTATAACTTCTTATGTGCGTACATAACTACACACACACTTTTTTAGTTTTTCTAAACTAATGTCCTACACACCATTGGTTTTTTTCACGGTGGTATAAAAGTAGTCCAATAAAGACGTATAGAAATTAATCACTTGCCATGTTACGTGAAAACATATTTTTTAACCAAAAGCCTCAAGTTGTTTATCACACAATGGCGTAAAAGGTTAAGCGTGTGAGTGAGAATTAAGTAATTAAATCAGATTAACAACTGTAAAAAAGTGTCTACACGGTATTTACTGTTAACCTATTGTAGCATCATTCTTATACATGTTTTTAAGTTAGTTTTTATGGATTTTCTCAAAAACTGATTGAATACCACCTGCTTTTATAAAAAACTCAAGTAAAAATACCTGGAAATTCAAACAGTCATAACTTGTAAACGGATAGATTTTTTCAATTTTTTTTATTGTAACTGCATGCTAGAGTCATACCCTTGATTCATATCAGTGATTTAAGTAAGTGTTCTATTTTCAAATACACCGTGTAATAAGTAAAGAGGTTGTACCTTTGTATGTGTTGATCTTAGAAACAACGAGTCCAATTTGGAAAAACATATTTCGAATTAGGTAAAGCGTTTTAAGTTTATTTACTTTAAGGTACATGGTGAATCTGACAGTAAATTGAAAAGTTCTAATTTTAAACATTAATAAGTATTATTTTTATACTCAGTGGTAAAACAAATATAAGACCACTTAAAGAGTAAAAGTTTACCCGTTTTTATAAACACTAACTCTGAAAGTACAGTTTGTGTTCTATACATACAGCGTGTAAGTATCACCGGCGCGAAGAACTTACAAAAAACGGGTTTCTGTGGATACTTATCACAATGCAAAGGTCAGTTCATCATAAAAATGCGAAATTAAGGATTTACAGTCATTAGATTGATTTTGCGCTACGCGATGTGAACGTAACAAACGTAGGTATAATTTTTGTGCGGTACGGTGAATGACCTTAAACGTTCGGCGCCGTCGAAGCAGCTGATTGCATAGATGTGTTTTATTTGATTACATTGCAGTTATTGGCTGTATGGGTTTTCGGTAAAATGTTCTGTTTACTCATCAAATTAACCAAAAAAAAGGTAAATTAAAAAATAAATTAATTTTTGGCAAGAAATTCCAATGATTTTCCACTCAGAATGATGATCTGAATCTACTATTTCAAGATTCGGCAGGCCATTGCTAGAAACCGTTACTTAAAGCATTGTTAAAAAAAATCTAAGGCTTAAGATAAAAACACAACATTACATAATTAACATACAAATACAATTTCAAATTAATGGTAGTTGCAAATTTTAGGTTAGTTGAAATCAGTTATGACTTTTCAAGCCTCAATTTATTTAAGATAACAAGCAATTATCGTGTATTTACCTACGTATTTAATTGCTTCTCCTGGTTCCTTCCGTAATTGTTTCGCCTCTCTGACTCTATTTCCAAGCAGTGAAATGTAAGTACTGAAATGTAATCCAATCATCACAATATATGTGTGGCGCGTCTCCTGTATAGTAATCCCGGGTCCTATCCCGCGGGATCGATCGTCCCGGGATATAGAGGGATAGTTTTCAATTGGCTGGGATCAACCACAATTGTGTTTTGTTGTGAGATGTAATTCTATAAAAATCCTTCAGAAATAGGTACGCTCTGGTGAGAGTAGATTTCTACTTGATGTTGTGCTGGTCGATTTTAGTTAGTATCTTGTAGTGGATTATGGTTTTATATAGATAAATAGATGATATTATACTTGTGTCGGATAGATAGGTAATGTACAAAGGGCAGCCTTCTTGCTAAATACAATCTTTTCTAGGCAGGCTAAGGATGGATTAAAATGCTATTTATTCTATTATATATATTGTTGTAAAATAGGGTGATGACTTCACCATATAAAGATATAGAATGAGATACTTTTTCATGCCGTCTTGCATTACGTTTTTTGGAGTGAAAACTTCTTTAGGCACGTTTGTGCACTTTTGCTATGGGGAAAAAGCACTGAACTCGTTACCGTCACGCTAATAATATATATATAGATCCACTAAAGGGCGCTAATCTAAACATTGAGTTTTAGCAGCTGCTTATTATATTTGTGTGGATGCGTTATCACTTCTGATGTGCAGTCCTACGACTGACATTTTTTTTAGGACTGTTTGGCACTGCCACGAATAAAATTAAAAAGGTGAAATAGATACGTTAGGCACTTTCTATGCCTTCTTTTTATTTTAAAATGAATAATAACATTTTTCTTGTGAAATTAATTTGCCTTCTGTATTATTATCAGAAACATACTTAGTATTTGGTTCCCGAATAAAATACGACACTACATAATATTTTAGTAGGTTTGGCTCACTCTAAATGTGACTTGTTGTTCCAACTTCAACGCTAAAGTTGAGACTGCGTTACTATATCTGTAGAATTTCATATAATATAAAATCATATTATACATATATAACATTCAAGTATAAACTAGCAGTGTCATACTACTATACAATTACAAAGAGTTTAGCAGTAGAATACAGAATTACTTTTCCGTCCAACACACCCAACACGCAAACCCAACTGCTACTCTATTCAAAAACAAACAAAATAGCCATCAATAATAGTTGGTGTTCACTTAACCTCGTTTATAATCGCTTACGACGGTACAAGCGAGCTCTCCACAACAGTTATGATAACTGACTGATTACGGTTATTGCGCTGGTTGCTTAGCAACTTTGTAAGTAATGCCTCATCGGAGGGCCCCATCTACGCTTTACGGTTAACCAGGAGAGCGGGAATCTTATTCGTACTTCAAAACTTAGAACATATTTTAAACAGTCTTATGCGTTATCCAAGAGGTTAGTTCTCTAGAAATATGTACATTCTCTAGAAATATGGAAATACCTGCTCCTAATAATATAGCTATATCCCGTTCCTTATAATAACATCTAATATCTTTGGATTTTCGCATTAAAGCGAATGATTTTTTTTTTTATTGTATAGGGGGCATACGAGCAGACGGGTCACCTGATGGTAAATGACTACCGCCGCCCATGGGCACCTGCAACTCGAGAATCACAAGTGCGTTGCCGCCCTTTAAGGTGGGAGTAGAAGAAGAGGGGGAGGGGGGAAGGACGGGAATAAGGGAAAGGGAAGGGTTAGGGCCTCCGGTAACCTCACTCACGCGGCGAAATGCAATGCAAGCATTGCTTCACGGCCGGTTTTCTGTGAGGCCGTGGTAACGAGCGGACTCGAGCCGGCCCATACGTGCCGAAGCATGGCTCTCCCACACATAAACGATATTTTATTAATTAATCTAAATTTGATTATTATTATTTTACTTCAAAGAATTTTTTAACAATTTGTACCCCTTTTATGTTTATTTTACTAAAAAAACAAATAGCAGAGCAAAGGTACGCATAAAAATACGTACCTGAAAATCAAATAAAAAAATAGTGTTTGTGTGCAAGTCACCCACGGCAGAAGTGAAACTTCAGAAAAGTAGCCTACGAGAGAATGAGAAACAAAAAGTGAAATCAACACAAAAAAATTACTAATGTTAATAAATTTAATTTTAATAAATTAATTCAAAAGTTATTGGTCAAATTAACACAGATGTGTTAAATAATTAACATAAATTTAATTAACCAACGAATTTTAATACGCAAATGCACAAAAATTATACACGTGAATGATACACCACGTTGACAAAGACGCATTTCCTGAAGGCTAGTGCTACACGTGCTAGCATGCGAAGATTATAGGAAACACTGTATACTTGAATTCTATCTCAATCTCTCGCAGGCTAAATCCTATTTATGAATGTTTGTCTTGTTTGTCTCTTTTTAGTGTGAGTTTTTAGTTCCGTCGAATTTCAAATCACAACGATTCTAAAGAAGTTTCACTTCAAAAAATAACTTAAATATACTATAAACGAAATTTTTTTTATCATGAAAAATAAAGTAATAAAGACAATTCAATTGTATCCCAACTTCACAGGAGTAAATTGTCATTTGCTTCAGATGATTAAGGAAAAAAATTTTAGGCTCATTCGCAAGAAACGTAGAACAACTCCAAAACATGGATTTTTAAGTAAGTATCTACCATAAAAATATTTTATTTATATTTCTAAATGTAATTAGGTAAGGTAAGTTAATGTAAGCCCTTTAGGTAACGTTTTCATGAATTCGGATTCGGAGTAATTAGGACACTTGAGTTAATCCATTTTCAATCCAATCAATTTCAGAGATATTTTTTTATATAATTCGTAAACAGTAATTACGACAATACGGTTTACTAGTTTAGGTATCTAAATTAAGCGACCCTATCATCAGAAAAACATTAAAGTAATACTACTCTAGTCATGGTGGTAACAGTGTCTTCTTTAAGATCAATTCGAGTAAATATCTTTTGTGCTGTGGCTCCTCGAAAGGTATTTAAAAACGGAAAATTTTTCACGAAAAAATAATACCTACGTCTTTATTTTTTTTCAAAAGAGAAATAAATATACGTACCTACCTATAGAACTTCGTTAAGTTTTCAGAAAACCTATAGTCACATACATATAAGTATTTTACAGAAAAAAGCTATTTTATCTCAATAGACATACAAAATTCTATTGAATAGATTCCTAGCAGCCCTTTGAATTTACATCAAGTGGCGCATACAATTCTAGTTCGCATTTCCCATCCACAATGCTATTCAAGTCTGTCTAATTTCCATTTTCCGGAAAGGATATTGTACCTTCCCAGAACAGTTACTAAAAGCACTCCTCGCTTCCCTCACTGCCCTCTGGAGACAATAGACTGGATAAGATCCTCAATTTTTATATCTCGATAGACTATTGAAATATTTGTAATAACTAGCAGACCAGACGGACTTTGTACTGTCACAATTTCAATAAGCTTCTACCTACATATATAATTCGTGAAGGAAACTCTTGCAGGCTTTATTAATGTAATTTTGCTTTTAAAGGAACGTGAAATTTGGGATGCTTAAAGTTTATAAATAGAAGGACAAATAACTAAAATTTTTAAACAATATGTGTTACAAATTTAAAATGAATGGGTTTAGAAAAAAAAACAAAAAGAAAAAGATTTTATTTTTATTTGTAGGTTCACATTTTAAAACAACATAATATGAATTTTCATTTCAATTCTAATGTTTTTTTTTTTTGCAAACTTTTTCAGAAAAATCTGGCCATTCCATCAACATCTTCGGTATTGAATAACCATAGTTTCATTCATGTCAGCCCTCTCTCATACCAAATATTAGCTTTATCGATCAATTTGATAGTTTCAACGTTTCGTTTTTCACTTTACGTCATTTACGGGGTCTACTATACGACCCTAAAATATGACCACACGTTTTAGTAACATCCTGTATATGACAACATTAGGGCGTACTAATCTATGTAGCTTTATAAAGTGCAGAAAAGGGATGTAAATGAGAAATCGTAGTTTAATATACCAGGCTTTGAGCTTACATCAAAGAGAATAAATACAGCCAGAGGCTGCATTTTTGTTATTCCATCGAACCATCATATTGATGATGTTCGTTTTCGTCGACTTCAAAAAAGGAGGAGATTCTCCGTTCGTCGGGATCTTTGATTTTAATTTTTTATGTATGTTACCCGTTTACTCGAAGATAGCTGAACCGATTCGAAAAACATTTTTTTTTTGTTTGAAAGGGTATATTCCTAGTTGGTCCCATGGTCATAAGATCACGGTCAGATCGCGCAACTCTTTAAATATTATAGGCAAACCTATAGCGATTTGGGTATTTTTTATAGTGATTCATGCATTTACTTTCCGAAAGCAACTATTTAAAATCTTTAATTTTACACATTCCACCTGCTTTTATGAGAAACAGGTCAAAATACCTGGAAATTGAAACGGTCATAACTTGTAAAAGAAATGTTTTTTTTCAAAAATTTAGTTTTCTTTCAGTAATTTAAGTAAGTGTGTGTTGTGTGTTTTAGATAAAGCCTGTATATACATATAATATAATATATCCATGTGTCCTGACACGCTTTATCAAATCACCAGCCAATAAATTGGTTCGAAATAATCACAAATTGAAAATCATACTGTATTACACGGATCCTTTATGAAAACAACAGACAAAGAAATATTAATTAGAATCCAGAGTCGCATTCCTGTTCATAAAACATCGACATATATGAGGTTGTTCAATAAAGAGAACGAACCTATTTTCCGATGAATATTCCTTTGATGTTTATGTCCTTTGCACGATTTTATATTAAATACACTACAGCCAGACGGTTATTTGACGATGCAGTTATGTTTGTGTTGGAGTGTATATTGATTTTGGTATCAGAGCCGGCAGAAATCGGCAGAATGAATATAGACTTAATGCTTTTTATAAAATTTTATTCATATTTGCGTCTATTAATATAAAGTGTCGTTGAGGTTAACCATTCCTAAGGTTGATAATAAGTTATAGATTAATAGCAACCCGCCTCGGATTCGTACGGGTGGCAGATACATCTTTAACAATCATCAACATATTTCAATAAATTTACACAAAATCTTAACAAATTATACACCTAACCCTTCTTCATGAATCGCTCTGCCTATCAGTGAAAACCGCATGAAAATCCATTTAGTAGTTTTTCAGTTTATCGCGAACAGTTAGACAGACAGACGCGGCGGGGGATTTTGTTTTATAATATGTAGTGATAAAGACACGCTTTAATAGCAAGGAACTACTGGTTCGAATTAAAATGTTAGATAACCCATTTATCGAGGAAGGCTATAGGCTATATAAAATCACGCTACAACCAATAGGAGTGGAGCAGTGATCATAAACGCAGGTAAACTGTGGAGACGGTTAGTTACGTTCAAATTACACCCAGACTCCGAACTAATGATCGTCATCATCACACAATTATTTGTCCTGATTGGGAATCGAACCCACGACCTCTGGCTCAGCAGTCAGGATCACTTATCACCAGGCCAACAGGCCAGACAAATCCCCCAATTACAGGAACATAAATTTAAAAACCCTTCTAATATCAAGGCCTTAATGAAAGTGTAATCTACTAAACAATCGCATAGCTTCTAGCACGCAACAGTTCAAACCTGCGACCCTTAGTTCTATAAAGACTTGGCAACTACTGCGTCACTAGGCCAAGGTAACTCAGTAACGTTTATAGCATTTTTATGAGCTGACACTGATCTTATATTTGAGGTAAAAAATAATACTTACATGTCTTTCGCATGTGGCTTCACTTGCGTATAGAACTAAAAATAAAATTCATTATATAAGTTTAATGTTTACGCCTAGCTTCACTCCAAGTCAGCCAATTTAATTATGCAAAACCTGGAATCATTCTTAGACTAAAACGAACCGCGTACCTCAAGAAAAACCAGAGAAATAGAGGAAGAAAGCTATGAAAACATAAGAAATGTACAGGAGGAGATCGCGTTTGAGTATAACTTTAGAATGGTGGATGAATGTTGAAGGGAATGCTTGATGACAAATCTGTGCACCTTTCAATTAATTAATGCCGCGTTCCTATAATCAAGAAACGATTCATTTTACTTACGGACGGTAATTTTTTCCTTAAAAATTCAACGAAATTTTACCGTCCGTAAGCAAAACAACTCATTTCTTGATTATAGGACCGCGGCATAAGCAAATCGGATAGAACGGCTGGACAGCCTGGTAATAGATTTTTTTTTCTTCAATATGTCGACGGTCCGTATATAAGTTATTGTCCGAAGTTTAAGATTTTTTAATTTCATAATTAGCTTCTGTTTACCTTTACGCAAATATTGAGTTTGACTGGCCTGTTAGTATAGTGGTCAGTGACCCTGACTGCTAAGCCAGAGGTTGTGGGTTCGTTTTCCACCACAAATAATAGTGTGATGAGCACAATAATTTGTTCTGTGTCTGGGTGTAATTTATCTATAATATGGTTGTATTTAGAAATACATAAGTATGTTTATCAGCAGTCTGGTTACCATAGTACAGGCTCTACCTAGTTTGGGATCAGAAAACCGTGTGTGAAATAAGTGAAAAAAAATAGTTTTCTGAAATAAGTAAGATTTAGATAAATGTTTAATCTTCTCTTACAGTGTTAGTGTAGAAACGATCATCTGGCATCTCAAATTTTAAGGGACAATTGTAGATATTTAAACAAACTGTAACACTATTAGAAACTATCTAGATTGAGTTTTACATAATATCAGCAAATTCAGGAATAAAAATTGAAAAATATTTTTTTGGCTATTTTTAACGTCAGATCAGTTTGACACTTTAAAACGATCTCCTTTCAACCACGACTTTTGACATGTCGCTTTGTACGTACTGTGGATATAGATTTTGTTAGCTCTGTTCAAGTGTGCCTATATCTGGTGGATCATCTAATGGTGTGCCAAAACACATCACGCTATTTCATGACAAACAAACATCTATATTAATAAAAATATTGCTTTTTGGCTGAACGTCTAATCTCTAAAATTAACATTACGATTTAAAAAAAGATTTATGCATTTGGTAGGCCAATTCTTGAGAATTGTTATAGGCTATGTAACATCACGCTACGACTTTTAGGAGCGGAGCAGTGATCATAAACACAAACAATTATTATGCTAGTTGGAATTTAGGATCATGTTAAACAGTTTGTAAATATGGCATAAAAAGAGCGCAGTCCAAACTTTTGGATACTTCGTTCGCGTGGAAATTCAAATAGATCCCACGGGAACCGTTCGTTTTTCCGGAATAAAAAGACTGTAATCTATCTCTGTGCTAAATTTCATACAGGTCCGTTCAGCCGTTCTGGTATGACTGGGTACCAAACGTCCACCTATCCAAATATTCGCATTTATAATAGTAGCAGGCAATATAATTGTGGTTTATTGTCATTCTAGATGCACAGATTTGATACAGAGCGGTCAAATACACTGCTTTTATGTTTATTCACACGACTTCTGCTAAGCTAAAGTTAGAAGCATGGGTGTAACGAGGGGGGGGGAAGCAGGGGAGTGCAGCTGCCCATTTTAATTCGGGGGGCTTGTGGCTAAGTGGTAACCGAGTATATTAGTATATTACAAGGTTAAGTAACACTAGCCAGGTCAGTCTTGGGATGGGTGACCATTCTTAACATATTGAGACCCCTCCATGCCTCGGAGAGCACGTTAAGCCATCGGTCCCGGATGCCATACGAATATCTGTGGCATTCGTTACGGGTAGTTGGAGCCCTAAAAAGTCCGACAACCTGGTCTAACTACAGAACTTCGATATCGCCTAGTAGGGTTGTGGAGGTTTGATGGCAGTCGCTTCACGTAAAATATCGAAGTTCGGCCGTATCGTAGTTAGACGAAAAGCCGACTCCAACTTAGTTGGAAAAGGCGCGGAGGAGGATGATTTCCTGTCTTTATTTCGCCTCTGTCTACCTCTTAGGGAATACAGGCGTAAGTGTAATCATGTATGTTCTACTAATCAGATTTTTTATTTTTTTAAAACAATTTAAAAGTAGATTGTTTAAACACCAAGACTGAGAACTATGAGGTACAGACAGTGTGTTGCAGTACGATTAAATACGTTAAATGGAATGCAGCTAAGACAGCATTACTTGACACACATTCTACACTACAAACACATGTGTAAATATTCACACCTGTAGGATAAGTGCAAACAATCTAACAATACAACCACAAGCAACTATTCGAATCCATTTTTAACCAAATCGGGGACACATTTTGTTATTTCCAAAGACAAAAATACGGATAACAGAAGTGTCTTTCACCAAAGAGTTTCAATCTGTCTACCGTAAAAGCAATGAAAACACAGCTATTTGTAAACCCAATAAATTTGAGAACAACGTTGAAATATACAGCTGGAAATCTTCGCAACGACAAATTTCCGCCCGACACCCATCTTTGCAAAAAAATCAATACTGGAAGACAAGTGAACGATAAGATACGTCCTTTTTCTTGAACACAGAAGCAAGTAGTAACTTACCTAAGAGCCATCTAAGATTGTTTAGAAGTTTCGCACAATATGAAAAGTTTATTACTTATGTAGAATTCCTAAGTAGTATGAAACGGCCTCTAGCAACTGTAGGGTCAGTGACCGCGCTCTGAGACTGCGCGTCTCCAATGTGACACGGTCTACGGGGTGACGTGTCGTGTTTTGATCATAATTTTATATAGTTACGGTTCAGTGGGTTATAAAGAGTATTTTGTTGTGAGGAACTCGTTTAAAATGTTATCTATGTACAGCTGTGTATAAATGTATTATGTATGTCATTGTTACAACTGGGTAAATAGTGTTGCACAACAGCAACTTACAATTGTCTACAAAAAATAACCTGTTAGTCGTAGGACTGCACGTCAGAAGTGAAAACACATATAAATACATCTACACACACATCTATATAACATCATGACAATGGTGCTAATTCTCTTGTTCACTAACTAAACTAAAACCTGACTTAATTTCTTCATATCACATATGTCTATTTGTTACTGGCATCTATTTCTCAGCGCCACGAAATTTCACAAAAATCTGTCAACGTATACTCAACTATATTTCCACGCAGCGAGAGTCCGCACGCGTATAATTGGCACGCAGTGATAGTCCCCAATCATTCAAATGCCGTATAAAAACTTGTTCAAAACGAACTAAGATGACGTTATTTTAATCGACACCTACGAAGACGCTTACTAAAAACACAGAGCAAAAGAGATGGCATTCTACGGATAGCGGCTCTCGCTACGTGGTATTAAAGTTTATTTAAGCGTGTCAGACTTTAGTCGACAAATAAATTGTTTATTTCGATAGCGACATATGTTACTTACTTGTTTAAATTTGAAATAAGACCTTGTTTACATCCTAGATGTAGAAAATTAATTCAATTTTAGATTAAAGAGTGAAGAAACAGAATTAGCACCAATATATGTCATCTGAGCGTAACGGTCACGCGAGTTCAGTGCTTTTTCCCCATACCAAAAGTGATGCCATCTACTAGTGACATCATCATAAGTACATCAGATTCCAGTATCCCTGGATATTTCGCGTCGTTAATTTTGTCACTATGTGTTTAGTTCACAAGTTTATTAAAGTAAAGATAACACTTCCACAGACAAATTAGTATACAATGTATTGTTTTCACTTTTATGAGACTAATTATATTTTTAAAAATTAATTAATAAGGAGCTGACTAAACTCAATGTTTAAATTAGCGCCCTCTAGTGGATCTATATATGTATTGTTAGCGTGACGGCAACGAGTTCAGTGCTTTTTCCCCATAGCAAAAGTGCACAAACGTGGCTAAAGAAGTTTTCACTTCAAAAATACATTTCGTTACCAGCTAACTCCATTTCGGTATTATTTTAGGACACACTTAAAATTTTGTAATATTTATTTATAGACTAGATATTTATAGTCAATCTAAAATAATCCATTAACGTTTAATATTGTTAGCTATTACTTTAGATAATGTGTTAAGTGGATTTGACTGGTTTGCCAATTAAGGAATCGATTTGGTAGACGATAGGCATTAATTGCATTTTTAACCGACTTTAGAAAGAAGGAGGTTCTCTTTGACTGATTTCTTCTTCCTTTACTTGAATTGGTTGGTTCTATTTATATTGGAAGAAAATTGAAGTCAGTTAAATACTTTTTTTCAAACTAGGATCGATAGAGTCTGTACTATAGTAACCAGACTGCTGATAAACATGCTTATTTATTTCTAAATAAATACATATTATAGATAAATTACACCCAGACACAACAAATGATCATGCTCATCACACAAATATTTGTCCTGGGTGGGAATAAAACCCACGACTTCTGGTTCAGCAGTCAGGATTACTAACCACGAGACCAACAAGCCAGTCAATCATAGACTGCATCATGCAATACATACAAACAACATATCACCAATAAGACAGTCACTGCCAAAGTTAGCCCTTTGTTTATTTATTAACTAGCAACCCGCCCCGGCTCCGCACGGGTAGCAGAGACATCTTCAACAATCATCAACACATTTCAATAAATCTACACAAAATCTTAACAAATTATAAACCTAAACCTTCCTCATGAATCACTCTGTTTATTAGTGAAAACCGCATGAAAATCAGTTCAGTAGTTTTTCAGTTTATCACGAACAGACAGACAGACGCGGCGGGGGACTTTATTTTATAATATGTAGTGATAGTACAACCAGATCGTACATCGTACATATTAATACATTTACAAATTATATAGTATTTAGGCCAGTAGGCTTAAATTCCAAATTGCAAAATAATTGCTACAAGAGGTTTTATTGTTTTAAATATTCCATTTGTTGCCAAATATGACTATCCTAGGTATCCCCCCGGCGGAGTTGTGCTAAAGTGGAGAGGGAGGGGGAGAAAATGTACCCCCAAACGAAAATGTATCTCCTAAAGGACTTACATATCGAAAACATGGTCATTATAAAAGTTTTAGAACATTAAATTCTGCATTGAATGAGACGTACGAATTGAATAAATGTAGAATTTTAGCACAACTCCACCAGGGGGGGGGGGGAGACCTAGGATAGTCATATTGGCTTTTAAATATTCCATTTGTTGCCAAATATGACTATCCTAGGTATCCCCCCGGCGGAGTTGTGCTAAAGTGGAGGGGGGGGGGGGGGGAGAAAATGTACCCCCAAACGTATCTCCTAAAGGACTTACACATCGAAAACATGGTCATTATAAAAGTTTTAGAACATTAAATTCTGCATTGAATCAGACGTACGAATTGAATAAATGTACGTTTAGTCTCATTCAATGTAGAATTTTAGCACAACTCCACCAGGGGGGGGGGGGAGACCTAGGATAGTCATATTGGCACAAATTCATTTTATTTTTTTTTTCATTTAAAAGTAAGATAACTCCCGCATTAAGAATTACTCCTGTGTCGCGGGGGACTTTACGAACATACAAACAACGGATACAAAGAACACCCAGACTTGGGTGGAAATCGAACCCACGACCTATGGTATAGCAGTCAAGGTCACTAACCACTAGGCCAACAGGCCAGTCAAATGTAGCCATTAAAACAATGAAACCTTTTGTAGCAATTATTTCCGATTCATCTAATTTTTATGTTTATTGCTACTGGCCTAATTGTGTCTGTTATGTATGACGCTTACAAAAATAACAATAAGAAAACAAATAAAATAGCAAATTTTACAGATGGCGCAATTTTAATTTCGACTTTTTACAATATTTGCTATAAGTATTTATTTTGGTACAATTTATTCAATCCATTAAATGTATGTATATGAACTTCTTTCCGACCGGGTGTCCGAAGGATACCTCACGCTTTTTGAAGTGAAAACTTCTTTAGGCACGTTTGTGCACTTTTGCTATGGGGAAAAAGCATTGAACTCGTTACCGTCACGCTAATAATACATATATACGTATTATATGCTATAGATCCACTAGAGGGCGCTAATCTAAACATTGAGTTTTGTCAGCTCCTTATTAATTAATCTTTAAAAAATGTGTTTTCACTTCTGACCTGCAGTCCTACGACTGACAGTTTCTTTTTAAATTTTAGTTATTTGAGCTGCTATAAAATATTTTTTGCAATTTAGTCTTCGTCTAAGTGAATCACCATAGATGCTTGGATGCGTGTTTGAGTAAAATTGCAATGACAGAGAACTCTATTTATAGGCGATTGCATGCCCAAATTAGTTTTACAGAATGGTACATGAAACGTTCTAGTAAGTTTATGTCTAGGATAAGACTGGAGAATGGCCAGGGCTTCCTAAAGGTTGGAGCAGACAGCAGACGGAGCGGGACGCGCGTAAGCGGTTAAAATGTACTAACGCCGATCGCGACGCGGCTGTGTGACATCTTCTATATTATGTAGTAAATTACAACCTGCTCACGCCGCGTCACCGTCTCGCCCGCTGTTTGCCCAAGCCTTAAAGACAAAGAGCGGTGTTGAACATTAAAATTTGCCTATCACAAACAAAAATGTCTATTTTTAAAAGCCACGCAATACATGCTTCTGTTTGTATACAGTCGAGGTCATTGACAACATATTTAAACAAGCTCAAACTATGGTTAAATATATTTTCATATATTTGATTGTTTGCAAATTAGAATGGTATGTTTCATTTATAGGCTTTGTTGTGCTAATGACCTTAGATTAAGGACTGTCGATATTCTTTTTAAAAATAATATCGAGGGGTGTTATAAGTTCAACATGTGTGTCTGTCTGTTCTCGGCTCCTAAACGGATGGGCCGAATTTGATTTTGTTTTTTTTTGCTTTCACCGATTTTAATGAAATTTGGTACAAAAATAGTCTAAAGCCTGAGAAAGGACATAGGCTTTGGGGGAAAGGGGTGTAAGGGGTTAAAAGGTGGGGATGAAAAGTTGTATGGAAGTATCGTCATATTTAGAGTTAGAAGCTTGAAACTTATTTTTTAGGCTGTTAATTCGATATAAATATACTATTCCACGTGGACAAAGTCGCGGGCACAGCTAGTTCTCAATAAATTGAGGAATAAATTAAAATACATTTTTTAACTTTTGTGCAAAAGAAATTTATGATGTGCGGGTTTGAAAGGGCAACCATCTCAGCGTGAGGCACACCGCGTTATGTAGCGCCTGATTTTTCTTATATATTGGAGACAGAACCTTTTTACAATTGAATAATTAAATACTTATATAGCATACATAACAAAAATCATCCTCCGCGCCTTTTTCCAACTAAGTTGGGGTCGGCTTTCACTCTAACTACGGTACGGCCGAACTTCGATATTGTACATGAAGCGACTGCCATCAGACCTCCACAACCCAAGTACTAGGCGATATCGAACTACTGTAGTTAGACCAGGTTGTCGCACTTTTTAGGGCTCCAACTACCCGTAACGAATGTCACAGATATTCGTATGGCAACCGGGACCGACGGCTTAATGTGCTCTCCGAGGCACGGAGGGGTCTCAATGTGTGGGGTGGGCTAAGACTGACCTGGCTAGTATTACTTAACCTTGCAATGTGTAAGCCTACTCGGTTACCATTTAGCCACGAGCCCCTCCGTACCGTACAGTATAAAATTGTACAATGAAAATAAAATCTGGAAGTACTAAAATATGTTTTTAATTAATTCCCCGTAGGCTTTCATGTCCACTGACAAACAACGTATATTTTGCCGGAATTGTAAACCAGTATACATATGTACCTATAGAACAAATTTGTAAAAAGAAAAACGAACATATGAACTTTTTCCATGGAATTTTCCCGTGTTCAAAATACAATGGAAGTTTTTGCGCAGGAGGAATATAATACACTTGTATAAACAAAGTTGTATTGCGGGAATATTTTGTTTTGATCGTGTTTAATACTTATATTATATTTTATGTGTACAAGTTTTTAATAAGCTTAAACTTGCGCTGTGTAGGTCTTGCTATCGTCTAGCATTTATCACTACAAAGTATCAAAGTCGCTTCTCACTGTTTGTACGCTTATATCTTTTAAACTACGCAATGGATTTTAATGCAGTTTTCACCAATAGACGAAGTGATTCATGAGGAAGGTTTATGTGTATTATTTTATGAAAGTGTTTTGTGACTGAAATATGACGATGATTGTTGAAGATGGCGGAAAAATCGATGTGCTCTGCTACCCACCAAAGGCCCTGAACACAGCGGCACTAATTACAAAATGTATTAAAAATAAATACTTTGTAATTAAGCAATATACGTTATCTAATAAAAAAAATTAATGGCGGGCTCGTGGCTAAGTGGCAACCGAGTAGGTTAACACATTACAAAGTTAAGTAATACTAGCCAGGCTATGATGGGTGACCATTCTTAACACATTGAGACTCTTCCGTGCCTCGGAGAGCACGGGGAACCGTCGGTCCCGGGTGCTATACAAACATCTGTGGCATTCGTTACGGATAGTTGGAGCCCTAAAAAGTCTGACATCCTGGTCTAACTACAGAACTTCGATATCGCCTAGTACTTGGGTTCTGGAGGTCTGATGGCAGTCGCTTCACGTAAAATATCAAAGTTCGGCCGTATCGTAGTTAGATTGAAAGCCGACCCTAAATTAGTTGGGAAAAAGGCGCGGTGGATGAAGTTATCTAATTTAATAAACCTCATAAAATACACGAGTGAGAAAATAACGGCCAAGCGCGGGTAATACTCACACACATCCGCGATGAATTAGCCACGGGGGCCTCAGATGGTATGCTATGGTTACGCGACTGCCATTTGGTAAGAGAAAATATGAGTCCGCCATAATTGAAAGCTTTCAGTATTTTTTTAAAACTCTGTATTTTATGAGAACTAGTAAAATTCTTAGTGGAAATAATAATAATTGTTAATTTTTTTATGACAGGCTATTGCAGCTTGTAAATACGTCACGTTATTGTTATTCTAATATATTCTCTCGTCTATGACTCGTGTAATTTTTTTTTCTGATGGCAAGTGGTTACTGCTGTATAAACACATCCTCCAATGAAGCTTTGGTAACTCTAGTCACCAAAAGCAGCAATAACTTGATAGTGTTGGTCAACGTAATGTAGCTATAAGGAGATAGTACTTTGACATTTAGCCAAAAAACTACCTTATTGGTACCTTTTTTAAACGATGCCGTACTCTCTTCAAAATGTACCATACCTCCTACAAACCACGTCTTACTTCCATTAATCAACTTTCCGGATGAGTAACAATTTCTCCACCAATATAACAGTGGGTCCTTTATGCGCCTTCCTAATATTTTATTAGGTTGTTATTGTACTTGTGTTTGTCTCCAAATTAATTTTAAAAAAAACGCATGAGTTGTCTTTTGGATACCCGGTTCGAACCAAGTTCCTTTCGCTATACATATATATTTATATTTAATGGATTGAATAAATTGTGTCAAAATATAGTTAAAATTGTAAAAACTTGATATTAAAATATAAATAAATAATTAGTATACAACCAACATCATAGTAATTTGATGTTGGTTGTATACTACAGTTTTTCAGTAGTATCTCGCAGAATCCACAGATGACGAAAATAAAATAAAACAATTATGTATTTATAGGGGAATTAAGGCGATCACGAAAAGGTATTACAAGGTGATCGCGTTAATTCCCGTATAAATACATAATTATATCATGGAACGCGAAAATTTAAAGTTAGTAAAATAAAACAACTCGTGGTCAGCATTTTTCGTTGCGCTAACACTTTTTTCCGTCTAGCGCCCCATCCGCCGAGCGTCTAAAGTGTAACGTGGAACTCGCGATCATTTATCATACCTACCATTAAATAGCAGCAAAAATAGTTGTGAAATCATAATGACGGAGCTTTACTTCCTTTTACAACTATGTACTTGATTATAGCCCATAAAATACAGTGTACGCCACCGCAGTAGTGCATTATTTAGCTGTACATTTTCTCTGTGCGACCGCAACGGGTGTTCCGTAACTATTGCGGGGTGAACTCGGCCGCTGGCCTGCGGTCGCGTACGTATGGCGCAATGTGTATTGGTTTTATGGACAAACCGACACGTGGTTTACGGTAGTTTTATTTTATATTTCGTTGTGTTGCTGTGTCTTCACATTGTGGTGGCGTGCCACGTGCTAAAACTGATGTTGATTTCGTAAACGGACAATGGTGGTAAATTACTAACCAATAAAATAATATCCATCAAAATAGAAAGGCGTTCGCGGTCTTTATGTAAGTTACATAAATTCGTCTTAGACGTGATTATGACTGAAAATGTATCTTCAGCAAATTAATTAATAGTGCAACAAAAGGTTCACTTAAATCACATTTAAATAAATATCAACTCTTTCAGCAAACGATTAAAGTATAATTTTGATTGCGCGCCGATCATGTTTACAATTATACTTAGGTATTGTGCAGACTAGTGTGTGTCTAATCACTTAATCCGAGAGCGTATTTTCCAGGAACACCAGTAATCAGTTATCGAATTTCTATGATTATGAATGATGAGAAAATCTAAAGAATGATAAAGTCCGATCGCACGTTGTTGACGAGCTTTTGTCAATAAAAAAAACAATTCAAGATTTTTTGGAACGTAGTTGCTTATGGGGCATTGTGGAGGGGTAATCTAACCGGCAAAAAAGTCCGTAACGTAAGATTTTTATGTATAGTCTACGTATGATGGCTATACAGTGTCTGATGTATAGTCTACGTGACGATTGTTATTATTATTATCATATATTTTTATATATCATTGTAAATAAAATAAAGGTGTCAAGATAATTTTGTAAAGTACTTTTTTTGATTTTTATCGATAAAAAATCATAATAAAAAACGTATACCCGAATAATTATTTTCTTTATACCTCGAATAGAACTGGAAATTAATATTTTTTTAAAAAGGAACTTCGTTCCTATCTGGTGTCCCACGACACCACACAGGTTTTTTTTTTCATAATAATGATTAAAGTCGAATTTTGACCAGTGTGGGCGAACACTAGTTCATCTAAATGTTCAAACAACATCCGTAATAAGTATTCACTACGTGAACTGGACGTGTGTAACACAAACTATTTCCATAAATTGATTTTATGGTTGTTTTATTGCCCCATGAGACATCCAATTTAAATATATACAATTGAAAACTGTCATCATTTGCGTTATGAGTTTGTTCGTATGGTAATTTTGATGTTTATACATACATTATTATAATATATATGGGTGTTGTTAAGATTGCTCACATTTAGGTAGAGGAAGAAACGAACTGTGATTTAATTGTTATTTTATAACATACTGCCTGTTACCCGCTACTTCGTACGCTTATAATACTAATTAATAATTAATACTTTAAAATCCCTGTAATTTAAACCATTTTTTAAACTACCTCCCCGCCAAATTTCAAGTCGCTACTACAAAACACCAAGGACTTTCATACAAACTTGCGAGGACCCCTTAAATCCGGCCCTGTTGCAAAATCCGTTCTTAGCTAACGTCTCCTACTCATAAATCGCGTGAGAGAGCAATGCTATGGCATGTATGGACCGGCTCGACCGGAGAGATACCACGATCTTACAGAAAACCGGCAGTGAAGCAATGATTGCATTGCTTGTCACCGAGTGAGTGAGGTTACCAGAGGCCCTAACCTTTCCTTCTCCCCCTCTTCCACCCTTCCCCTACTCCCACCTTAAAGGCCGGCAACGCACCCTTCTTCATAGGTGAAGTAGTTTCCCTGATTTCGTGATTAGTCAGTAGATGAGTGAGTGAGATTTCTTTCTCTTTTTATATATACGGTGTAAGTGGCACCGTATCGAATCCTGAAATAGTGTATTCGGACCATCATTCTGAGTGGAAAATCATTGGAAATTTCTGCCGGAAAATTAATATTTTTTGCTTAAAAGGATATCACAATGAGTAAACAGAACATTTTACCAAAAAAAATGTAATCAATTCAACAACATTTATTCAATCAGCTGCTTCGACGGCGCCGAGCGCTGAAGTTCATTCACCGGTCCGCACAGTACGCGTGTTGTGTTACATTGCGTGGAAAAAAATCATCATCGGAAAATCAAACTATTGACTGATCTCGCATTTTTATGATGAACTGACTTTTGCATTGTGATAAGTATCCAAAGAAAGAAGTTTTTGTAAGTTATTCGCGACGGTGATACTTACACGCTGTGTGTATGACCCAACATATCGCAATCATTTTTTTTGGTTTACGGAATAGGGACGAGTCTCTTGCCGTCTACGTGGTGTTTACATTCCCAGTAGCAACGGAGAATTTTTGAACAAAAAAACAAATATAATAATATTTGTTTTTTTGTTCAAAAATTCTCCTATTGACCTAGCTGGAAATTGAATTCAGAAGTCCATGACCGACAGAGCACTAAAAAAAGTTATGTAGGTAATCCTTGTAACAAATTGCCGTATCGCGTGACTTAATGAAACGCGTAAAAAAACATTTCGATCAAGTAAAGACCTTTCACGTTATGCAAGCAAGGAATATAATGTCTGTATTTACTCAGCCACCCTATGCCATTTACTAACGTCCACTATGGCAACACTGTCTAACTCAGTTAGTGTTAGACAGTGTTGCCAGGTTTAAGCTAACTCAATTTCGAGCGGCAAATGACAATATCGGAATTTCGGATTGCAATGGACGCGGTTAATCATACAACAGCTTTGATAAATCAACTTTAGTTTATCCGTAAATATTTATTGCTAAATCCAGGTTTACGAATACATTATTAATAAATATTATTTATTGACTGTTGGTCTAGTGGTTAGTGATCCTGATTACTGACCCAGAGGTCGTAGGTTCGATTCCTACCCAGGACAAATAATTGTGTGCACGATCAATTAATTGTTCTATGTCGGGCTGTAATTTTTCTGTAATATTTATGTATTTAGTAATATAAAAGTATGTTTATCAGCTGTCTGGTTACCATAGTCCAGGGTCTGCTTAGTTCGGAATCAGACGGCCGTGTGTGAGGTGTCCCAAGTTATTATTAATATTAATCAAGTCTTATGGCATAGGTTTGCGACTCCTTCACACTGTCTAGACTTAAACTAGAAATAGCTTGGAAATATTGTAAATTTATACTACAATGTTAGTATAGATTTACAATATTACAAGCTATTTCTAGTTTTTTATATTAATAATAATAATAACTTGAGACCACTCACACACGGCCGTCTGTTCCTAAACTAGGCAGAACCTGTACTATGGTAACTAGACTGCTAATAAACATACTTATAGAATATTAAATACATATATATTATAGATAAATTACACTCAGACACAGAACGAATGATCGTGCTCATCACTTTTGGCTGCGCAGTCAGGATAACTAACCACTAGGTCAACAGGCCAGTCAAAATGGTGACCAAGTAGCCATTTTCCTACGTAGTTTGTATTTTGTAATGATTCCTTTAATTCTCACTTATCAATACTCAATACAGATAAATAAAATTGAAGTGACTGTTTGTAATCCCACTAATATTATAAATGTGAAAGTTTGGATGGATTGATGTTTGTTACTCTTTCACGCAAAATCACTAAACCGATTGCGATAAAACTTGGTATGTAGATAGCTGGAGACCTGGATTAACGCATAGGCTTTTTATCCTGATATTCCCATGGTATCGAGACTTACGCGGGTGAAACCGCGGGGCGCTGCTAGTGTCAAAATAATGTTTTTTTAGCTCATACAGTTATTTGTACGATATCTGTGCCTAAAAATCAGTTTTTAAGTTCTTGGCTGTCTGTAGGTCTGTCTGTCTGTTTATTGCGGCTAATCTCTGAAAAGAGTGGACATATTTCCACTGGCAGATAGCTGGTGTTATAAGGAGTAACTTAGGCGACTTTTATTTTGGAAAAAGAATTAGAGTTCCGCGTAAAGTATAAAAATATGTACAAGCGAGCGAAGGCGCGCGGGAACTGCTAGTCTCTAATGACGTTCATGTTTTCAATTGCCCATAAAACTGAATGTCGACATTTAGAAAGCTTACATTATTAATGTTTACCTAACTGTACTTTAACTGATGTTTTGATCACCTGAAAGACTACTTTACCACCTTTAAGAATAAAGCAATAATAATTAAATGGTAATAAACTAAGTCGAATAGTTAAACATCTTACATTTATATTGAAAAGTAAAAGCGAAATGGTGTCTCTACGGCTGTAGAAAGCTCAGCCGTTATCACGTTATATCGATTAATTGTTCTTTGCTTTTCTAAAGTCGTTTCAAGTACAGTTGGAAATAAAACAACAAACATTTTACAAAATGGCACAAAAACAAATGAATAAATATAACGTCGTAGTCGTAGAAAAACGGCCGATTTGATTTTTTGACGATATTTGTTTTCGACATAAGCCTACTGAAAACATTATACTTTATCATAAAACAAAACATTTTTCAAAGCTTATACACACAGTAACATTTTCAGATGTCATTAACAGAAACATCGTTTTCAAACTATTACGTAAAACATCATTTGAAAACCTTAAAGAGCTTTCCTATAAAGTTACTAAAATCAAATCCGTCGTTTTTTACGACGACGACGATGAATAACCAGCTGTTGCCTTCGACTTCGTTCGCGTTAAAATTTTGGTGAAATCTATCCCACGGGAACCATACATTTTTCCGGGATAAAAAGTAGCCTATGTGTTATTCCAGACTATAATCCAGATCCGTTTAGCCATTTTTGCGTGAAGGAATAACAAACAAACATCCATCCATCGATCCTCACAAACTTTCGCCTTTATAATCGCCTAAATCTGCAAAATCGAAATAATTTTTTAAAATATTATTAGAATAATAATAATAATATTTTAAGTGTCTGGGTCTAATTTATGTATATGTATGTATTTAGTAATATATATATAGTAATATATAAGTATGTTTAGTTTCAGCATGGCAGTCGTAACCAGACTGACATATTACTGGCTCTGTGTAGTTTGGGATCAGACGTCCGTGCGTCAGGTTATGTATCAAGTTATTACTATTATAATTCTAAAGTATTTCAAGCGATTAGTATATGTATATATAAAAATATAAGTCACAGATAAAGCTGCGCTTAAAAGCAAGTTCTTAACGTACTTTCGACAAGCCTACCCGATCCAGCGGTCTCATACACTTCCGTAGTTTAATGAAGACACGTTTGCTTGAATCTACGTTGCGGAAAAACGTGCCAACTTCACCACATTCGCTAACGAGCTCATTACTAAAAACATATCTCTGTTAACTATTTATTAAAAAGCAAGAAACATTCAGTAGGTCATTTAATATTTTATGTTTTTGTAAAATTAATTTAGTTATTTTTTATACACGTCAAGCAGTACCGTCTTTACCATAACGCACGCACGTGCCCAGGGCCCCCCATTCTGACGGGGCCCCCGAAAGACCATATTTGATGCAGTGTCTAAAAAACACAACCAAGGAGTTAGCGGATTCATTTCCTATGTGTTTGAGTATCTCAACCAAAAAGCTAATTAATGCCGCGTTCCAATAAACAAGAAACGATTCGTTTTGCTTACGAACGGTAAAATTTCGTTGAATTTTCAATGAAAATTTTACCGTCCGTAAGCAAAACGAATCGTTTCTTGTTCATTGGAACGCGGCATTAGTCTGTTAAATTAGAAAACAATTTTCTAAATGTTGAAGTTCTTACAAGAATATTACTTAGCTTATGTTTACCAATCGTAAAGGAGATAGCACAGCTAAAGAGAATAAATAACTGAACTTACGAACTTATTAATTATGTCAATAAAAATAAATCATTCAAAAAATAGATATAATAGAAGATTTCACCCGGAAAGAAAATGGTTATCTTTCAGGATTTCTGTTGTGCCAAATCTCTCTATCATGTTAAGCTATAGGACGTCCACTACTGAACATATGCGGCATAACAATAAGCGATCTTTTGCCGCCCTCTCCATTGACCAAGTCGTCGGTGCTTTTACTGGAGGAACGTCCCACTCTCTTACCATTCCGCGGTAGAAAAGATTAATTTTTTTATATTTCTTTCAAAAGAAGGCTTATTGAGTTTTTCGAGTTTTGAAGCTGGTACTGTAACTGTTGACAGACGTCAGCTTTCACAGATTAAAAAGTAGTAACAGACAACATAACTATGAGTAAATACAAAATAATTCCTGAGAAAATTGAACGATGTTGAAGCGTACTGCGGTAACTTTAAGAGTTCCCTCTTTTAAGAGTCCCTTTTTGAGTAGGGTATTACGAAAACTTAAGACAAAATATAAACATTATGTACCCGCACTTAAATATTATCTATTGTTGTTCGTGTGTTTGACAGTCTGTAACAATGCAATTATCTGATGTGAGAGTATATTTTTATTTACCCTTTGTCTCTCTTCTTTTGTTAGATAACGTAGATATAAAGTTGTTTTACTTTTTTGGAGTTTACTCCTTAAGAATCGATTTTCATATAAGGCGCCCGGTATGAAAAAAATATGAAGAGTAAAATGTAGTGATCATAGGGCAGCGTAACGCTTTAACGCTTTGTTGTGCTTTTTGTGCTTTATTGGAGTTTACTCCTTAAAGAAAGACGCATGTAATATGTGTATTTAAGTGTATGTTATATATATGAATGTGGAATATATACTAAACAGCGTCTAGAAATGACGTATATATATATAGAAGAGAGAGAGGGAGAGAGAGAGAGAGAGACAAAGGCTTTATGAAGCAGAAGCATATTTAATATTATCTTCGAATATTTAATTACATATAACGGAATTAAGTACTTGTCCAAATACACAGAGCATACCTACATAATTACTATGTAACTATTTCTACCTTATAACCGACATGTGACATCAATAATAGTTTTCAATTTGTCATGTACATTCCGCGATGTCTTCGGAAACTGCTGTTGTGCAAAAAAAAATTAAAAAAAAAGCAATCCTAAGGTTGGCAAAGGAAATAGTTGGCTAATGAAAAATTGAAATGACGTGATTCAGACGTATTAAGGTTTTAATAGACAATTACCACTTACAGTAACTCAAGTAAACCAAGTCTAAGACAAATCCTAAAGTCGTTAAGTCTAAAGTACCTACGCCGTACAAAGTAACTTCAAGCGCGCGAATACCTAGCGCCCTTTCTGGGTGTGTAAATGTCCCGCGAGGTAGTAACAGCCTTGGTAAGTAGCGTTGAACTTAATACTGCACACATAAATATGTATGACTCGGACTTGACTAGTCGTGCCACAGATATGTTAAACTTATGTCAGACTTGAATAAAAATGGCGGGAGACTGATATTATCGCACTAAGGGCATACAAGAGACCTTAAATATAGTTAGTTTCACCACTATTAGCTTCACTCATGTGTGCAAGAAGGTTTTTTTTAAATGTATATCCATCATAAATTCATAACAGTTTTCAAACGTTAATGAAATGTATGATACAGTCGTTAGCTCTATTCATAAACATACTTTTTACTAACATATCTGCCACGCAGCCACACTACGTTGCCGTTGTAAAACCACACCTATGATTACAAATTATGCAATAGCTTTATAAGTTGCATTTTTACCCGTTATTTGTAAAATAAATATAGCCCTCATAAATAATAAAGTCCAATATATATCATTAGTCTTTTAATAAAGAAGTGTTGCCGGCGTTGTCGCCTGCGGTGGTACACTTTTTATTCATGGCCTCGCACAGGCGCAGAAAAAATCAAATATATTAATATTTATGTGAAAGGAGTTCTAGCTTATAATTTTTCGATTAAAATGCCAGTACACGCGGTAGAAATAGAAATACGTTCTATTTTTAAAAAGAAGTAGTACGAATATTACTTAGGGGTGTCGGGAAGTTTGAAATGTAATACACGATTGCGGACTATGGGAAAGGGATACAGGACATAAAACCCGTCGCTGATGGTAACCACTTAAAACCAGATGGGTCTAATGATTGTTTGTCACCTTAGTGATATCAGAAGCATTCAATGCAGGAACACACCACCAGATCATTTTGCTTACAATCTTTGGTGGAATGGAAATAGTTTAGGTGATGTGAATGAAAGTGTCATTTGGGATACATTTTCTAGCTTAATTTTCACAACAGTTTGGCCGTTTTGAATATTTCATTATTGGAATAGTTTTACAATATAGGTACATCTACGATAAAACGGTAAAAACGCTTGGCCCTTACATTTTAATCCATCGTCTACTTCAAACTCCAAGTTAAAAACAAACTAAATTGTTAATGGTTGAATAAAAAATCAAAAACACACAGACTTATTAGCACCAATGCCATCCATATTTATGTGATGTAAAAATAACTTTTCTCAGTGTTCGACCATCAAAGAGATTATCGAACGAATAAAAAAAAAAATATATATATGCACCGTCATGACATGACTGTCGGTAAGCGTAAGGCCGAATGATGTTAATCCCTTTGCCGGCTTCGTTATAATATAACTTATAACGTTCCCAAGCGTGTACTTATCGAAAATCAGCGATTTCCGATTGTAGTTTTTTTTTTCTCTTCGGTCTTTAACGGTTTTATAAAGTAATTCGATATTAATGGAGACAGTTCGGTCGCGGTTTAGTTTAAGGCTTTCTTATTTCGTATAGGCTTAATATATAAGCTATCGCCTGCAATTTCGTTTTTGAAAAGAAAAATAAAAATAAATGTCCTACAAGAACCATTTTTTTTTTAATATACTTACTGTTTTCTTTGAATTAAATATTATCAAAAAAAAGTGAGCAATAAAATCTTCTAATTTATCATCAGTTGATAAAAGGGATAATCCTCTAAAACAGTATGAAATTCTGTAAAATAAACTTTTCTTATTTTTTGCAATCATATAGTAGTTTAGTAGTAGTTTTTGAGATGGACTGATATTGCCTTGTTTGTAAACTGTCCAAGCTGGGCATAGTCTTCTCTCACTAAAGAAGTCAATTAGAAGTCTTCACAAACCTATATATAACACCTACCACATACAGAACTATAACCATTAAAAGCTTTTGAAATGAGATACAATATTTTAGAAAGAAAGAAAGAAGAAAGAAAATACGTTTATTAAGTGAATACATGTACTAAGTGGCAGGCTAATGGAGATGGCACAGCGCATTTCTGCGAGAATTGGAGCCGCCTGACGGGTGAAGTATCTTTAGGAAACCGCGGTTAGATAGCACTGCTAGTGTACAACTGCTTTATTGCTAGTAAGTATGGTCACTAAAGATCCAAGAAATAGGGTCAGCAACGGTGATAACCGCTGACCGCCGTGTGGACAGTATGCCTCGGACGACTAAAACATTGGTAACGCATCCTTGGAAGTTTGAAGATAACTAAATTTAGTTAAATTCCAAATTCAAAACTATAATCCAATAAGAAACCGAACAAGTCCGAGTCTGAGTCGCACACCGAGGGTTCCATACAAACTTGTATACGGATAGTTCATCCGTCTCGGGAATGCCGCCCGCTTATTTCGAGTGACTAACCTAATTTTATCGTTCTAAAAATACTCTCCCATACATCAATATACCTACGTAACAGTAAATTTTACAAGTGCAAAATATAAGATTGAAAGCGCTTTTAAAATAAAAAAAGCGTGTGTGTACTTATGTACGCACGTAAGAAATTATACTTTTATCTAGTTAAATAAAGTTTATTTAAATATCATAATAAATAATACATACCGTCAACTAATCTCAAATTCTACAAACGTACTCAAAGTAATATGTAAAAAACATTTTTATCACTATCGTGAAGTTGGCAACTTTTTTTGAAAAACTAAAATGTTGACTAGCTAACTTCGGGGTGTTGGTTTTTCGTGACGGTGTGCGCGCGCATCGTAAAAATTTACTCTCATCATTTTTCCATAACGCGCCAAAAGAACTATAACTTCAAAAAAAATGTGTTACAATAACAAATTAGCGACTTTTTTCTTGTACTTGTGCTGTGGGACCTTGCTTCGTGCCAAATTTCATGGTTCTATCTAGGTCAATGGGTAGTACACTCTAGGTTTTGATTTACCTGCGAAATTGTGTTGACGTAGAAGCTTGATTTTTTTACATCTCCAAGGGACCGCTGATTTAAATATTTGATGTTAATGTTAACTTGATATCTCCTCGCGTTCCTGAGAAAAAGGTCTTGACAGATGCACAGACAGACGGACAACAAAGTAATCCTATAAGTGTGTCTTTTTCCTTTTGAGGGACGGAACCCTAAAAATTGCTAGTTTACACGTTCATTGAATTTCCAACATGTAGTATTTGACGTGCCGCTCAGTACAGCGTGCACGCTCACCCCCCACTACAAAACACAACAAATTACTTCATAAGAGCTAACTATTTAAACTTTAACACCTTGACATAACGTATAAATTTCTTTGACGCGGCGTTAAATTGAATATTGTTTTTGTAACAAAGTTTACTTTGCAAACGATTTGTGTCTTATCACAACGTCTTAAAGTTGAGAATGAGAAGGTTTTACACATTGTATAAGATAGTTTTTTAACTGCATTCCTGTAGTGCATGGGGGAGCCACGGTTTAATTGATAAACACATAGGGCGTACGTGCAGTGTGGGACACCGAAGTTATTCCGGTCTTACTACGTCGTAGGGTGATTTCACCTGTTATCGGTTGCATAATTTTTTGTATTTAGCACGCCTTTGATACATTGTTGCAAGTATATAAAAACGTTGTTTAATTTTCAAGATCCTTTATGGAATCCAATTAGCATTGTACAGAGAACGACAGGTCTAGTGGTTGGTATTTCTGATTGCTGAGTCAGAGGTCGTGGGTTCGATTCCCATTCAGGACAAATCACAAATCGTGGGCGAGCCATGCTTCGGCACGTGTGGGGCGGCTCGACCGGTGTGATCCCACGGCCTACAGAAAACCGGCAGTGAAGCAAGTGAGTGAGGTTACCGGAGGTCCTAACTACAGAAATCTAAATAAGGTAATTTAAATTTCTGTGGTCCTAACCCTTCCCTTCCCCCTCTCCCCCTCTTCCACCCTTCCCCTCCTCCCACCTTAAAGGTCGGCAACGCACTTGTGACTCTTGACTTTCAGGTGCCCATGGGCGGCGGTAGTCATTTACCATCAGGTGACCCGTCGGCTCGTTTGCCCCATATACCATAAAATAACTGTGCGATGAGCACGATCATTTGTTCTGTATCTAGGTGCAATTTATTTAGTAAGTATGTTTATCAGCAGGGTTCTTAGGGTTTCCCGGGTCTCTTGCAATAGACCCACTTGTGACGGAACACCGTGTGGTTTTAGTCGGTTCGATTCCGACATACCACTTCACCGTTAGTTCTGTAAGGTGATGACACGGGGGGTTTCCACACAAAAAAAAAGGCTGGTTACAATCTGGTACTGCTTAGTTTGGGATCTGACGGCCGCGTCTGAGGTGTCTCAAGTTAATATTATTATTCTGTGCCTTTTTTATTTTTACGTGTGGGAACCCCCACGGGTCGTCACCCCACCTGGGCTAAGCGGTAGGGTTGTAGGTAGCGGTAGGGGTGTTTCATCACAGTCCATATTACCAGGGCCTCAGGTGTACCCTTAGAAGGAAATCCCTGTGAACCCTGGCAGACTTGGCCGCCTGTTAAACAACAGGCGACCCCAGTGTTGTTGGGGATTTTGTCCCCTATCAGTAAGAGCGGCACGCGCGGAACACGGCGCCACCGTCTCGGGCCTGCTTCTGCTACGGCGCCGGATAACCCTGTCTGTCGCCCCCAGGCAAGCTAAAAACCTTACTGAAATAAAGTACTCTATTTATCCCAGCCGTTTCTTTTTTATAGACACTTATTAAGAGGAGGTAATTTAACAACAGTACATTATCGTTACGTTCGTAAGTAAATGGTCTTGCATTTAGTTTCTTTGTTACTTAGTTAGAAGCTAAGGTTTCAGAGAAAGTTTTCTTTTAAAAGGTCCGACAACACATGCCAGTTTGTGCCTAAAAGCAAACTTCCTTTTAATAAAAAACATGTTAATCAAAGCCTAAATTCTATATAACGTCTTTTCGTATAAATTAAAAACTACTCGCTAATGAAAATAACCATATTAAGGTTTTTTTAAGTGTCAACTTCTTCGGCACGTTTGAGTACTTTTGCTATGGGGAAAAAGCACTGAACTCGTGACCTAATCCTTACTTCCTTACTTACTAATATTATAAATGCGAAAGTAACTACTGAACCGATTTAAATGAAATTTAGTACACAGATAGTCTAGAGCCCGAGAAAGGACATAGGCTACTTTTTAATGCGAAAAAAGGGGTGTAAGGGGTTGAAAGGTGGGGATGAAAAGTTGTGTGGAAGTATCGTCATATTAAGAGCTAGAAGGTTGAAACTTATTTTTTAGGCTGTTGATTCGATATAAATACACTATTCCACGCGGACGAAGTCTCGGGCACAGCTAGTAATGCATATATAGATCCACTACAACTAATCTAAACATTGAGTTCTGTCAGTGTCTGTCTCCTTATTAATTAATATCACCAACCTGCTAATGTGACGTTTTAAGTTCGTCGTTTCGTTTAAGTTTTCATTTCTGTCGGCAGTCCCATGACTGCCTTTTTTTTTTAATTCTTTCTTTGTTTACTTTTTTTTGTATCTACATTGTTGTCTGATAACATAATATAAAAACAATGTGTGTTGGAAATAAATAAAGCTCAATTAATTCATGCTTAGATTATCACAATAATATATTAGCCATTCCCTGCAGTTTCCCTTGTATTTATGATCACCGCTCCGCTCCTAAGGGTCACAGCGTGATGTTACATAACCTATAACCTTTCTTAATAAATACTCTATCCAATACAAAAAGAATTATTCAAATCTGACTGATAATTCTGGAGATAAACACGTTTAAACAAACAATCAAACGAAAAATCTTATAAGTATTAAATTAGTACATGCCTAGAAATACGTGACAGTAAATGTCACAAGACAGGTAATAGTAAGTTGTCAACATTCTGCATTTTCGCAAGAATGTAGAGGTCGGTTCCCCATATAACCTGACGCGTTTATATCCACTGACCTCATGACCCTAACTCACTGGCATCTTTAGTTACCAATTGCTATATACGCATGGCTTTATGAGTATGTTAGAAGTACTTCGATAACGATAATACTGTTTATTTTTAAGCGTTAATTTTTATCTGCTATGCTGGAGTGCGAGGGAGTGGCCACATAACGGGCAAGTATCCTCGCGGGAACTAGGTCGCTCTTAGAAGCCTGCGAACGCCCCAGGAGGCTTCTGTGCTTCTGGAAGGAGCTAGGTTGGCGCATAATGGACCGCCTATGAGTCTAAATGCGGAAACAGAGATCTATACTAAAAGCCTTAATTTTTTTTAAATACCTACCTTTCAGTATTACTAACTTCTAAGATTTCTTTTAAAAACTTAACATTACGAATCATTAAGATATTTTTTATCTACATTATTGCGATTATAAACTGACCATTTGGTTGTTCGAGAATCAGACAAACACTACAGATTTTTTTCTCTTAAAAACAATGTACGCCCAGACATAAAAATTGATAGATGTTTTTATTTTTAATTATAATAAACACCTAAAACATGGCCGTCTGACCCTAAACTAGACAGAGCCTGTACCTACCTGTAACCAGGCTGCTGAAAAACAAGTATCTTTTACTGTTACTGACTTACATATAACTCAATATATAAATATTATAGATAAATTACACCCAGACACAAACAGATCGTGACAAAATTATTTGACCTGGGTGGGAATCGAACCCACGACATCTAGCTCAGCAGTCAGGATCATTAACCAATAGGCCCGTTCTTTGATTATAAACTTGTGTATATAACCAAAGGGCCTGTAGTAAAATATAATTTCGGTGTAATGGTATAAGTCGAAATTATAACAACGAATACCTACTCAAGAAAAACTGAACAAAAAATATGTAAAAATCGCAGAAAGATTGTTTTTCATATATTCCAAGGCTAATAACAAAAAATAATGACTCAAAACAACTCTTCGATCATTAAATAAAAAAACATAAGATGAACTTAAAGAAAAAAAATTAAAAACAATAGTAAAGACAGAAAGTAACAAGAATGAGTGCGCAAACGTGATAACGTCTTATAAATCGACGAACGCCGGCTGCATGCACGAGAAAATGTCACGTTCCGCCTGAGCTGAGCGTGCAAGCGAGAGCGCGGAACGAGCGATAGAGAGGCACGATCGGCCTAAGCGATCGTTTATTGACATTGATATGATTTCAGTTTATTTCTATAACTAATTGCTCGTGATTACTTTTATTTAAACAAATTATTTAAATTAAATTTGCAAAAACTGTAAATAATATTTGAAAATTAAAAATTAGTGTTTTTAACCAGAGTTTTAAAAATATTGTGATTTCTTACGGCGTTATCACGTAAAATTATCGTCCGTAAACCGACTTTATAGACAACCTTTTATTTTTAATTTTTCGAAAAAGCTTAATTCGAAATTCGAACACGTAAAAAGAAAATCACGGTTAGTGCATTAGTTTGCCTCGAACATAAGCTTGCACTTGACCAGTTTATACATTATTTTTTAAATTCGTGTTCTCATAACATGCTTCTGCTCCGTGTACTTTAAGATCGAGTAGATTAGCTACCCTGTGTTTTGTAAACATTAATTATGATTCAAAAGAGGCACATGGCCAGTAAATGTTCGCAGAAGTTTTATCAAGACAATTAAAATATAATTAGTGTAGTACATAACTCCGTTATATTATGTATAAGTAAAAAATATATGTTAAGTTAACCAACTGGAAATACTTAAAGATAATAATCGCAATGTTCCTTGCGCAGTTTGTTTATCAAAAATTATTTAGTAACATTAACATTAAAAAGTCTCATGAATTTAAATATTAATACGTAGGTAAACAGAATTCTTTGTATACATTTTTAAAGCAATCACGGCTATAAAAATCTACATGTGTCCAGTATATACGTTGACGTTCAAATTATACTGGCCTATGAAATAAAACAAGCCCTAACCCTTCCCTCTCCCCCCTCTCCCCTATTACCGTCCTTCCCCTTTTCCCGCTCTTCCCCTCTTCCCCTACTTCTACAATAAAGGGCGGGAACGCACTTGTGACTCTTGCGTTGCAGGTGCCCATGGGCGGGAGTAGTCATTTACCATCAGTTGACCTGTCTGCTCGTTTGCCCCCTACACCATAAAAAAAGACTATTTGTTAACTGACTGGACAGAAACTGCTACAAAACAAAACTTAATTTTTACAATAAATTACATAAATTTAAATATAAAAGACATTGCTAATCGCGTTGGTTCTAACTCCTTTAATTGCTTGCTTATCGCTATTTCAATCAGATAAACATCAAGGCATTAATCTTCATAGAAATTTAATTTTTAGAAACTTAATTCAGCTTTTAATTGGTTTTAGAGCAATAGCGCGTAACTTGTAATAGTGAATATCACGCTATAAAATTATACCCGACACTTGTGGGTCTTAGAAACATACATACGTGCATACACACACGCCTGCGTCCCACATAAGGGTACAAAGAGGCTTATTAAGCCCTCACCTTTTTCCAACTATAGATTGGTCAACTCACGCAATACTCCGTAAATTTGACCATGTTTCCTCATTTCATCACGAGTTGAATTAGCTCCCAATTCGTCAGCATCGCCAGCTGCGCGGTCTCACCGCTCTTTATTCTATTCTCAACTCACCTTCTTCTGACACATACTTAACATCCTAATTTCAGTTTTTATGTTCCAATCATAACAGAACTCTCCGCTCTTCAAACAATCTTCTATTATGCCCCACTCACACACGTGTGTTCACTCTTCCTTTCTTATACAATCTGCCCTCCTTTGGAACGCTCTACCTCTGGAAATCGGGATAGCACCTAGTCGCCTTTGTTCAAGGCGAAACGAGCTCATATTTCGCAGAACTTAGCAGAATCTTCACAATAGTACGTTGTATTTAACATTATATGTATTTATATAATATGTATGTATGTAAGTTAGCATGTATCTATGTCGTATATTGAAAGGTAGGCAACGATATTGCTCATGAGGATAGATCGAGAAGGTCAGAGCCACATACCTTTATAGGAGCTGACTATTGCCGGGAAGTCAAGTAAGATTCAAACGAAGATAAACCCACATGCATATAATTAACCAATTAAGAACTAAGTATTAATTAGTAGGTATTAAGTCAGAATAAACAGCAGCAATGAGAGAATGTGAGAGCATAACAAACACAAATTGAATATAGCTTCATAATATTGACATACGCGACCATAACTGTCTGCTGCTAAAATTGTTAATTACTTGCATAATTAAGTTTAATTTAAGTATTCATCGGAGTTTTGCCTGTGAAAACTTCCTATATGAACCTAACGCTGAAGTGAGTGAAAAAGTCATACTTAGACCTCCTTAGCTCTCCTAAATCTCCCCCATTTGTGGTGTTTGCTCACAGAACCTAAATAATTTTACGTTCGAGAGTCAAGCTTCGGCACGTATGGGCGACTCCTCTCGATACCACGGCCTCACAGAAAACCGGCAGTGAAGCAATGATTGCATTGCATTTCGCCGCATGAGTGAGGTTACCGGAGGCTTCAACCCTTCCCTCTCCCCTATTCCCGTCTTTCCCCTCTCCCCTCTTCCCGCTCTTCTCCTTCTCCCACCTTAAAGGGCGGCAACGCACTTGTGACTCTCGAGTTACAGGTGCCCATGGGCGGCGGTAGTCATTTACCATCAGGTGACCCGTCTGCTCATTTGCCCCCTAACATAAAAAAAAAATCCTTAGGAAATTGCTCTTAATATATACCGACCAAAAATAAAAGAGGGGTCCTCTTAACAAACTAGAATTCTACCCCTTCTCAGGAAATCACTTTCTGTTCTTTACTTTATTCTATTTTATATTAACACACTTTTTAGCTTAGCTTCACTTGTAACTTAGAAGTCAATTTTAACCTAATTCTAATTGTCGAGTATGTATAATATATATGAAGTTCGGATGACAATACTACAATTCCGCATGGTTGGGGCAGAAGGTGGTTAGTGGAACTCTTCAGTGGCTACTAGTAAACCCTTCGAGTTTGGGCTCATATGATTCGTTTAGAAAAGTCCAATTGATTGAGATTGGTAACGATGGTCTGATGATGAAGTCAGGAATCAGGTTATCACAATTCTAAGAGTTTTACGGTCGTATGGTGTAAAGATGCGAATAGTAAGTGGTGATCGGTGCCTATAATTAGTTGAAACAATAATCATCATCCTCCGCGCCTTTTCCCAACTAAGTTGGGGTCGGCTTTCAGTCTAACTACGATACGGCCGAACTTTGATATTTTACGTGAAGCGACTACCATCAGACCTCCACAACCCAAGTGCTAGGCGATATCGAAGGTCTGTAGTTAGACCAGGTTGTCGCACTTTTTAGGGCTCCAACTACCCGTAACGAATGCCACAAATGTTTGTATGGAACCCGGGACCGATGGTTTAAAGTGCTCTCCGAGGCACGGAGCGGTCTCAATGTGTTAATAATGACCATTCTAGACTGACCTGGCTAGTATTACTTAACTTTGCATTGTGCTAACCTACTCGCCGACGAGCCTCTTAACAATAATCATAAATAAAAAAAATTTAAATATCCCCGACTTGACAATAGCTTGAACGATTACAAAAGAGCTGATTATCTTCGAACGGCTGAACAGATTTTCTTGAATTATAATTTATAATTATAATTTATATTTATAATTTATATTTATAATTTTATCAAGTCACCTTTCAAACAAAAAAAAAACCGCACTCAAATCGGTTCATCTGTTTGGGAGCTACGATGCCACAGACAGACACACAGACACGTCAAACATATAACACCCCTCTTTTTGGGTCGGGTCTTAAAAGGGTAGGTAATTCACAAGTTGACTATTCTAATAAAACGGTACTCTGGTGACTATAATCAAGTCCAGAAACAATACGAAGTCGGTAGTAGCGCTTAATGACGTATTCCGTACGGTGGAGTAACTTTTCCGATCGGGCGTTTCAAATTCGAGCAGAAATCTTGGCAAACTTTTTGTCACTTGACAACAACAAGTACAGTGTTCTTCTTGAGATAATTTGTGTGACGTGAATTTTGAATTAAATCTTTTTTCCTCCTTTTTGCTTTTGTTGATACTATTTTCGACGCCAAGCAACGCGAATGCGAGACACGAATGGACATACATCGAGATTATACGCTACTAATAATAATTCAGTGTGGATATGTTGACTATTTTTATCTATCTAAAAATAAAACATTATTACAAACAAGACAGACAGTATTTTATTTTTTAGAGAACGTATGAATGGAAATAGTTGTATTTACACGATTTCGATGCGCCTATTGAATTGTAAGTTATTAATTCATTGTTATTTTTTAAATAATCAATATTATATTAAAGTAAATTATTAATAAAAATTAAATGGAAAAGCATATTTGCCCCATAAGCCTTTAATATTTAACGTGTGTCAATTATGCTTTTTCAATTAAATACAATATAAATAATGAGATAAATAAATTAACCACATCTATACATTTGTGACCTTTTAACGTAAAACAACTTAGATGTGCTCTTTTTACGTAAAAAAACAACAAAAAGTTGCTCAGTTGTGCCCTTTCAGTCTATGGTATTTCTGTATGTCGTTGCCCTAAAGTTCTACAAAAAAAAAAACAGAAGAAGAGCCTTTTTTTTCTGATCCCGAATATGTACATAACTCAATTTAAAAAAAATATGTTAGTTATGCCCTTTTTCCTTATGACGACAGAGTAGTTCTCCTATAGCCCTTGAGTTGTCACTGCATACGTTAGGAACTAACAAAGTGTTGGCTTTTAATTTAAACATAAACTCAATTTTCAAAGTATACTCAGTTGCTTTATGAGAAGTATTTCTAAATAGCACTTATTTATAATTATTTTCTTTTTCCATAGGCTTCTTAAATATATTGTACACTGCAGCCCCTAGTTTCATCTATGTTTTCTCTATCCGTCCAATGGTTGCCTGGAAGAGATCGCAAATTGCGATAAAGTCGGCAATTGTACATAACATTAGCTAGTAAGTAGATATAAGTAAAATATTGTAACCTATTTGTTTGTGTACAAAGTACACAGTACAAAGAGTTCATCTATCTATCTTTATTTATAGCTAGTTTCAATCGCATTGATCCCCCGGGAACAGTCCTTTTTCTGGACAAAAACCGTGTGGTGTGTGTATGTCCTGTTCTTTTCTATATCCCTGACATGTGTACAAAATTTCACGATGATAAGTTCAGTAATTAAGGCGTTAAAGGGTAGCAAACAACCTCGTTTGCATTTATAATATTACTAGCTGTTGCCCGCGACTTCGTTCGCGTGGAAATTTTTATGTGTGTGTGTGAGTCTATCACGGGACCCGTACATGTTTTCATGATAAAAAGTAGCATATGTGCTATTCTAGTGTCAAATTTCATCCACATCCGTTCACCCGTTCTGGCGTGATTGAATTACACACAAACATCCAGCCATCCAAACTGTCGCATTTATAAGGAAGATTAAGGCTACTTATTTTTGTATGATGACATCTGAACTAAAAAAAAATACATATCGAATTGTTAGAACCTGAGACTAGCGCGTTCGAACAAACAATACAAAAATCTCTTCAAATGCTATTACTGAACAAAATATAGCTCATATGGGTTATTTCCTGAGCACCCCGATCCCCGAGGCCCCAGTCCCGGAGGACCCCGATCCCCGAGGCCCCAGTCCCGGAGGACCCCGATTTATTTTTATCCTGATAAACTCAATTAAAAGTTAGTTTGGCTTAAAAGTATCGTCAGCAGATGATATGTTAAATAAAATTTTAATACTTACTAAAATTATAATACTTCACTTTAACGATCAGGAAAAACTGATAAAGTCTTGCTTGGTTAAGGTAAATATTATAATTAGAGAATACAATATCGAGTATCCTAGAGCTATCACAGGTTTTAATTATTATCACAACAGTTCCTTTTTTAATGCAGAAAATTAAAAATATCTACTCGACATGGAACATTAACATTATTAAAATAAATACGCAAAAACAGTCTCGCTTTCAGGAATTATTTTTTATATCAATAATCTTATATAATATGTTTTTTTTTATTAAATAACCTTTTAACATGCAAAATCAGTATCACTTTCATAATTTTTGTACAATTCAGGTCTACCACCATCCACCGCACTGGCTCTATAGTTTATTTATAAATGGTTGGTGCCCGCTCCTGTAAAATGTTTGCAACCCTTCTTGCCCAGCTGTGCTTCGAATTTCAAATAATTATTGTTGTCATAAATTATAAAATATATTTGTTAAGTATGATTTGATAATATTGAAACATTTATTTTATATTTTTGATACATTTTATTAAAACTATAATTACCCCTATTAAAACTATTATTCGACATTGTACAAAATTCAAATAAATTGCTTTCGTCTTGTGTACTTATTTCAAACACATACATATAAGCACTTTTTATGTCGACCGTACAAGTTGAAAACAATATACAAAAGAAATGTCATCATATTTATCGTATTTGGGGTTCTCCGGAACGAGGGTCTCGGAGCTCGGGGTACTCAGGGAATAACCGCTCATATTACTTCTGGACAATGTAGCTTGCTAATAGTGAAAAAATGGTTTAAATCCCATCAACAACATAAATGTGACAATGGGAGCAAAGTTCAATATTATGAATATACGTGGTTATCGACTACACCGACAAAAGAACTGAGATCTAAATGATTGCCAAGTTCTGTAGATTATCCTGAAGATTTGCTAAAAAACGTATCTCCTTTATTTTATACGCAAGTTACTACATAGTACTGTATTTATATTGTAAAGTCAACATATCTTAGTCTTCTAAAAAATGGTGTGCTGTAAAAACTAGCCAAGTCAAATCTTTAGGGTTATCTATAGAACTTGGCAATTATTTACATCTCACTTCTTTTGTCGGTGTAGTCGATAACCACGTATATGCTTAATATTGAACTTGGCTTCCATTTTCACATTTATGTTTTTGATGGGATATCATTACTTTATGTAAAGAGATTATTATTATTCATCATTCAAAAGTGATCTGTAAAATTAACATTTTCCTGCGTTTACGTTGTATAGTTTTTTTTTTGTGCTATTTTGTACATTTTCTTGAAAATTAGAAATATTAGAGCGCATTGTCCATTCATTGATAAATCCTTTCTTACGTAACCTACATTTTTGTGTAGTGATTCTGTACATTTTCAAAGTGTTTGTTAAAAGTTAAAATAAGTAAAAATTCACTGTTCGCTGATTTTTTCCTTTGCATACACACAATTACCCAGCTGGACGCCAAATTTCAACTTTCTAGGTCATCGGGAAGTGGGTTAGGTTTTTGATCTATATGTCAGTCAGTCAGTGATAAAAAATGCCGATTTTTAAACGATAATAATTATCTCAATTACTGTTTAAGCTGTATCTATGAAATTTGGCATTCTAGTTAATATGAAAGGTTTTAATAAATAAATAAAAATTCTAGTATTTATATTAAACTAGCCACCCGCCCCGGCTTCGGACGGGTACAAATTATACACTTAAACCTTCCTCATGAATCACTCTGTCTATTAGGGAAAACCGCATGAAAATCCGTTCAGTAGTTTTTCAGTGTATCGCGAATAGACAGACAGATTTGTTGTTTTATAATATGTAGTGATAGATGATGAGTTATTAAGCGGTCAAAAGTGGCTCCAAATGGTTCGTCTAGTATAACACATGGCTGATGCGTCGCCAGTAAATTTTTCTTGAAATTGGCTTGACACGCTGCCGCGTGTCTAGATCGATCCAGTGATTTCAAACTATCGACTACAAACAACAATAATTTCTTTATGATATTATCATACTTAGTATTAGTACTAGTATAGTAAGTATTATGTTATCTGTGGTATTAGCATGGATATACAGGCTTGGGTCGATTTAAAACCTTTTTGATTGCTGTCATATCGTTCTATCGTAGACATTACGAAAGCTTATGGCTCTTCGTAACTAAAGATTATATTGTCGTAATATTGTTTAATGTCTTTCTCTTATAAACATAAGAAAACAGAGCTATAATAAGAAGTAGGTCGGAGCTGACATGAGATTGGCACCGTTAATAAATATTTAATGTCGCTCGTTTTGCAGTTATACGAGATATTTATAATGTCTACTAATAATAAAATGAGAGACGTAAATATATTTTGCTGTCTAATACCACAAAAGTTTGAAAAGTACTTAGAGAAAGCGATCAAAGAGGACGGTACTTCAAAAGGTCAAAATAAGGATGTCACAGAGTTTATTTGCAGTAAATCAAACGTGTTTCTTAGTATCAAAACATATATCACGTATTACATCTCTGTGGCTTACTGTATTTTAAAACATATAGTGTTAACTAATGATGCATTGGACTCGTTACCAAACTGGTGGGAACCAGCGAACCCAAACACAAGTTATGTAAGTGCAAATTGCAAGCTATTTATTGAATATTTGGGACGTTTTCAAAAATGTAGTGTGTATCGTGAATGTAGTAAGAAGTGTGTATGTGTATCGTTGAACTGGGTGTCAAGTTTTCGGCCAGTAGCTGGCATTGTTCACTCCAGATGCACACGTGCTATTTAAACATGTGAGGGTACGTTTGACAAATTTAATACTTGCCCAGTGGAAATTTATCTCCAAAATTCCTGTGTGATATTAATTCAGTATAAGAGTTCGTTTTAGCCTTATCTCTCGATATGAGGTGACTCTCGTGTAAATCTATACTAATATTATAAAGCTGAAAAGTTTGTTTGTTTGTTTGGTTGAACGCGCTAATCTCAGGAACAGGTTTGAACTGAAAAAATCTTTTAGTGTTAGCCCTTTTATCGAGGAAAGCTATAGGCTATATGATATCACACTACGACCAATAGGAGCGGAGCAGTGACCATAAACGCAGGTGAAACTGCGCGGATAGCTAGTAATAAAATATTTCCCCAGTAAGTTAGCGACCGTGTTGCCCGACTAGTTTCGGACCCGACGGGGGCCCTTTTTCAAGGAGTGAAGCGTCCTGCCGCGACCTGCCATGGTGTGAAAAAGGGCCCCGTCGGGTCCAAAACTAGTCGGGCATCCCCGAAATACAAACGTGAGTAAAACCGTATAATCTCTAATAAACATGAATATCACTCACGAAAGTTTTTATTGTAAGTTAGCGACCGTTGAACATAAGTATAATTTTATCTGAAATGGAATGGGGTAGGGCACATTCCATGTTACAAAGAGAATTAGAAATAACGAAATGGTCGGTACCAAAAGGCAAAAGAAACAAGGGTCCTTGTAGACCTTGAAAACAGTGGGCAGATGATAACTGGAAGGAAGCAGAATGCCCAAGATAGGGAAACATTGTAAAGAGCGGAGGAGGCTTTCATCTGAAAGAGATCCATATCGATTTAGACAAATAACTAAACAACAATACTAAAACAACAACAATAAAAAAAAATACTTAATACTTTACAATAAAAAAGCTCCTAGGGGATCCGTACCTGGTGTAATGGCTAAGGATATCGAATGGCGAATGGTAACTCAAGTTACCAGTAGTATTTATTTACAAAAACCAGATGTGACATGCAAGTCAAATAAAAAGACGAGTTATTAGCAAGTTTTTTTTATATGGTGTAGGGGGCAAACGAGCAGACGGGTCACCTGATGGTAAATGACTACCGCCGCCCATGGGCACCTCGAGAGTCACAAGTGCGTTGTCGCCCTTTAAGGTGGGAGTTGGAAAAGAGGGGAAGAGTGGGAAGAGTGGGGAGAGGGGAAGGACGGGAATAGGAGAGAGAGAGAAGGGTTAGGGCCTCCGGTAACCTCACTCACGAGGCGAAATGCAATGCAAGCATTACTTCACTGCCGGTTTTCTGTGAGGCCGTGGTATCAAGCGGAGTTTCTAACTTTAGATTCAGAATTTATCCCAACTGTAATCACCGCCACAACTTAATATGGAGACCATATAGGAATAGAATCCGTAGGTACGTAGGTATAGAATTTGTGTTGATAAAGTCGCACTGGGGCCTAAAAACCCTTTGGTAAAAAAGCTTTTGGACAAGAATTTCAGTGTGAAAGCATTTTCGGCTGATTTTATAAAAGTGGATTAAATTTAAAATACTCTTTGGTTCGTGCAAAAAAGACAAAAGGATTTTAGGGAGCATTCAATGCAAAAAAGGACTGCGCGGTATTGTACAGCGTAAAGGATTTTCGGGGAAAAATGCGAAAACGAAGAGTGGAGGACAGTGAAGTACCTGTATTTATACTTTTTTTACTACAGCCCTCGTGAGTCTGGGCTTTTATATTTTAGATAGGTATATGATTGCAGTATATGTAGGGTAGAACTGTACTAATCAAAATGCTGTAGATATTTATCTGTTGATGGCTGCGCATGGCTGATTTTACTTTTTCCAATTAAATTCTGTTAAAAGAGTGTCCTTGGAGTTTCTTGCCTGTTCTTCTCCATAGGATCTACGTTTTGGAACAGGCAACTAGCTTCACGACCGACTTATACTGACTGACTTCTCCTGACAATTCAAAAATACCTACAATGGGTTTATTTGAAATAAATAATTTTGAATTTGAATTCGTTGTTTCTACCCCATAAAGCTTATAGTTTTGGAGTCCTTGGCGTCTGTTTTTTATGTTATTAAAAACTCTTGCTAAACAGCTTGAACTTTGAACAATATTTTTTTTGTTTATGGTTATATTACTGCACGAAACTTTGACGAGCCTAGCGTGATCAAAATTTTATTTCCGAATATAACAACAGAAACTATATCTGGAACATTATGCGGTACGGTTAGCAACCGCGCACTAACAAATAAAACACAATTATTTTTATTAGTTCTGTTCCTCTTTTTACGGCGTAACGAAAGTAAAGTGATTAGTTATTTATGAGGTTGTCATTAAACAATGTTCCTACGGGGTTATGTAAGGGTAGGTACATATCCGTTCCACTTTGTAAGAATTAGGTGTTACATGTTGACTGGCCTGTTGGTATAGTGGTTAGTGATCCTGACTGCTAAGGCAGAGGTCGTGGGTTCGATTCCCACCCAGGAGAAATAATTGTGTGATGAGCATGTTCATTTGTTCTGTGTCTGGGTGTAATTTATCTATTATATGTATGTATTTAGAAATATATAAGTATGTTTATCAGCGGTCGGGTTACCATAGTACAGGTTCATAGTTTGGGATCAGACGGCCTTGTGTGAGATGTGTAAAGCTTTTATTACTATTATTGAATATAGAACCAAATGTTTTTGTCATAACCTAATAAACTAGTGTCCATAATCGCGGGTGGATCTCCAGTGAACAGGTTGACAGTAGAATAAACCTTGTTTTTATGAACTAAAGGCTAGTTATAATATCAGCCTTACTCCCATACACATGTTTCTCAGAAGCCTATCTATAAAAACAGTACTCATTCCACCAGTATTTTAGTTACATAAAGTAAATTGTCATTGTGTACAATAAGAACACTGTCAACTACAATGATATGGATCTGTTCTATTACGAGTCCGTCTGGCCGATCTGTCCAAGTGATTTGTTTAATTTTTATTTTAAATGGAGGGTATCGATGCACAGATTTGTTATCAAGCACAGGACATCACCTAACTGTCACCATTCTAAAGTTATACTCAAAAGCGATCTCCTCCTGTTCATTTCTTCTGTTTTTCTTATGTTTTTAAAGCTTCTTCTCTATATCTCCAGTTCTAATTGAGGTTCGTGGTTTGTTTAGGTCTAAGACCGCTCGCTAGAAGGAGCTCTTTGACTTGAACTTCGCTAGGTGTGAACATTCGACTTAAAACTAACGCTGCGGAGCAGCACGGGTCCTACTTGTTTCTATTTGAATAAACTATAATGATTCTATTACTAACATAGAATACGATATCATCGGACCTTTGTGATTTTGTAAAAAAAGCACTACTGTAAATAATGAATAATGGTTGTTTTTTATTTTCTATAAATTGAAATATACGTAAAAATCAAATTTATATAAACAGACAGCCGTTGCGATGGCTACAGTGAAACTTCGACTACTCGCGTTGGGTTGCCATTACTGAGTGAATCGACAATCTATGTTGCGCTGTAAATGGCTGCAATAAAGTTCTTTATTAAGAATTCTCTTCTCGTACATCCTGACCCATACATAACACTTTCACCAAAGATGCACTTCGAGAAAATTGTAGTTTTGCTATACAAACAATTCTTTCCTTTCCTCAGCCAGTGGAAATGCATTTTTTCCAACCAATCGTAAATTTATCAAAGTTTTGTATGTTTTTAGTCAATAATTACGCGTTGTTCTGATGTCTAAATCTACTTGTTATAATATCTAGCATCACGATAAGATGTTAACTGTGAAAGATGTGGAGTTAATTAATAAATTTTCAAAAGATAGCTGAACCTACAGCTGTAGAGTAAATAGAGGCACACTAATGCTTAGTAACAGAGTATTTGAAACATTTGTCATATCCACGATAATAAAAGAAGTATTACTTATTAATCTTCTGAGGATACATTGAAAATTAAAATCAAATCTTTTCTGTTTTAATAACAATTCGATAAAAAAATCTAGGATAAAAATATCAAAATACTATTCAGTTACCGGTGCCTTCTGTCTTTAGGTGATCTATATTATTTTACACTTTCACACAAGGCAGTTTGCAAAGAAGTATACGGTCTCACTGAGGACAAAAAATCTAGGATAAAAATATCAAAATACTATTCAGTTACCGGTGCCTTCTGTCTTTAGGTGATCTATATTATCTTACACTTTCATACAAGGCAGTTTGCAAAGAAGTATACGGTCCCACTGAGGTAAGGGTAACACGTAAGGGTTTTTTTATTGATAAATGGAAAATGGATAATGGCGTTTATCCAGGGGTTAGGTGCATTGCTCTCTCTATCCTTCTATGGAGGACTAATAGAAAACAACAAAGTACTTGCCGTAATGCCAGCCTGTTTGCGCTAGCACAACAGATGTCTGTTCTAGTTGGAACAAATAAAAACTGCGTTTGACACCCTTTTCTTACTGCATATGCTTATAAGGCTTCCTCTAAACGTATCTCGATTACAGTCAAAAACGATTCAACGCAGAAGTCATCTCCATTATTGTCATGAAACGTGGATTTTGTTTACAAATTAAAATCAGAACAAATCATTAAAATCGTATTACTCTGTGAAAATGTATTCGTAATCGTACTTTTTTTTTGTTTTTGTCAGTAACAAAAACTGCACCGCAAATTAGAACTGAATCTAACTCTTAACTTTCCAAGCATAGCGTACAACATGCATCTAATACCAGGTATATATGTACCTACCATAAACATACCCATTACCATTCGCATTGAAACAAATTATCCTGTTAAAACTTCACGGGGACAGTTTGTAACAAAATAATATGACTACATCCGTTTATTTTGCCGACAGTACCTACGTAACAGACCATAATAATAGTTGGAGACAATCTCGAGGGAAGTTTATTTTTACAACGTGCATGTTGCTTAAAATGTGTAATGAGTTTTTTAAATTTTGAATATGAGAAAAAATTGCCAAGGTTAAAAAAACTTTTTGATAAAAATTAAACCGACGAAAAAGAACTAAACTTGAGTATTGAGCTTATTTACATAAACTACAAAATTTTATTTAAACTAATTTTGAGTCGGCGCCAAATAATAAAATGATCAGCTTCATGATGTGATGATTCCTAAAAGCAAATACCTGAATGATTAAGTTATGAAAAGTAAAAAGGAACATTATTCGTGCCCACGATTTTTAAGGGATTCTCTCAATTTTATCAAGATCCTGATTTCCTTGACATGGGACCGCCTTTGACGTATACCCTATCTAACAAAAAAAGAATCATCAAAATCGGTTGATAAATAAGGAGTCAGGGCCGAACATACATAAAAAATATATAAATGCGGTCGAATTGAGAACCTCCTCCTTTTTTCATCGGTTAAAAAAGGTTTGCTTTTGTTGTCTATGGTGCTATATTAGGTACTATATTGTAAAAAAATTGTTTTTCAGTAATAAACATCTGCAAATTTTATATTTTTGCTAAGTTTACTGCTATTTAATTGGCTAAATTTTTAAACAATTAAAATCGATTAAGCCAATGCCGACAAGCAAATCGATTAGGTTGCTGCTGGTCGGTATTTCAAATCGATTAAAGCGCTACACTGCCGAGAAATCGAACGTGTAAAGCACATTGTTTGTATTTTTTTACTGCTTCAAAATTAAAATTCCATTTTATAATCTAAAAATCAAAATTAAAAAATTGTTTATTAAAGCGTGTGGCTTTTTATTTTTTAAATTTTTATAAATTTGATATCCGTATCCGCTAGAAACCATTATGAGAAAGACAGGAAGATGAACAATCTACACATATAATCAGAGACCTACACCTTATGAGAACCACCTTACTGAAATAGAACAAATATTTAAAGCTCAGAAGAGATGTGTCCGGGCAATGTGCAACCTCCAACAAATTGACACCTGTAAACCGCATTTCAAGAGACCCAAAATACTAACCGTACCCTGTCTGTATATCTATGAATTAATATTATTTATCAGAGGTAACCTAAACATGTTTGATAATTATAAAAGTAAGCGTCACAATTTCAAAGCATGTTGTCTTCAGCATAAAAGTGCTTTGATGAATCGCAGTGTCTTTTGCATGGCGCCACGAGTCTATAACCATCTACCCAAGCGTTTAATAGAAATTACTTGTTTCATTAATTTAAAAAATATGGTTAAACAATTTCTGTTAGAAAAGGCGTACTATACAGTTGACGAATTTTTAAATGATAAGGACTGTACATAATATATATTTTAACTGTGTTTATTTATTTGTTTAATCTTAAATTATTGTGACATTCTATTGTAATTTTATTTTAACTGACATTAAATTCCCCTTTTTCATAACATTTATAATTATAAATATTTGATATACTTGTTGACATTTTTAAATCTCTTAATATGGAAAATGTTATAATTAGATTCCTGAAATATGTAGACTATAAATGTTAAGTATTGCATGCCGAGAGGCCGATAATGTAGAAGCTATGCCATATTATTATATATCACAACAATCATTGTACCTATCCATTTTCGCAATAAAGTAATTTGAATTTGAATTATTTTATTTGTTAAAAAAGTAGTCGGCATATAGTTTAGTAACAGGGTTAAACGAGCATGAATAAGAGTAGGTACAAAGTTAATAAGAGCATCTACATAGTAAGCGTAGGTTGTTCTGAAAGTATTGAAATACTTTCAATGATAATTTGATTGATTGAAAACCCTATTCCATTAATTTAGTTCGGCCACGCGCTCGCTTTGTCCATGTAATTCAATCAACCTAATTGATCTTTGTACCGGACCAGCATGATCGTACATAAAAGTCTATTAAAATAGGACTGGGAACATCAATATATAGAAGAACAAAGTTCGATTTGTATAACTGTGATAGCTGGGGGACCTCGGTGTTCTTTGCCTCAGGCCGTGTGATTGCCACCGTGGTAGTATTAAATAAAAAAAAGGAAAATTATGTTGTTATTTTTTTTGTTTTTTTTTTTGGATAGGCTATGTACCGCCTTTTCCGTGCCATAGGTACTCAATACATCCACACTAATATAAAGAAAAGGTTTTAAACACGCTTCCTTTAGCTTCACTTGTAACAACTAACTTTGTGAACAAACCTTGAAATTTTAACCTACTTCTAATTGTCGTATCGAAATGAAACTTTGTATGTATATGTAGTTTGGATGACTATACTATACTGTGGCATCTAGGAGTTGATCTGATGATGGCGCCAGGAGGTGGATAGTGGAAGTCTTTAGTGACTACTAGACTACTAGTAATCCCCTCAAATTTGGGCTCGTATGTTTAATTTTGACGAGTCGAACAGAACGCGTAAGTCCGGATCCCGTGGGAATATCTTGATAAAAAGTAGCCTATGTGTTAATCCAGATCTCCAACTATCTACATACCAAGTTTCATCGCAATCGGTTCGGTAGTTTTTGCGTGAAAGAGTAACAAACATCCATTCATCCATCCATACTCACAAACTTTCAACTTTATAATATTAGTAAGATTTATATTCGCTACTGAATCGTGTTTTTTTTTAGTTTTTCTAAACAAGCTAATCTCTGGAACTAGCATTCGGACTATAACAACTACAACCTTTAGGAGCAGAGCAGTGGCCATAAACGCCGGTGTACCTACAGGAATGGCTAGTCCGATATAACAGCTAAAGTGCTTGTTGGTTTAAACGCTCTTATCTCATCTTCTACTGAACCTATTTGTATAATGATGTATAATTTTACAATAAATAGCCTATTATTGAGGAAAGTTATTCCAAATAACATCACAGTAACTAGATAAAAGTAACGCGGGAAAAACCGCGAACATCCGATAAATGTCACAACAGAAAAACAAAATATGACGTTATTATACCTTAACTATTCAACCCATCGTTATGAAATTTTGCATACGTTGAAAACTTATTTTGAGTCGGCGCCAAACAACAAACTGATTAATTATCTAAATTTTATATGTACCTACGTAGAAATGGACATGGCTATACGTACAAAATAAGTTGATATAAAATTTTATAGTTTATGTAAATAAGCTCAAGACTTAAGAGGTTCGTTTATTTTTTGCTTTTTAGTTATTTTCGTCGGTTTAATTTTTTGTTAAAAAGATTTTTATTTGATGATTTTTTTCATCATCAGCTCAGCTACATGATGTGATAATTTCTGAACGCAAATACCTGATAAAGTAATGAAAAGTAAACAGAAACACTGTTCGTTCCTACAATTTTCGAGGGTTTCTCTCAATTTTATCAGGATCCCATCATCAGATCCTGACTTTCTTTAGGAGCAGAGCAGTGGCCATAAACGCCGGTGTACCTACAGGAATGGCTAGTCCGATATAACAGCTAAAGTGCTTGTTGGTTTAAACGCTCTTATCTCATCTTCTACTGAACCTATTTGTATAATGATGTATAATTTTACAATAAATAGCCTATTATTGAGGAAAGTTATTCCAAATAACATCACAGTAACTAGATAAAAGTAACGCGGGAAAAACCGCGAACATCCGATAAATGTCACAACAGAAAAACAAAATATGACGTTATTATACCTTAACTATTCAACCTATCGTTATGAAATTTTGCATACGTTGAAAACTTATTTTGAGTCGGCGCCAAACAACAAACTGATTAATTATCTAAATTTTATATGTACCTACGTAGAAATGGACATGGCTATACGTACAAAATAAGTTGATATAAAATTTTATAGTTTATGTAAATAAGCTCAAGACTTAAGAGGTTCGTTTATTTTTTGCTTTTTAGTTATTTTCGTCGGTTTAATTTTTTGTTAAAAAGATTTTTATTTGATGATTTTTTTCATCATCAGCTCAGCTACATGATGTGATAATTTCTGAACGCAAATACCTGATAAAGTAATGAAAAGTAAACAGAAACACTGTTCGTTCCTACAATTTTCGAGGGTTTCTCTCAATTTTATCAGGATCCCATCACCAGATCCTGACTTTCTTGACATGGGCCCACCCTTGAGGTATACCCTATCTAACTAAAAAAGAATTTAAAAAATATACGGTCGAATTGAGAACCTTCTTTTTTTTTCGTCGGTTAAAAAGGACATAAGGTATCTCTCATACAGAAAAGTTTCCTGTGTCGATTGACAACCTGAATTGATTGACATAATCTAGTAGATTACTAGATTCTACATTCTACGATACGTATAATGTCGAACGTACATCGATATACATCGATACAGCGAACGTACGTATATCGATACATAGCCGTGGGTAGAAGCTAGTATCTACATAAGATATTACATGGAGCAAAGAATCCAGTAACAGTTTTTACTCTGGCCGGATAAGTTGCTGCTTAAGACGGTTTTTATTCCCTTTTTACTTTGATATTAGTCTTCCAAGCTGTCATTCCTCGTAATATATTGTGCAGAAGCAAAAAGTATCTACAATGAAGTTTTGCGGTCGTCGGCAGGCATGAGATGTGCAATTAATGGAGAAAGTGTATGTAGTGAGCAGCAACGGTGCGTCTGTTCAAGCGATCAAAGAGACAAACACTGAGAGGAAATCGATTCAAAAACATTTTTTGAAGTGAAAACTTCTTTAGGCACGTTTGTGCACTTTTGCTATGGGGAAAAAGCACTGAACTCGTGACCGTTACGCTAATAATACATATACAGATCCACTAGAGGGCGCTAATCTAAACATTGAGTTCTGTTCAGCTCCTTATAAATTAATGTCACCAACCTGTTAATATAATGTGACGTTTTAAGTTCGTCGTTTGGTTTAAGTTTTCACTTTTGTCGGCAGTCCCATGACTGTCTATTTTGTTTTAAATGCGCATGCCTCTTTATTCCCTAAGGGTTAGGCAGATGTTCATTACACACCACCATTTCATCAGCTATTTTTTTAGTAGGTACTGGGGGAAGCCTATTGTCGTTTACTAAGCACGGCACTAAGCGTGTTATTACTGGGCATTTCCTAACAGATTAGACTAATAACAGTTGTCCCCTCACCGGAAATTATAAGTACATAAGCGCCAACTAAAGCCACGAGATTACCGAGACTGTGTATTTATAAAATGCAAGAAATAAATAAATCGTATTAAACCTTTCAGAACATTATAAATAACCTACTACTACTACTATTCAGATATAAATTCTTCTATTTACATACATATGTTTTTTTTTATAAAATTAAAAGTTAAGTTCTACCATGGGAATAATATCTAAATATCTGTCCAGTATTCTATCTTCATACAAACGGTCGGAACGCGAGTCATACCTACGCACCTCAAGTTCGGTTTACACTCGGTACACAATCCAGTCGCGAATGCGCCGCAGTGACAAACGAACGGTGTGATGGTTTTGTAAGCAGTAAGCGTGCGATTTGTGTACATATTTGATTGAAGTAAGTACAAGTAGTACTTACTTAATATGGCACTGGATATTTTATACTATTAAATTAAAAAATTAAGCTTTTGGTACGTCTCAGTCGATGCGTAAATATTTTTCAGTCCCAAATTGGGTGTTTTTTTTCATTAAAAGTCTAATAAAAAACACAACATGAATGTTTATTGAACACTGCCTATTTAATTCACAACGAATTAAATTTTATTTACAATCACAAAACTAGAAAGAAACTCTACTTGAGTTTCTTTAGTTTGAGTAGGAAGATGAACCTAGATGAAATTAATGAAATACTGTAGGTGAACAGCCCTTACGCTTGTTTACGTACGTACCACTCGGCTGTAGGTTGTTATTTAAAGGACAGCGCCGAGTCACAATACTGGATAGATAACATTACCGTGGTTCTACGTATGAACGAGGGGCAACAATGTCGCACCGTGTCGTCGCCCGGCCTTTGATATATTTGGGTAATCCCAATCACCTGCCTCAAGTGAAGACACGTTGTAATACTGGCATCAGAAATCTCCCATATTGCGACTATAGGCATGGGCGTAACCAGCTTTTAGTCCAGGGGGGGGGGGGGGGCAAAATTTTTTATACGTATCGGGAACCACTTGCCATCAGAATTACAATGTGGTTGTTTACAACCTTAATAGTAGGTATATATAAATGGTTATTACTACCTACGTAACGGAACCGTGAACGTTGAACGGAAATTACCTGAGCAGTATACTGATGTATATGTTTGGGTATTTTAGGGCCGTAGGTTATAAACATCATTTCATTTTTATGACTCTTTCTATCCCATGAAACATGATGGGTGCGAGTGAGATATGACATATTATCTCCAAAGATATAAAATCGTTTCAGTATCGACATTTAACATTTATAACCTGTCCATATTGGATAGTGATGTCACTCGTGTGGATATAATATCTTTCTCCATGCAGTTCATGCCATGGTGTTGTATACAAGGTATTATAGAACAGTCTGGTCATATTTCAGGAGAATCATAGAAGACTCTCAGATGGTCATATTGTAGAAGACTCCGTAAATGAAGTAAATCGAAAATAATTTAAGTAAAGTAAGTAAAATAATTTAAGTAGCTTAAAGAAGAGGCTTAAGTACACCGATTTGGGGCCCGGCCGCTGTACCACTTCGTACCGGTAGCAGTGGAGACCCTGGGGAGCTGGGGCAAGGAGGCTAAAATCATTATAAAGGAGATTGGGCAAAGGCTCATAAAGAAGACTGGTGACTCTCGATCCGGATCGTTCCTGGTGCAGAGGCTGGCCATCGCAATCCAGCGTGGAAACGCGGTGAGTGTGATGGGCGCTTTTGTGCCGGGAACGGTCAGGGGCGGGTTTTTTGATTAGTTTAAATAGATAGATAAGTTTATTGTAATTTGGACATTTATTATTATTTATTCTGATATGTGTGTATAAATTTAAAAAAAAAATTAACATATTACATTTAAGTAAAATTCGTGATTTTTAATACAGAAATCATAATTAGTATATTAAACTGACATATTGAACTTTAAAATCTAAAAAACACGCTTTAATAGGGAACCAAATTAAAAAGTAAAAAGAGTACCACTATCAAGTAAAGTTTGTGAGTTTGGATATTAGGTATAATCTCCTGTACTAATGATCCGATTTTGAAAATTCTTTTAGTGTTGGATAGCCCATTTATCGAGGAAGGCTATAGGCTATATAACATCACGCTACGACCAATAGAAGCGGAGCATCAATGAAAAATGTTGCAAAAACGGGGAAAATTTACAAATGCAGACGAAGTCGGGTCAAGACGGGTCAAGTAGACATAGATAAGATAATACAGTAGATAAGTTAGTAAGTCCGATATGATATTTTCTATTGAAAAATATGGCAGGTAGGTAATTCTAAAATTAAAGCGTGATTCGGTTATAAATAATATTACTGTTTTGCATTCCAACAAAACAGGTATTATGTGTTGAATAAAACACACAGCGTTGATGTGAAGAAAGCTGCTGTGAACATGCCTTATAACTGTTGTCTATGGTTAAAACTTACCAGTTTGTCTGTGATTTCTATACTTATCTCTTTCTCTCACCAGCGTGCGTCCTCTTCTTTCAAGGTAGGAGGGCGCTTGTCACAACTGTCAATTCATAGAGTCTTCAAATCGCCAGCAAGAGCATTGCTGCAACGCTGTGTGTTTTATTCAACACATAATACCTGTTTTGTTGGAATGCAAAACAGTAATATTATGTGATTTTCTAAAACACACAGCGTTGATGTGAAGACCTGTTTGGTATCTGCTGGTGGTAGCACAAACGCTATGATGAGTATAAATCATAATACTATTTAAAAAGTTAATCAATTTTATATTGCAATAACAATTATAAACTTAATTAGCTCAATCTTTTTTACTAAGCTTTAACTTATTCTTATCTATATATGTTTTTTTTTTTTTTTTTTAAATCAATAAATTCAATATAAAATTATTACTCTAATGAGATCCAGTGGAAAATAATAAGGAACTTTAATTCTTACAAAAAATAAAAACTTAATTAAATATTAGAAAAATTGGCACGTAATAAATCAACATTGTTGGTTTCTTCTGTTCTAAGCACTGGCAGACAGTAGAACTTCTTAAAAGTTTCCATTCTTTTCCAGTTACCTCTGTCCAGTATTTCCTGAACAGGTCTATTTTCTAGCCAACTCTTTGAGGCTACAGCTGACCTGATGCTACCTGGTGGAGCATCAATCCTTACCTCCTTAAAAATTGTACGGATCCAACCTGCAATCATAGCCTTAGAAGCTGGTTTCAATTGCCCCGACAATGATAGGAAAAGACTTGTGACATTAGTATTCATCTCTCTTCGACTCTTGGACTTCTCTATGAGGTCCTCAATGTGTCTCACAGGGCAAACTTGAAATATTGGATGTTTCCGCAACAACCAACCTGACTGTCTGTGGGTACTAGAATCTGTCTTAGACCCAAATTTAGGCCACAGACTAATCTCATTGTCATGGTGGATTATATTTTGTGGGCTGATATCTAGTAATGTTAGGTCATGTATTCTACGGCCTGAGGCTAATAGGAGTATCAATGCGGTCCTTCTAGCAGTCTCAAATAATGAACCTGTATTGGTTGAGGTCTTTAACCAATCAAATAAAATTTTTGTATCCCAAATTGGTAACTTTTGGGTGCTAGGCGTAGCAAGGGAAATGGCTTTTAAAACCTGATGTACAAAGAAATTTTTCGAAATGTCTACGCCTGAAGGGGCACAATATGTGGAAACAGCTGACTTATGTAAAAGAATAGTTCTATAAGCTAATCTATTTTCTAAAAATAATTTAGCTAAAAATCTAGCAACTTCGGTACCTTCTGGTGACTTAGGATTAACTTGGTAATTGTTGCACCATGACAACCACCTTTTTAATGGGGCATTATATGTTACTAAAGTAGAAGTCCGCCAACTACTTTTTAATAAATCTTGTTCAGCCTTGGACCAATGGACTACCTGGTCAGCCCACCCCCAATTTTCCAGGCTAGAAGAGACAACTTGTCTACCTGTGGAGGGTGACTGCCTGTGGTCAGATCCACTAATACCTTCCGCAGGTTCTCTATTGGCAGCGGCTCTACCTTGGCTCGTGCTTGCACGTCCGGTAGCCAGAAGCACTTGGTCCACTGTGGAACTACTAGGATGTACATTCCTTTGGCATTGTTTAGATGAGCTAAGACCCGTGGTATTAAGCTGGGTGGGGGAAATGCCCAGCCCAGTCGAAAGTCCCATAGTCGACTGAAGGCGTCGCAAAAGATAGCAGAACCATCTCTTGAATCTAAAGTTACGTAGTTTGCTACGACAGCTGACTCTTTTGACGCGAACAGGTCGACGTCGGGGACACCCCACTTTTTGAATATCGCCTCCGTGGCTTGGGGCAGAAGATGCCACTCTGGTACTTTGCGACCCCTCGACAGGCGGTCCGCAATTACGTTTAGTCTCCCCGGGAGATAGGTGGCTGAGAGAGTTATGTTTAACTGTTCCGTCAGTTCTAGAAGCTTTGTTGTCAGTTTTAATAGTGCTATGGAGCGAGTCCCCCCCTCGTTCCTGAGGTATGCAACAAGAGTTCTGTTGTCGGACTGTATCAAAATGTGTGCATTTATTAGAGTCATCCGCTGACTGTTTATGGCAGCAAATACAGCATACATTTCCTTTAAGTTTGAGTGCCAAGGTCTCTGAAATGGGGCCCATTTCCCTGATATAAAATTGTTGTTTAATTGGGCTCCCCAGCCTGCATCCGCTGCATCTGTGGTTAAAAAATGAGTCACTCCTTGTTTTTTTATTGGCAGTGAGCTGTGCTCCACAGTCTCTATCCACCATTTCAGATCTTGTTGCACGGGTAATGGAAGACTTTTTCTTTCTCTTGGCCTTCCCTGTTTGAATTGTTTCAGCAAGAGCTGCAATCTGCGGCAATGCAGTCGGCCCTTGGCTACAGTGTAGTTTGCAAAGTTGAGCAAACCTAACAAACTCTGTACTTCTTTTAGAGAGCTGTTTCCACGAATCAAAATCTTGGAAATTATTAATTTTATTTTTAATATCTTGTTTGGAGGGAGTTTCATTCTGTTTTGTTGGGTATTCCATACCAGGCCTAGATAATCTAGCTGCTGAGATGGTTCCAGAACCGACTTCTCGTAATTGAGATGCCACCCCAAACTTTCTAGTGTTCTCAGTGTTTCCGCAACCTGAGAAACTAGTATCTGTCGGTCCTGATTGACCAGCAGATAATCGTCCAAATAGACAAGTATTCGGAAACCCTGTGCCCGCAGGGTCTCTGCAATCCAATTTGATACTGTGGCAAACATCTTTGGGGCCGATGACAGGCCAAATGGTAGAGCTGTTAACTGAAGTAGTTCGTTGTTGTAAACTACTCTGAGAAACCGTCGGTGTGTCTCTGCAATTGGTAAGTGAAAATATGCCTGATGGATATCTATTTTCACTAACCAATCGTTGGTTTGCAGAAATTCTGCTACGTCTGCCTGTGAAATCAGTTGAAAATGTTTGACTGCCACAAAAGAATTGAGACCTCTGAGATCGAATATGGGGCGTAGGCCTCCATCTGATTTTTTTACTAGAAACATACGACAAAGGAAACCCGGATTTATGATTGACGGAGTTTCCAGAATCTTTTGCTTCTTTAATTGACAAATTATGTCTGTCATCTGGCCTGAGGTCCTGGTGGTGAATTTTCTTAAGACATAGCTGTGTGGATACTGCAGGGGTGGTTTCTTTAAGAAAGGGATGCGGGCACCAGTTATTAGATTTAAAATGTATTTGTTCGCCCCCCTTTGTCTCCACAGCTGGGCATAATCTTTTAGACAACCCCCCCTGAACACACTGGCTTGGCAGTCAACTCTGTTTTTTATTGGTTTGATTGGTGTTTGAATAGCCTTTACGAAAGGGCTGATTACTTTTATACTTAAAGTTTTGTTTATTCTGTGACTTATAATCCTTATTTTGAAACTTATAATTTTTGATTTGTGTTTTATATTCTCTATTTTGAGTTTTGTGAGGTTTCCTGTCATGAGGTTGTGATGTATTAAATGCTTTTTTCTCTCTAACATAAGAAGGAGTATTGAGCCACATTTGTGAGCCTCCTAGAGAAGCTATAACAGGTTGCAAGGCTTCTCGGCTAAACAGATATTCTTGACTTGGGGGAATGTTCTGGAGTGTTAAACGTAAGTTAGGGTTTTCAATCTCTTTTAGAATGCGATCTCGACGCACCTCAATGCACTCTGCCCTCTTACCACATATTATCTGCATTGCAGTTTCTGATTTTTTATAAGAGGGTGAACCTGGACCAAAGGTGCTTGTAATTTTTTCAAATAAAATATTAGGATCTACACTATTTGAATTGGATGAAGCCCAATCAAGTACATCTTGTAACCCTGCCTTGAGTAGGTATCTTTGTTCTAATATATTATTAGATAAACCTGCTAATAACTGTTCTGTCGATGCCAAATAGTCTTTGGTCTTGTTGAAATGGCATAATTCCTCGTTTAATTTAAGACCTATAAAACCTGGGCTCGCAATGCAAGACTGGAGAGCTTTTTTATATCTAATGCTCTTCCAGGCAGGCGAATCAAATTTCTGGAGGTGAGCTAGCTCCTGTAAGCGCTCTTTATTAGCTGGCGGAACAAGAGACTTCTCATCAAACTCTGTGCCTAATTCGCCTAACGAGAGCTTGTAGGATTGGGAGGTAGATGCTGGATTATTAAGAAATTGCGAAGTAGATGGGAGAGTGTCATTCTGGTGTTCAAAACCTGATATGTTATTATGTGTTACTACGGGTAATTGTGTTAAGTACTGAGATATATATCCAACCTGCTGGATTAAAGTGTCTACGCGTGGGTCTGAAATTTGTTGAATTTGTTGGTACTTACGTAGTCTGCGTCTCTTGTTAGGTGGGGGAGACGCTATGCCCTCTTCATCCTCCGAGGACGAAGAAGATGACGAATCATTAGGCGAGGCGTTCGAAGATTGATCTTCCTCCGAAGCATCAACTCTCGAACAATCTTCACCCCCTTCACAAACTTTTTCTTGGGGATTCATCTTATTTCAACACAATATAAGACACTGTGTGTTAAATCAACTAAATTTAAAGAATTTAAATCACTCTGAAAATTTTGCAAAGTTTACGCGGCAAAATTCACAAACGCTATGAATTGACAGTTGTGACAAGCGCCCTCCTACCTTGAAAGAAGAGGACGCACGCTGGTGAGAGAAAGAGATAAGTATAGAAATCACAGACAAACTGGTAAGTTTTAACCATAGACAACAGTTATAAGGCATGTTCACAGCAGCTTTCTTCACATCAACGCTGTGTGTTTTAGAAAATCACATAATAAAAAGAAATGTATATTGCATTTCAAGTTAATGGAGTTCGGACTTCAGTTCGAGTTACAAGTATACGACGTCAGGTATCGATAGCAATGATAAAGCCGATGAACTCGCCAGAGCTGGTACAGACAACCGACAGCATGGCCCAAAACCATTCTGCGGCATCAGCAAACAGCGAGCGTATTCAATCATAAACGCCCAGTATAGATCATGGCACTAGGCACTTAAAACAATAATAATAATAACACGACGCAACCCTTAACTACTCGAGCTATTGCACACACTGCCCAATCCATCCGTATAAGCAATGCCCTTTTCTTCTTGTCTACCTTTCCCTTTAAATTCCCAATTTACCCATCTTTAATTCCCAAAGTGCCCGGTTGGGAATAGGCTTGCCCCCTACTACGTGAGTGGGACCAAAGGTGCTTAATACACCTCTGCTTAGGATAATAATATGTATCCCACTAATTTTATATTAAATTATAAATGTGAAAGTTTGGATGGATGGATGGATAGTTGGATGGATGTTTGTTACTCTTTCACGCAAAAACCACTAAACCGATTGCGATGAAACTTGATATGTAGATAGCTGGAGACCTGGATTAACGCATAGGCTACTTTTTATCCCGATATTCCCACGGGATCGGGACTTACGCGGGTGAAACCGCGTGGCGCTGCTAGTGTATGTATATATAGCATATTTTCGTGATAGGTCGAAGTCGTTATCTAGTTAATTAATAAAAATTATCATAGTACCTTGTAGTAAGTTAATGATTAAAATTAGCAATTCAACAAAAAAAACTAGCAATATCGCAATAAATAATAGAGATACTGTAATTGTAACAATACATCAACTAGTAATTAGTTCAATTACATGTTAATAGTGAATTTAAATTATGAATTTCAATATACTCGTACATGATGCGCAATGCGGCGAGAAATTATGATTTTTTATTAATGAATGTGTGCAATATCTGTGCGTTCTTATGTTGAGACACGGTATAAAAAAAAAGAAAACTTAGCCAAACAATGCAGGTTCGTATATTGATTGGCAAAGTAGGTATACCTACTGTGTACCTATGGTTTTTTTAATTAGGTACTTTCAGATGAGTGGCCATCTTTATAGAAGTAAGTATTGTCCGTAAAACATATGCAATATATTATGTATGTGTGTAAAATAAAAATTATATTTAATGTTTATATTTTATTATTTCTACTGCTGACAAAATACCTTGTTTTTATTATCTTAAAAAACTTCAAAAAAAGCACTGAACTCGAGACACATACTCGTGACTCGTAATACATATGTAGATCCACTAGAGGGCGCTAAATTCTGTCATCTCCTTATTAATTAATGTCAACAACCTGCTAATGTAACGTTTTAAGTTCGTCGTTTCGTTTAAGTTTTCACTTCTGTCGACAGTCCCACGACTGCCTATTTTAATTTTTAACTATTTTATACAGGTTATTTTTAATATTTCATTTACTTTTTAATTTCTTATAGGATGAAATTTTATACAACAGAATTTCGGCACTAAAACATATTAAGTGTTTGTAAAAGCCTTGTTTAACAATAGCTAAAATAGATGACGAGAGAGAAAGAGATACTGATCAGTGTCATAATAAAACATATCCGTAACGTATAAATAAAAAAGGTATGCTTAATAAATGTCTCCTTATTAAAACGAATAAAGTAGATAGAGTAAGGCAGGTTAAGTATTTTATTTAAATGAACAGTGTATCACACCATTCATTGAAATATTATAAGTACTAGTTTTCATTGTGGTTTCATTATACTTTTTTGTTTATATCATTTTTATGCAGCTGACTTTTTAATAAGTGTAATATGTTATGGCCATGCCCTGAACATCGCTTTATTCTTGAGTTAGACATAAAGTCATTTATGGAATACTGAAACATCATTATCGACTGTCAATATTTGCAAAATTTTTTATCTTTTTTAAATGGATATGTGGTCTGAAATAAATTTATTATTTTTTTGGCAAAAGAGGTAGGTATGAAAGAGGTGTAGCTTGTTGTTAGCTGTGTAATTGTCTATGGCACTCGGAATATCTTGTATATAAACATTAATTTAAAAAATATATACATAGGTACTCAAGGGAAGTTTGTTTGTTGTTTTAAATTAATATTTCACGATTTTTTATAAAGTGCTAGCAGCGCCCCGCGGTTTAACCCGCGTAAGTCCCGATCCCGTGAGAATATCGGGATAAAAAGTAGCCTATGCGTTAATCCAGGTCTCCAGCAATCACATACCAAGTTTCATCGCAATCGGTTCAGTGGTTTTTGCGTGAAAGAGTAACAAACATCCATCCATCCATCCAAACATTCACATTCATAATATTAGTGGGATTTAACATTAATATTAAAAGAAATAATTTTTTTCGATTTCTACCATTGCATATGCATACATAAAATCTCGATCTTATGTACAACTGTTAAAAAATTATTTTTACCAACAACGTTTCTTTCAATAAAAAATCTTTTTGTATAAAAATGTTTGTGCACTTTATTAAATTCCGAGTTCCGATGTTAACTTGCATAACAATTTTTTAATTTCACTGAAATCGAGTACGGTTATTTTCTCCTTTGTGTATTTTATAAAAGAGTTTCTACAAAGAATTTAAAAAGGGATTGCTAATCAGCACGACTTACAAAATAAAAAGAAAATGCAGTTTCCGGCTACGTTAAAAACACTTTTAGTGAAACATTAAGATTATTTTTCCAACACAAATAAGTAAGAAAATAAAACGCAAGAAAGTTGGCAAGACAGATAGTCAATAGAAAGTCCGACAACGCTTTTCCATCTCCCAAGCGGGTGGAAAGTTACAACGGCTTCTAACAGTGTAAAGGTATGTAAACTATTCATTCCTTTATGTCTGTTTCGTATATTCGAGACTACCTACGCCTGTTTATAAGACTTCCATTTATGGGCTGTCTACCGCGCTTTTTAAATAAAGAACGTTGTTTTTTTTTGTTATCTTTGAACTGTTTGATTACAATATTTATGAAAATAAATTTTAAAGAAATTTATTTAAAATTTGATTCTAACATTAGTAAGCAAGTGAGTAAGAAAAAAAAAGTGTTAATAATAATTTTCCAAACGCGTCCCCTTTGCTTTGGTTGCATAATTATAAATTCTATTTATAAATTTCTATGAAGTGTATACCATAGACTGTTTAAAACTAATACCCTGGCGGAAATTGTTTTTTTTTTTTTGCAAAATGATAGTTGAATGAAAAATTTAAAAAAAAATCTATAAAAGTCAAAGTGAAATATCTTTATTTCAAAATGTTGTTTAAACTTTGTTTTTAAACGTTTCTAAACTAAAATTTAAAAAAATATAGACCTACACAATGTCACCGCAGCACTAGGTGGCTTTGTGGAAAGCAAAACAAATAATACTTATATAAAATTAAATAATACTGCGTTGCAAATAGGTAAGGTCACTATCTGCCAATATCGATTTAAAACCACCCGTTTCCAAGTAATTGAGAAAGTGCGAAGAAATGAGCCAAACAAAGTCACGGTTACTCTTTTAAATCACCAAAACAAACCAAAGTAAAGACGACCACGACATTCGCCTATACACCTAATAGTGATTGTTACCAGCTCATAAAAATAACTAACATAGTAGTAATTGCCAATATCCATTCATATTCAGTCTTGCGGCACGTAGTTTAAACTAGCTGTATCTCTTTCACTCAATCGATCCCAATAAAAAGTACTTATTACAGTTATTAATCAGATTGTTACAACAAAAAAAGTTCCGTTGAAATTTATTCAGCCGTTTTCAGGTAATGAGGTAACAAACACACATATACCGGACTAGGGATAATCAATTTACGTTGTTATTTTTGTGGTTGTGGCTGATTTTGACATATTGTATGTAACCGATATCTATAATCTCCGACAAGTACCTACCGTAAAGAAACAGTTAATATAAGATATGACAAACATAATATAGTATATATTATACAACATAAGACATAGCTAGTTGCTTTCTTTGACAAGAAACTTAAAAAAAAAGAATAAGTTCATGAGTTTGCATTATTTTTTTCGCATCAAACAAATAATTGGACTAAATCGACTTTTAATGATACTAAAGTATGATGGTTCGCAAAACAAAATTAGATTTCTGTAGTTTATCACTAGGTAAGTCATTACTATAATATTATAGCAGATAATTTTACCAAACATTTATTTATTGTTTTTATGGAATAACATTCAGTATTCGATACCTTGCTTTTGGTTTACTCTTCTTTTGCTCTAGAAATCGTTTAGGTCTGATAATGTCATAGATACAGGCTTTATAATACGTATCAAAACCTTCTATTTAAAAAAAAAAAGTGTCGAACGAGGGTTTGGAACATTTTCGCGGTAATTTTCGATCATCTTTAATATCATTATTTTAATCATTTATGTGTGTGTGTAAAACATGGTACAACATTTGTTAACTAGCAATTCTTACATTATAAACCATATAAACACTTTAAATACAATATAGTGTTTTTTCTGTAATCTGCAATAGGATGAAAAGTTAATTTAATCTAAGAAAAAAAACTGACACCTAATTTGAATTTGACTGGCCTGTTGGCTTAGTGGTTGGTGACCCTGACTACTATGCCATAGGTCGTGGGTTCGATTCCCACCCGAGTCTGGGTGTTCTTTGTGTCCCTTGTTTGTATGTTTGTAAAGTCCCCCGCGACACAGGAGTAATTCCTAATGCGGGAGTTGTCTATTAAAAAAAAAAAAAAAATAATTGTATTTTACTACTACAAGGAAAGAAAGAGAATTATAAAGACTGAATTATAATGTATATCAGTAGTCTTGATTAATTAAAAACATAAAAGTGGCAATGTCATTAACACAATCGTTATAAAATCACAACATGCTATGCGGTATAAAAAACACGAAAAATGTTAGTAAAAAATTAAAAAAACATTAAAACAATCACCTAAATAGGTTGAATCACGACATATTGCATGCAAATGTTAATAATATCAAACACACCTTAGCATTTACACTACATTAATGACCTTGTTTTGCAATTAATATTTTTAATTGACTGTTTCTTATTAGGCGTACCTGGCTCTGGACTGAAAGCAATTATTATAACGCATAAGTGGTAGCCATTAAAATGTCAATGAAGACAGTCCACGTCCAATATTTCACATCGCAATTAGCTTTTAACAAAGCCAGGCCCAAACAATCAGTATTTATCGGTACGCAGTGTTGGAAACTACTATTATAAACGTAATAGCATATATGTCTGTCAATATGTTACCTTTTAGGACTAAACTTCTGAACCAATCGTAATAAATTAGGTGAATAGTAACAAGGGGCCGTAAAAGGACCTACCTACTAACTACCCAGTTTCTGTGCGTACCTACTTTATTACTATGAAATTGATGAGTAAATTTTTTATGTGTAAAGATATCCGCATAGAGAAAAAATATGCTACAACGCCATCTAGCAAAGACAAACTGAAGTATATAGTACTAATAATTCTCTATCGCGCAATGAAAGTTCACGAGCCGATAAGTATTTATATATATCGCACACCTAGATCTAAACAGGTATTAACTCAAAAAAGTACTTTGTTGGCGAAAAAGTAATTAGGTTAGGTAGGTATGTGTGTAGATTTTTATATATAGGTAGAAGAAAGGCATTGTAGGAATCTTGTGTTTAAATCATGTTGTGGGGCTGAAAATAGGATGTTTCTAGTTATTTTTCTATTGTTTAACAATACGCACAAGCAATCAGCGCACAAGGTGCGTTTTGTCACGTGCCGGTTAAATTTCAGTTTACAATTTGACGATATCTCACTAATATTATAAATGTGAAAGTTTAGATGGATAGATGGATGGATGTTTGTTACTCTTTCACGCAAAAACCACTGAACCGATTGTGATGTAACTTGGTATGTAGACAGCTGGAGATCTGGATTAACGCATAAGCTACTTTTTATCCCGATATTCCCACAGGATCGAGACTTACGCGGGTGAAACTGCAGGTCGCTGCTAGTAGTTTATAATCTCCCAATGTCAATTGAGAGATTATAAACTAACGAGTAAAAAATACGTTAATGTGCAAACGGTTAGTGTTATAATATTTCGTCAGTTTATAGTATCGCGAGTCAGTTGATAAACTAACGAATACATATATCCAACATCAACCGTTGTGCCACTGCCCGCCAGGCATGATCACCCAGCCAGGTCGGAGGATCTTCCCTTTGTGTTGACTGATAGGTATGTCGCTCCAACACACTCCGGTTCCTTCACCACGGAAAACGGGTATGATATTAGAAGGGAAGAAAGAAATGAGAAAATGAGTTTATTCAGAAAACAAACAACAAACAAAATAAAAAAACAATTAAAATAACCGAAAAAAATAACACAGAATGCATTGTTCCTCTATTGAGCTATTTATTATGAAAACGTTGAACGGATTTTATGACACTTGGTATAAAGATTTCTATGGTTTAAAAAAAACAATAATTGCTCTTAAAAATAATAAATACACGGGTCTTATGTTATATGAACGGGTATGTTATTATAAACTAATCAGAAGACGAGAAATACACTTTAAAATTAAGTATTTTTGGACTGCACAAAACCTACAACCGAAATTTACGAAGATGGAAAACCAGACACCCACACAAGTTTAAATACAGAATTTCTGTACAAATAGTATATAGCCTCAAATGACAGAACTTAATAATTTTAATTTAAAAAAGTATACTTAAAGAAAAAAAAGTTCACAAGATAACGAATGCAGAAATTGAATTTAATAACGCAGTAAGTTGCCGGAGGGAACTCGGTCCCCCTTAGATCTGTCAAGCGTGACGTACCTATATTAAAATCATACCTTTATATTAAAATTAAAGACTGCAAGACACGATAAAGAGAATAGACTTACCAGTTATTTTTTGGTTTGAATTCAAATCTGTACGGCACGGTAGCTTAGAGACAGGGCACAACCGATTGAGAAATAAGTACCTTCACTTTACTAAAGGCAGCAGTTAACCATAACAACTAAAAAAGAGTTTGGTACAACACCATAAAAACTGTGCCGCTTTGTATTGCATAGGAAACAACACTGATAGAAACCAAACAAAAATATTATTGAGACTTCGATCTGGATTTATTCAGACAAGTGTGCATTAAAAAAGAAAAAAGAAAAACTATCCAAACCACAGAGGATGTAGAAGAGGATATACAACACGTGCTAATGGAATGTGTCAGGCACCGAACAGAAAGAAAGGCACCGATGGAAACATTGAATTTAAACCAGTTTGGTTTAGGAATTGCGCAGACTATTCTTTCACTACAAATATCTATTGTAGTAAAATAGTTGTGTACCAGCGGTTCAATGTTTCCGCGGTGGCTTGTATATTGGAAATTGGATAGAGGTCACAACGAGGTTGACATGCTTCAATAGACAAAAACCCCTAAACAGCATTACATGAATAGAAAACCATAGCTACAAGCGTAATATTGTTTTTCTGCTATGATTGTCGCCAGAGCTCCATAGAGAGGCGGGAAAAGATAAGGGTTGGCAACACACAAGTTTGCATTTTTAATAAAAAAGAAACACTATCCAAACCATAACTTCTGCGGAGTAGAACAGGATATACAACACGTGATAATGAAATGTGTCAAGCACCGAACAGAAAGAAAAGCACCGATGGGACATTGAACCAGTTTGGTGTAGGATTTGCGCAGACTGCACGGCGGGTAAAAAATTGGATGAGAAGAGCTGACCATCGAGCTCAGTGGTGTACATTAGGAAAGGCCTATGTCCAGCAGTGGACGATGAAAGGATGATGATGAACACGCAAGTGGCAATACAGATGTGGCGAGTGTTTCTAATAGCTTTCTACCAGGCGAGAGGTGTGCTTGCTTGAAAAAAAAATATTTGAGCGGTTCGAGCAAATCTAAGAAATAATATCAAGTACAAATATTTGGACATATAAAATGATTATTTGAATTGGTCTAGATGTTTCTACGTATAATAGTTGCTAATTAAAAAAAAAACGTAGTACCTATTGGTATTGGTATTGGTAAAGGGCTCTGTTTCCGCATTTAGACTCATAGGCGGTCCATTATGCGTTCAGATAGGCTGGCTAGTTGAGCCAGCCTAGCTCCTTCCAGAAGCACAGAAGCCTCCTGGGGCGTTCACAGGCTTCTAGGAGCGACCTCGCTCCTGCGAGGATATTTGCCCGTTGTGTGGCCACTCCCTCGCACTCCAGGACGACGTGGGCGGCCGTTTCCTCCGCATTAAGACAGCCTCTACATAGAGGACTGTTTGTCGCATTGATGGTGAATAGGTGCCGGTTTAGGGCCAAGTGGCCCGTAATGGTACCTACAACTATTCTGATCTCAAGTCGGTTAAGACTGAGCAGTCTGCAGGTTAAACGTGGTGAGACCTCCGTCAGCACCAGTCTAGATTGCCTACAGCCGGGCGTATCAGCCCAGCGACCGTTGTGCGCTTCACGGGTTCGTTGCCTTACCCATGAGCGAAGTTGATTGAAGGGAAGTGGCAGCAATATAGTTGGCCCTGCCACTGTCGTTGCAGATCCATTTCTTGCCAGCTCATCTGCGGCATCGTTGCCGAGTGAATTACTATGCCCCCTGATCCATTGAAGGGTTAGCCCATTGCCAGAAGCTAAACGTTCGAGTGTCTGGTGGCATTCGTATATAAGGCCGGAGTTCATGGTGTTGCCCTCCAGGGCTTTCAGGACGGCCATACTGTCCGAGAGTATGCGGATGTTGTACTCCTTTATACCCCTTGACATGACCGCGGTAGCGGCGTAGGTTATTGCAACGCACTCACATTGGAATATGGAGCTGTGTCGGCCTAGCGCCAGTGATATTGTTATATTCAAGTCTTGTGAGAAAACTCCGGCTCCAGTCCCTGTCCCCATCTTAGAACCGTCCGTGTATATCCGGACTTCGTTTATGCCAGATTGATCTCGGTCGCTCTCATGTAGTTGTATTCGGTACCTTCTACCGAAGATATGTTGTTTAGGGATCCTATCGCATGGGGCAGCTATTAGTGGTTGGTATTCCACTAATTGGTTCCATAATTTGGAATGAGGACCTTCTTGGTTGTACCATAGACCTAGGTGTTTGAGTCTGATGGCTGCCATTGCTGCTTCTTGTTGTATATATAGGTCTAGTGGCGCCAGATCTAAAGCTACTTCAAGGGCAGCTGTGGGTGCTGTGCGCATGCAACCAGTGACGGCAGCACATGCGAGTCTCTGGAATTGTTGTAGTTTGTTTCTGACGGTGCTTAGCTCTGTTCTCTGCCACCAGGTAATGGCACCGTATGTGACGATTGGCCGTATGACCGTTTTGTACAGCCATAGTGTGATTTTTGGTGATAGACCCCAGCTTTTGCCGAGGAGTCGCTTGCATTGGCAGAAAATAATGCTGGCTTTGTTCAATTTTGTGTCCAGGTGCCTGTTCCATAGGAGTTTACTGTCTAGTATCACTCCTAGATACTTGACTTCCTTGGTAAGGGCTAGACGGGTGTTGAATAGTTTGGGTAGTCTTAATTCTCCTAAACTGCGTTTATTTGTGAACATGATCAACTCTGTCTTCGTCGGGTTCACTGTTAAGTCGTGTTCCTCACACCATTGTTCCACGACCTTCAAAGCAGACCTCATTCGGTCGCATACCACACTCTCAAAGGGCCCACTGATGAGGATGGTCAGGTCGTCTGCATAGCCCACTGTGAGGAACTTGCGATCATTGAGCCGAGTAATAAGCTCATTGACCACAATGTTCCACAAGAGAGGTGAGAGAACTCCGCCTTGCGGACAGCCTCTGGCCACCACCCCTCTTGTTGTGTTATTCACAGTGAATTGTATGGCTCTGTGTCTGAGCATGTTGTCGATCCATCCTGCAATTGTGGAGTTGACCCCATGCCTTGCCAGAGCTTGGCTGATGCTGGTGAAGTTAGTTTTGTCGAAGGCACCCTCAATATCGATGAAGGTTCCTAGAGTTGACATCTTGTATTTTAGGTTGCCCTCTATGTATGAGACAACTTGATGGAGGGCAGATTCTGTTGATTTGCCCATTGAGTAAGCATGTTGGTTGGGGTTCAGAGGGTAGTTGACTAGTGCAGTGCTTCTGATTTCCCTGTCTATTAGTCTCTCCAGTACTTTAAGTAGGAATGATGTGAGACTGATGGGTCTAAATGATTTCGGTTGTGTGTAATCTCCTTTGCCGGGTTTGGGGATGAAGACTACTTTGACCTCTCTCCATTTCAGGGGGACGTAGCGGTGTGCCAAGCAGCTTCCGTAGATAATCCGAAGATGATCTATCAGTGCCCTATCGCACCATTTTAGCAGGCCTGGGAAAATACCATCTAATCCTGCCGCTTTATATGGAAGAAAGCTGTTGATCGCCCATTGCACTTTATCGTGATTAATGATTGTGCGGGCAGTGGTCCAGTCAGGCTCACCCAGTGTATCTTCCTCACTGTCTTCCCATGTGTTCTCCTCATTTGATATGCGACAACCTGGGAAGTGGGTTGTCATCAACAGTTCTGATGTCTCCGAATCTGTTTTGGTATAGGTCCCATCAGGTTTTTTCAAGAAGCCAAGACTGTGCATCCGTTCACAGCACATGATGTTTTTGACTCTATTTGCCTGATCGTTGTTCTCTATGTTAGTGCAGAAGCTTCTCCAGCATTCAGTTTTACTGATTCTGATCCGCTTCTTGTAGTTTTGTAGGGTTTGTTTGTATGCGTCCCAGTGTTGATCTATTCGTGAATTTTTGGCTTTATTGAACAACTTTCTAAGCTTACGCCGTTGTTTCTCCAGTTCCGGTCCCCACCAGTGTTGTTTACTGCATGGTCCCGTTCTGGGTAATGAAAGTGGGCATGTTTGTTCAAAGCATGTAATTAAGGTGGTGGTAAGGTTATTCGCGTGGTTATCAATATCCGCTTTGGTCCCATGGGCATTCGGCAGATGGGTATCTTTCAACCTTTCCGCGGTGATTACTCCATACTTACGGACGTCCATTTTGCGAGGATTTCGCCGAGGTTCTGGCGGTGTGAGAGTCATCTTCAGTTCAAATTTGATCCAACGATGATCCGAGCACGACGCCTCATCCGAAACATGCCAATTCGAAATATGTGATGACGCGTGCTCACTAGCTAGTGTTAGATCTATAATTGTTTGGGCTCTCGATGTGACAAATGTCGGTTCTGAGCCAATGTTGATTACATTTAGTTTAGTTGTGAGTAGAAAAGAAACAAAATCCTTACCTCGTTGGTTGTCAGTCTTACTGCCCCAAAGCACATGGTGTGCGTTGGTATCCGCAGCAACGATCAGCTCCAGTCCCTCTCGCTCGCAGTAACTTGCAAGTGCAGCCAGTTCCGGAGTGGGAATGTCTGCGTCGCCCGGCAGGTATGCGGACGCCATCACCACTTCTGGGAGGCCTGAGGAGGGTTCCTTGAGTCTGATGGTAGTCAGGTCTCTAGAACAGAACTCGGTCATTAAGGTTGTATTGGCGTGTTTCGGTGTAAAAATACATGTACGCGGGTTATCAATGGTAGTATTAAGAAGCAGTTTACCTCCAATGTTGTTTAGACCGCAGATCCTGCCCTTCCTAATCCACGGCTCCTGGATTAGGGCTACGGTCATGGTGTTGACCTCCAGCATTCTGCGTAGGCTAGCCGTTGCAGTTTGACTGTGCTGGAGATTGGTTTGTAGTGCGTTAAGGTTGAGGGGGGCTGATAGCGCCATCATCGCTATCCATTAGCGTCTCATCCAGATCGCTGTCCGTCTCTCCGGAGAGTCCCCTCTTCGGCGAGTCCGGTTTCGACGGACTGGTCTGGATGCTTGGCCCCTTGCTGGGGCCAGGATGGGCTTCCCCTTGTCTCCCGCTGCCTAGGTCTCCGGAGACCCCCTGGGACACAGCTTCCAGGTTCGGCAGCGTTTGAGGACGGTCGTCTAGGAAACGAACGTAGAGGTTACCTAGTAGGTAGTGTACCCTACGTCCGCTTTCCCTGAGCCTGGACACGTCCTCTTCTGGGATGCCGAGCACCAGGAATAGAGATTTCTTCTCCTCCTGGGGCTCGGCATGGTAGAGTGCCCAATTGGACACCTTGTAGTCTGGGTTTTGACACGTCAGCCACGTGCGAATGTGGTCCAACGTGTCCTTGGGACCTACCTGCGGTACCAGGAGTCCCACCTTGATTCGTTTGGGAATCTCAGACTGGCGTTTGATTACCAGTCTGGTTCCCGAACGTGGTGCTTCGATCTTGCTAGCGGCCTGGCGTAGCCATTGAAGGGCGAAGTCGTCATTGCACCACATCTTAAGGACCCCTTCGCTGTGGAAGGGCTTTCCCCTAAACTGTGGCGCAACGAAGGGGACACAGGACGCGCTGGGTGCGAACATTTCAGCTTTCAGCACGTCCTGCAGCCGGCCCTCAATGGCCTCCGCCTGCTCCTTGGTGAGATCATGGTAAGGCTCCTGCATTACAGCGACGCAGTAGTCATTCGACTTTAAAGCGTCGGAGTAGCTCGTGGAGCCTGTGTTGGTGGGCTGGGGTTTTGGGCGTTTACCTCCGCCCTGTGGAGTCAAAGACTCGTCCGGCCGGCTTCTTTTGGCGGGTTTGGGCGGGCCCGAGGGCCTGCCCGTTTGCTTTGCAGCCCCACCTTTGTTGCCCCGTCTAGTGTGACCCTGCCGTGGGGTCGCATTGACAGCAGCAGGCCTCTTGGCGCCTAGTGGCGTCCCCGTAGGAGCAGCTGTACCCTTAGCTAGACTATTGTCTTTGCCGAGGGTTGGCGCATCCTTACTGGGGACAACGTGAGTCTTTGCAGACTCTTCAGCAGCTTCAAGCTGCTTACTACCACCTGGCACCGGAGGCCCCGCTAATTCTGCTTCCGCCCGAGCTTTCGCTCTTTTGGCCCTGCGGTTCACCCTAGACGGCTTTGGTTTGGGGTTTTGTGGCCTCTTCTTCTTTATGCCTACCAGGTTCCAACAGGGTTCATCCTGGCTGGGACCCGCGGGCACAGGCATTGCTGCCTTTAGGGAGGAGAGGTCGATGCTCGTCTGTGGCGCATCACCCTGGTTGTGCACCTGAGGAGCTGCCGGTTTGGGGGATGACGCTGCACTCGGGTTGTTCACCCGAGGAGCTGTCGGTTTGAGGGGTGTCGCTGCACTCGGGTTGTTCACCCGAGTAGCTTTTGGTGGTTTGCATGGTGCATCACCTGGGTTATTCACCCGGGGTGCAGCCTGCGTTGGTGTTGTAGGGGTTTTTTTAATTGAATTATCCATTAGTTAGATTTTTAAAAAATTCGTCCCTCTGTCCTTCCACCCTCCTTGGAGCCCTCAAGTGGGGACGTCGCGGCAAAAGGCACACAGACGCCAGAAGTAACAGAGAGATACGTACGATAACGTAGTACCTAAGTTTATCCGTGTTCTTGGTCACATAGTACAAGCTGTGCTTAATTTGGCTCTAGATAGCCACGTGTAATATGTCTTAAAACATTATTACCTACTATGAACCTACCTCCTAAAATTTGAAGTTCAACTATACTAGGTATACTAGCTGAAATGAAAAGCTCCAAACTCCAAACTCTCAAACTGAGAGTTACGGATGAATGTTTATTCCGTTTATTTATACAGCGAATGCCTTTTTTACTTTTAGGAAATTTCCTATCGTCTGTCCGAATATATCCGATTTTTTTTTCATTTGCAAACACTGCCTCGGATTAAACAAAGTTCGATGAAAGCTACAGGGAACGAAAATCTCGTAGGTATGAATAAAATAGGGTGTGGAATATATTATTATTTGTTCTGTATGTAGGTTTAGATACTATACATTGACTTTGTTGCCTGGAAGATATTGCTTCTAGCGATAAAGCCGCCAATTGTACATTTTATGTATAATCTGTACTATACATTCGTTTCCTTTTTTTGGTATACAATAAAGAGTATTTGTTATTATTATTGCTCTCGTGTTTAGTAGTGTACTTACGGACCCACATCAAGGGGTAAAGCGACCTGCCGTGTCGGTGTCAGGTGGCTAGTCGCTTTGCTCCTTAGCAAAGGGTCCCTGTCGGGCCAGAAAATAGTTGGAATGTCTGTAATACATACGTAAATATTTCTGTATATGTTCAATAAATATAAATATGTACTACTCATGAAAGTTCTATTCATGAAGCTGGTGAAACAAAGGTTGTTTCTTTATAAGTCGCAGATTACTATATATATGTGTTACTGATGTCAACTTTAGGATGGATCACCAGCCCCTTTTTCAGTCCAAAGACAAGCTTTAAGGATTGTCGATAATCCGATATAGTTGTTTCGTGAATATAACCGGAATTACGGCTGCCATATTATTAACGTCACTTTATGTCACATTAGTGATACCAGGTACAATTCCACTTTTTAACTTGTGTTTTATCCCACCTTTTCATTTTCATTTGAAAACGTTTTTTTTACATATTCATCTCTTTGAAGAGTGTGGACGCAAATAACATATTATTGCGCTCTGCTAAATATATACTTAAGGTAGGCCTGCCATCACTTAAATTACCAACACCGGACAAAAATTTAAAAAAATCCGGACACAGGTGAAATCGGGATTCTTACCCGGACACTATAAAAAAAAAGGCCGATTCCTTTTAAATTTTTAGCTTTTCAACGATTCATCTAACAATTATAATTGTCCCCTGGCACAGACTGTCCGGGTTTTACCCGGACACTTTTTGAAAACCCCGCCCGGACGCTCCCCGGACGCCCTCTAAACTAGGACAAATCCGGGGAAACCCGGACGGATGGCAGCCCTAACTTAAGGGATATTACCTTACTCTTATCGAACTATAACTCAAGGAACTTCCTACTGCAATAGCTACAGTCTACTTTCCTAATGTTATACGTTGTATTACCTGCAGTAAAACCTAAAGTACGTTTGTAAAACTCTATTAGTGACTTAGATTTTTTTTCCTCAATTTATTTGAATATTGTCAATGGGAAACCTTGGAACCTTGAAACTATTGTTTTATGCAAGAATATTTAGTAAATAGGTACTTGACACCTATTCTAATCACATTATAAGTACCTACGTACCTACAAATTATTTATATTCACCAAAATAAAGTAGAAAGAAAAGTAAGGTGAGGATTGTAAGAATACCTTAATTTGCACACAACGTGTCTAAATTACGAGTTTCCAAAATACAAGCTCTCATAACAGCCAACAAAACAAAAACTCATACGATTACATTGACGCCACACGTATTACCTAACTTTCATAACACCACAAACACGTATGGAAAATCAAAAATGGAACCTAATTGTGGCTCATGAATGGAGTCGCGTGAACATCGACAGTGACCTTGTAGGCCAGCCTGCCCGGGCAGGCTATTGCACTGCACGCGCTGCTGCCTCTCCCCTCTCGGCCCGCGCAAGCCGCTCTCCCGCCGCACGCAAATTATTGAGCCACCCCCCTCTCGCCCCACTCTCACCGTCCCGCTGCACTTCCTTCCGCGACCGCGCCCGAGATTTTAGGTTCTGTTTCACTGATGCTTCGAAATACGAATTGCGTTAGGTTATGATTTCTGTTTGCGGGCTGCTGTTCTAAAAACTAATTATTGGCAATTTTGGAAATTTGTCTTGTTCAAAAATATAACCTTATTAGCAAAGTTATCAAAAAAATTGAGACCTTAGAAAAAATGATTCGGATGAAAAATACTGTAGAGGTTAATTTAGGAAATATACCTAAGTACCATATCCTAGCAAACTGCAGTATATTTTTTCTGGGAAATCATTGTTTTGTAAAAAATTGTCACCTGTATATATATAGCTGGTAACATTGAAAGCGCTATTGAATCTGCTTTTTATTTTGTTACTCTGTGCTACGTGGTTTTAGTAAAATCCATTACAATTGTTGTATGTTATTAATAAGGCAATCGTTAATTTTTTGTTAACGTATACATACACATATTCCTAATATGGTTTATTAAAATATGCGATAGAAATGATATCAAAAGGAGTATTATTAAATTGTAAGAACACGATCTTTATTACATTAATAATTTTATTTTTTAGAAAAATAATCTCTTGATTTTGATATTATGGTAATAAAATATTGAATTACCGGACCGCTGATACAAAGTGACGTGTTACCATGTAAGAAAGATCGTGTTGAATAGCATTTGCATAGATTTGCATGCATATCCATCACATTTTATTTTGTTATGCAGGCAATGTACACACTTACACAAAAGTACCACCTACTATCTGAGTAAACACCACAGATTTCAATAAGAAAAGACTAGTAGGTAGGTACATTCTTGTATGTAGGGTAATTAAGCTAGAGCGTATCTGAGAAACTACAAAAACTTCGTAAAAGTTCGTAAAATTCTTATCCCGTGACTACAGAAAAGGTTTTTTTCCTTAACATAGCTATCGGAAAATGTCATTAACCGCGGGCAACCTGTTGAAAACGTAAAATAATGTAGCAGTATCTCGGTAACCCTCCAATGTTTTGATCTGTCCCACATCGGGTACCGCGCGAAACAACGTCACGTTTTTGCCGCCTGTTTTGAATTTATAAAGTGGTCCTGCCAACAGCTGATCGGGACGTTGCGAGCTCCGTGCACCGCCCCCGCGCTCTTACACCGCGCGTTGCCGTTCCGTGCACTCGCCCGGTGAGCCAAGTCTCCGAGGCGATCGACCGACCACCGCCCTCCCTTTACAAATAAAGCACAATTTTCCCAACATTGTACCTTTTGCAATAGTTACCTTAACATTTTTCGGTAGCAAAATTTTCCGTGTGTTCTACTCGGAGGCTTGTATTGGGGTTACTCGGTCGATCGCTGATTTACAACTAAGCTGTGTGCTTTTTAGTTGCCTTCATATCAGGCAATAACGTTAAAAGGTTTCTGACAATATACATTTAGCGTTCCTGGGATGCTTTTAGTTAAATAATTTATAGTGTTTCTGTATGGGTTTTCAGTAAATGACGTTAAGTATAAATGACAATTTTTATATCCTTTTTCAGTGGTTACGAACTTACAATAACACACTGAAGTTTGTGTATTTTTGTTAGGAAATGTTTTGGAGATACCTATTTCTTATCTATTTGCTTACATGTGATTGTAATATCTTTTCTTAGCTCAACGTCACACAGAAAATACAGTCCATTAAAGACAAATCATAGAACAGAGCGGGGTCCATTGACCAAGAAAAACATTCAAAATTAAAAGGCTGGTTTATTTGCAGTCGTTGCAAACGAAATCAGGTATCATGGGGGAAATCTTTTTAGGATTATATTAGTATAGTATAAGACTGAGTTTTATGGATTTCAGCTCTATCCTAAAAACTGAGGGAGTTCGGTTTAACATCCCTTTTTGTTACAATTCGTTTCGGTTATTCTTGGGTATTGCCACTGCGGGCATTTTTAAGCCGAGGGTGACTGGTATTTTGCGGTTATGGTAAACCTGCTACATAATTTACTTGCGTTTGTTTTTATGAGTACCTAATCTACGAAATTAAACTCTCTTATAGCAATTTTAAGATTTTTTAGCACCGTGACGTAAGTCAATAGCTCTGCTGGTATATCGAAAACGTGAAACATTCTCAAAATCATTGCCAAATACGTCGTTTTAACGCTTTAGCCTAGCTTTTTAACTTATGTTTGGACAAAATGAAAAAAATATATATTGCGCGGATTCCAAATATTTGTCAGATGCTTAATGCTAAATGTTTTCCACTATACCAATATCAATTTAAAAATGAAGTGACTTAAAGCGTGAAGTATTCCCTAAAAGAAAGGAGATTTTATTAATTGGTAACCATAAGTCACGCATACTCTACGTGCCAACGTCATGTCAGTCATGCTCCGAAAATTCCTTGTCACACTATACCACGCGGGATATTGCATTTCTCCCAACGTATTTTTCAAGGAACATAAAGTTTTTATTTGTAACAAAAAGTAACGAACTTTTTTAGAATATAAGTAAAAAATAACTTCCATCACGAGCTGTCAAACACATTCATGATGTTCCCGACAGTGAAACACTTAGTCAATTATCATCCTAATGATGTCTGCCCCTTCGCTTTAAATTAATAATTACTCATTTCACTTCTGTTACAAGAAACTTTGAGAAAAGAGGTTTAAGAAGCGTGAAACGGGACACTCCAATGCGTTTCATGTTCGCAATCAAGTATCAATTTCCTATACAATAAAATTTCACAAAGGAAAGGTATTATGAAGACGACAGTATCAAAATGTAAATCAAAGTTACAAAACTATCTTAAATACAAAAGAATCGTCTAGTTTCTTAATCCTTGAAGAAGGGCGAGGTTCTTCTACATTTAAGTTGAAATATAAACATTTTAAATTAATTATTATTTTAACTTCTAGACATCGATTATAATATAAATTTCCGTATGCTTAAAGACAATTGTATTTTATAGGTCAGAATATCAAGAATTCATTGGAAAATGCTCCTTATATTCAGTTTTGGGAGGGAGCAAAAAAGGGAGGGGAAAAAACAAAAGGAGATTATGTTTAGTTACTTTTGTAAATTATTGGTCTATTTAAATTAAAATCAAATACAAAGTTTTATTGTGGTCACATCAGCCACTTAATAAGACACTATATTTTTTGCTGATTTACGAAAAGAAATACCCATCAGACGTGTAATTCGGGACTTAATTGCGATAATATTTAAAAGGTACAACACCTCCTACCTACCTCTTGTTTACCCGACGTTTCGATCGAATTGCACCGATCGTGGTCACGAGTGGACTGGTGAGAGCTCAGAAAAGAAATATCTATCATTTACATATTAGTCATAATTATACACTAGCTATTCGCGGCCGTTTCACATTCGCGTTTATAGCCACTGCTCCGCTCCTAAGTAAGTAATGAGTACCCTACCCAACAAAAAAAAAATATTTTGGAATTCCGCTGGAAGTTCCAGAGATTCGCGCGTTTAAACAAAAAACAAACAATCAAACAAAAAACCCTTCAGTTTTATTATATCACTAGATTATGAGTACTCGAAAGAGTTTACATACCAACTGATTTTTTAAAGAAACTATTTAAAAAGACCTACATCATTATTTTTAATAATTATGAAGGTTTATTATATATTATGCAATTTTTCGCAGAATCCTTAATAGACTAGACAGGTAGCAAAGCTATTTAAAAGTATTAAAATATATTTATTCCAATCTATAATATATAAGGGCCAATTAGTCGACGATGTAGAGGATCAAAGAGCCGAGCAAAGAGGATTTACTCAAGAGGCTTCCATAGCTCTATGCTTGGAAATGGTACGAGTACTAAGAAAAAGTAATTTTCTTGAAACACCTGCACGGTTACGAGCTTATATACTTTTGAAATATTTTCTGAAGAACCTACATATTATTGTATTCGATATTGCAAGGAGTTTTGCTTTATAAAATATAGTAACGATACTTAATATAAACCGTGTAACTAAAAATAAACTTTCTAAGATAACAATTTTTTTTAGTTTTTTTTTAATAATATAAACTTTGTCAACGCTGAGATCTAGTCTTCTCCTATAATGAAAGACCATAGTCCACAACGCGAATTCAGTGCGGTTGACAAACCTATGAAAACATTATTGAGAAGTCTGAGGTGTTCATTCAAGTTTGAGAAAGATAGCCGCTGAACTTTCTGTGTCTCACGAATTGCTTCGTCCCATTTTAAATTATCGCTCATAAAACACGTTGCCGCTCGACTACTCCCGAAAGATCTGAATTGCGTAAAAGTCACTGAAGAGATGCTAGAATGAGTCAATTCCGACCCTACATTCGTAAAACGCATTGTTACTGGTGATGAGACATGGGTTTACGAGTTTGACATGCAAACTAGTCAACAAGCTTCGGAATGGCGACTTCCAACTGAACCGAAACCGAAAAAACGACGACAAAGTCAATCAAAAGTCAAGGTCATGTTGGCTGTTTTCTTTGACTATCGAGGTGTTGTGCACTCGGAATTCTTGCCAGAAGGTTAGACTGTAAATAAAGAATATCATTTGAGTTTTATTGAGAGAGCAAATTCGTCGGAAAAGGCCAAATTTGTGGAAAGAAAATTCTTGGATTCGACACGACAACGCGCCTTCGCACAAGGCCATCATTGTGAATGAATTTTTGACCAATAACTCCACAAATACCATCGAATTCACCGGATATGGCGCCGCTCGATTTCTTTTTCTCTTTTCAAAACTCAAATTACCACTTCGAGGTACCCGTTTTCAGTCGATAGAGGATATCAAAGAGAATTCGCGGCGAGAACTGAAGTCGATTCCGGAAAATGCATTTAAAAAATGTTTTGATAATTGGATTATTCGTTGGCGTAAGTGTATTATTTCTGAAGGGGCCTACTTTGAAGGCGATACAATAAATTTGGGAGAAAAGTTAACATTTTGTGTTTTATTGACCGTATCCCGATACTTTCTTGATAGAGTAGTATACCTAAAAATAGTAAATAAAACCCCTAAAGTTTGAAAATAAAATAATTTGCTCATTAAAATTTAGTGATAATTTACTAAATTTGGTTTCGTAGTACAATTTAAAGTGCAGTCATGACTAAAATAACTAAAACCATTGTAATTTTAGGTTTTTTTTTTTGGTTTAGATTAAATTTTTTTGCTGATTTGTTTATATTTTAGGTAATAGAGGTTATGGTCATAACGTTCTTTTTGGTGGCCAAATTTATCCCCATAATTTGATAGAAATATTTAGATCTACCTTTTGTCCATGGCTTCCCTCAATTAGTTCAGATATCCCTCGGGGACAGTACTTTTTCTGGATACAAGGTAGGGTACCTTGTATCCAGAAAAAAGTACTGTCCTGTTATATCCTTTTATTATCATGATCATTGGTAGATTACTTTGATCAGTAAAGGCCTGAAACCGTATCAAATACACAATAAATAAAGTAAAATACTGCTTATAACTCTGTTATATTATACGAAGAGATACTACGAATAAGGCTACTGATAGATCTATCTAATCAAAAACCAAGCTCACGTTTCGCTACTAAACTCTGCATACAGAGAAAATAGAGAGGGATTTCCGAACAAAATATACACTCTAGGTAGGGTTCAAAGTCCTCTGTAGCGTGGCCTGCTTACGTCATCAGATGCGACGGGGTGGGAATGGACTGAATGTGGAGTAGAAATGTAGTATTATGAGTCTGTTATTGTTACGGTATGCAATGTGAGTTCAGTATTCGCGAGGGCATAAGATACACTTGCCAAATAGGAATTGAAATTAGGAAATTATTAAAATAAAGTATAGAAATGATACTATTTCATTTAATGTTACCACGTACAGAATACTACATTGCAAGACTTAACATTTTTTTTAAATTTCTTTCCCATAGCCACTGGAATAATTTTTACCCTTTAACAAGTTTATACATGATGTAAAACACAGAGTGTATATCAATCAATCAATAAGTCTACTGCAGTCTACTGCTGGACATAGGCCTCTCCCAATGTGAGCTGTACTACCAGAAAAAAAAAAACCAAAAAAAACACAATGAATAGAGTGTAAATGTCTGACTTAAATAGGTGTACGTACAATTCATAACATTAATTATTTGGAAAAGAAAATGGTACCTAAAACACTTCGTTTCGAGTCGTGAACCTAATCTATTTCCATTTCCTTTTATCATAGGTTTTACTAATTCGAAGGTCATTGCATGAAATATTAATCGATGTTACTTTTTCATTAGACTTTGAAGGTTTATGTAGGTCATGATGATAACATACAAGAAATGCCTACTAAGTTATTCATATGGTAGGAGTTTAATTTATAGGTTGTTCTGTCTATCGACAGAAATACGTATATGTAATGGTGATGTAACGAATGTTAGATTTTTACATTCGCGTATGCGAATGCGAATGTTTATCTTCACTATTCGCGGATACGAATGCAAATGTGGACTATTTAATTGATAATTTAAGGAAAAAGTATTTAATGATGGCCGACATACACCAGCAAATAAAACTGTAATACTTTATGTTCTCATCATGGGGAATATCCAAAGAAAAGGTATTATGTATTGTTGGGGATGGTGGCACTATCATGAAAAAAGGTATTCCTTTCTTAAGCATTTAAAAAATTACTGTTTTCAACTTGTTGTTAAGATAGGGTAGTAAATAGTTATGAGCACCACAAAAGTAAGAAAATATCTAGTAAATGATATACCACCTCTGCAACTGTTTTAGTTTTTAATCCCTTCAAATGTACAAAATTTTGCCATTTGGTTTTGATTGCTATAAACTTAGTGTCCACCCCGACAAGTTTGAATGTCGATCAAATCTAGTTGGCATTTAATATTAGGTTCTGTTCACAAAATTGGGCGCCTTTTTCATAATAATTTGGTTGTTAACATTAACGTAAATTAATTAAACAATTTCTAACTTACATCTTTACAATTGGTGATTTTCGACATACACTGGTGCGTCTTATCATTCACTTATATCGGTCTTTCACAGTAAAACGTATGTATTGAATATGGAATAGTTCCAACTATTTCTATAAACCTACTAGTGATGTGCCGAATCGTTAAAAATGGATACAGATACAAAAACGGATTAATAGTGTCTAGATCCGCGAAAAGGGATACGGATTTTGCACTGCGGGTGTTTTTTAAATAATTATTTTAATACAAATATCACAAAGCATTGGAGTTTGATTTCGTTATAAAAATAGTCAAATAGTACCTTATAACTGTCAATAATATTAGTCACTCACTACATTAGTTACTTAAATATTTAATAAGAAAATAAAAATTTCATAAACATAATAAAATAGAATAATATAATCCGACATGGACATGGAGGACATGCATACAGACCTTTCTTTCTCCTTTGAATATCCGCAGATACGGATAACCGGCACATCACTAATGTCTGCATGATTTTAACTAATGCAAAGCACCGCAGGTGGTGCTAAGTACCACTCCATTAAAGTAGGTACTCAATATGTTTTTAGTTAGTTGTATTGCCATACGTGGCATACTGTTTTGTTCTGAGCTTATTATTACACATTCTTTAAATGTCTTGCCATCAATAACTGTTTAAATATTCGCCATCGTCAGTTTTGTACAACGGAGTTTCTGACACAAGATTATCGGGTTTCTTATGTTTAACCTGAATTGATTTCTATATATTTCGGTCAAGGTAATTAATAAAATAGTTAATGATACTTAACTGTAACTGTAACTGTATGATATAAATCTAGTGGAGTTAATAATTACAGTTTAGAAAAACTACAAAACAGGATTTAATGGCAAACCGAATTAAAAAGTAAAAATAGATACACCTGGCTTCATCATCAGACCATGGTTACGAAGGGCTCGTCAAAACTAATCATATGAACCCAAACTCGAGGGTTTTACTAGTAGCCTCTAAAGAGTTCCACGATCCACCTCCTGGCTCCATCGTCAGATCAGCTCCAATATATCAAATTATAAGTATTCGTAAGTTCCGATCCCGTGGGAATATCGGGATAAAAAGTAGCCTATGCGTTAATCCAGGTCTCCAGCTATCAACATACCACTTTTCATCGCAATCGGTTCAGTGGTTTTTGCGTGAAAGAGTAACAATCCATCCATCCATCCAAGTCCATCCATCCATCCATCCAAACTTTCACATTTATAGTTTTAGTGGGATTAGTAGGATTCATTAAACTCAGCGTCTAGTCCGTGAAACTACCCGTAATACAAATAGAACCAGTTTGGGATGAGATTTGTTTGTGATGTACGTGATGTAGGATTGTAGGTACGTACATATGTCAATCCCTTTGTCTTTACACTAATGATGCTTCAAAGAAACAATGGAAGCTGTATTTCCTTACAAACGAACGGACGGATGTTATATTTTATTTATTTATGAGTTACTTTTTGTCCCTGTATGGAGTTAGGTACCTATATAAATATTAATGTATTGTTTTTGTTTCTTAATTATTTAAATATGAAAGAGCTAAGTTTAAGAAGAAATTTTTTTGTAGTTACGGACCTAACTACATAGCCATTTGTCTGTTCCTGGATTGTATACCCTGGTATTGTGTTTTGTTAAAAACTTCTCAGTCACATTTTCCAAGTTTGGCATTGTGCTTCGTGTATGGTAGGTAGTATATGGTAATAAAAAATTGTAAAAGTTGCCAGGAAAAGCAAAAAACTCGCCCAAAGACGAAAGTGCTTTTTTCCATGGCATTACAACTTTTTTGAAGTTTCGCCAGGACAAAGCTAGTGTTTAACAGATACATATATATCTATGTTTAACAGATAAATATATATAAGTTTGCTAGGTAAAAGTTGTGGTACATAATTTAACAGTAATTTTAAAGAGGCTCTGTGAAGGTCATCATACACTATGACACTATACCGTCACGGTAACGGCACGGCTCTATCCTAGCAATTAAGGACAACTTAATTGCTGGGATGGAGCCGTGCCGTTACCGTATGTGATGAGTTTTAGACATTTTGGACTAGTCAGTTCAAGTAAATTACAAAAAAACTTTTAAATATTTTTGACGATGTCTAAATTAAATTAAACAAAGCTTATAATATTTTACTCTCACTTATACTATGTCGACCTGTGAAAACTACATGAAAATCTGTTCAGTAGTTTCGTAAATCGACGCTAATAAACAAATCAAAAAAACAGACAGCCAGGCAGAAAAGAATTCTAAGAATCGCTGATTTCTGTTCTATTACATTTCTTTAGTCACCGCTTTTCTTTTTTATTACTTTTCTTTCAATGTACAGCCACACCGGGTTCTGCAAAACTTGGACAAAGATCTTAAAGGGTGCAATGGCCATACGGCAGGAAGTCAGCGTTTCACACGTTGCAAGATCTCATGCGATTAGCATTGTTCTGGGACCCGCAGATGAATGGCCTGATATCAGCGAAGATCGTCTAGGTACTCTTACGATAAAACGGACAAGCTTTTCATACGAGCGTAGATTTGTATCAATTTTTTATTGTAAGAAGTGAAGGGGACAATGATCGCGATGATGAGGTTTCTGATCCGTTTTTTTTGCTACAGAATAGGCACAGGCGCAGTCAAAAGGCACTATTTGCATATACTATTGAGTTTTCTCTGAGAGTCTCTAAATAAATAGATAGAGACACAGTTTAGAGAAACATAAAAAAAAAATAGGCAGTCATGGGACTGCCGACAAACGTGAAAACTTAAACGAAACGACGAACTTAAAACGTCACATTCATTCAGCAGGTTGATGACATTAATTAATAAGGAGCTAACAGAACTCAATGTTTAGATTAGCGCCCTCTAGTAGATCTACATATGTATTATTAGCGTGACGGTCACGAGTTCAGTGCTTTTTCTTTTCCCCCTAGCAAAAGTGCACAAACGTGCCTAAAGAAGTTTTCACTTCAATAATGCTTGGAGGGAACTGGTTATCAGTCTACTTCAAAAAGAAAGAAGAACTTCTGTCTGTCTGTTTTGTGTGCATGTGACGTAATATCTTTGCCTATTGTGAACGTATTATAATGATCGTTTTTTAACACGCTTAGCTTCACTTGTAACAGTTGTAACTAACGAATTACATAATTACTTCATCAAATCTTGGCAGTAAATTTCAACTTACTTCTAATTGTCGTATCGAAATTAAATGGTGGTGTCCGGAACGATTGTGGCTGTGGCACATGTTTTTATTGAATTACTAGCAGTGCCCCGCGGTTTCAACCGCGTAAGTCCCGATCCCGGCTACTTTTTATCCCGATATTACCACGGGATCGGGATTTACGCGGGTGAAACTGCGGGGCGCTGCTAGTTTATAATATTAAAGGGATGTTTTGCTTGTAAAAGTACTTATTAATATTTTTGGGAAGCTTTGTTCTTATTATTATCAAATTGAGTCAACAAAAGATAAGTTTTTCTTTATCAACACTTTACTACAATGTCGTCAAACACCAAAGGCCATGATTATCCGATTTACATAATAGATAAGTACATATTATGAATATGAAATACTTGTCAAGGAAGTGTGAGTTTGACATTTTGCTTTGTGTAAACACACGTCACTGGTGTATTTCGACATTTGAATACTCCTCGTGTCAATAATACAATCAAGTTAAAAGTTGAGGTAGACAGAGGTCGGGGCGGGACGGCGACGCCACGTGAGCGGTTGAAATCATTTGAAATTCACTAGTAGCGCCGAGCGACGAGCACCACGCAGCTGTCTTCTAACCAGTACATTATAACTTGATAACCCAGGTTGCCGGTGCGCCCCGCCCACTGTCTGCCCCAGCCTTAAGATGCGATTGACGTGACGTTCCTTAACTAAAGCTTTAGCGGGACATTCGGACTCATTGTACTGCCGATGTTAACCCACCCTTGTCTTACATTTTCAGAACTATTTAGCGTAACTTGCATTTAGTTCACGTCAGCATTAAGATTTGGATGGGTGACCAACGATTACAAGCTGTACAAAATGCAAATGCAATGCAGACGACATTCGCCGATCGATATAAAGATGTCTTGTATCTTTGTGATGGAAGACAACAGTACAATACATCGCTGTGTACATACTGGAACATTTTGTGTCGTGTTGTGTTTGAAGTATTAGCGAAAGCAATGTATGTTACCTCTTAAAGAAACACGCCCCTTTGGTGTACATAGTACCGGTCGACAGGATATGAACGAATGGTTGATAAAGATAGAAGTACGATGGTTTCATAGATACCACGGAGGTAAAACTGGTCTTGTGTGCATGTCAGTACATTTATTATAAGTTGAAATTGCTATATTCAAAACGATGAAGTAATAAGAACGATTATTTATGGCCTGGAATGACTGGCCTGTTGACCTAGTGATTAGTGACCCTGACTGCTACGCCATAGGTCGTGGGTTCGATTCCCACCCGAGTCTGGGTGTTCTTTGTGTCCGTTGTTTGCGTTGTTTGTATGTTTGTAAAGTCCCCTGCGACACAGGAGTCATTCCTAATGGGGGAATAGTCCTTTAAAAAAAAATGCTTTTAGTACAGTGTCTGCATCATTATTGTTTTTTACAATAAAACCGTTTAACTAAAACATGTTTTTACTTATTTCATTTTCAAGTTATCAACTTTTTTCATGGTCTACTGAATTCTGTTAGTCAAGCCCTTTCATTTGATATCCATATGGAGAGGTATTGTAAAAAAATATGTAATTCGGAATTTTGTGGCGGCCGCCATCTTGAATGTACAACAATCCTGAATACACATAATTGTATTGTCATCAGAACCTAGAGGTGTGTTCCGAATTCCAGATCAATCGGTCAACAGGAAAAGGGTTAATTTTTAACTAATACATACTAAATTTGACCCAAACAACAAACAGGGCAAGCTAAATAAAACCGTTTAAAAATATGACCAATGGCCACTCATTTCTGTTTTAAGTTGTACGTAGATGACTTGACTCATACGAATGAAAACGTCATGAAAATGGGGCTTGTGGCTAAGTGGTAACCGAGTAGGTTAGCACGTTACAAGGTTAAGTAATACTAACCAGGTCAATCCTAGGATGGGTGACCATTCTTAACACATTGAGACCCCTCCGTGCTCCGGAGACCACGTTAAGCCGTCGGTCCCGGTTGCCATACGAACATCTGTGGCATTCGTTACGGGTAATTGGAGCCCTAAAAGTCCGACAATCTGGTCTAACTATAGAACTTCGATATCGCATAGTACTTGGGTTGTGGAGGTCTGATGGCAGTCGTTTCACGTAAAATATCGAAGTTTGGTCGTATCGCAGTTAGACTGAAAACCAACCCCGACTTAGTTGGGAAAAGGCGCGGAGGATAAAAATTATCCAAGAAGGCAGTTCTATTTTCCAATTATTTTAGGTCTAACGGCGGAGTCAGAAGAACTTAATACTATCTGAACGGGACTACACTGTGAACTTGAACAGGAATAATCTTTAATACTTAAAACTAGGCTACTTTACTTTAATCTATTAAAAGTCAAAAGGTTACTGCTCAAATTAGTAGTAAGTAGACCTTGAAATTAAGCTATTACTTCCATTTTACCTTCAAAGTCGAGACTAGCACCAAAATGCCGGTGAAATTTGACAATTTGTAATATATCTAAAGGCCTAAAGCGATTGGATTATTCAGCGTGGTTACTTACGTAGATACTTCAACTTTGTCGACCTAAACTTGACCTACTTATGTATTCTGAAAGGGTTTTAAGGTAGAAATTAGCTTTTGATTAATTTGGGGTTAATACCTTTTAAAACTAAGGAGTTTTGAAACTGGCTTCCTATTGTTAACATTTTACGTTATAAAATTGTTTAGTAACTAGCAGCGCTCCGCGGTATGACCCGCGTAAGTCCCGATCCCGAGGGAATATCGGGATAAAAAGTAGCCTATGCGTTAATCCAGGTCTCTAGCTATCTACATAACAAGTTTCATCGCAATCGGTTCAGTGGTTGTTGCGTGAAAGAGTAACTAACATCCATCCATCCACCTATCCATCCATCCCAACTTCACATTTATGATATTAGTGGGATTATAATATTAGTGGGATTAGTGGGATAACAACACATTGTTAGGCAGAGACGATGAAACCCACCATGAAATGTTAGGTCCCAATGTTTTTTTGAGCGAAAAACCCATTGTTGCCGACCCGGGAGTTGAATCCAGAATCTCAGCACGGTAATCGTATTTCAATGTTTCAGTAGGTATGCCGAAGTATGTTACCGCAGCGTTTGATCAGAAAGTATCTAATAAGTTTAGTAAGTTTCTAATAAATAAATAAATAAATAAATAAGTAAAGACCAGGGACGTTGCTCCGTAACCGAAAACGAAACTATCAAATATCCGAAACAAAAGTCTATCCGAAACCGTAACCGAATCTGATATAGTTTCGAATAACTTCGGATAGGGGGGGCGGAGTCTTTTATTATTTCTAGGTGGCGGAAAGAGCGTCTCGCTGAAAATGCATGCAAGACGCCGACGATGGCCATAGATGTATGGATAATGTACGTATGGATGTCAATTACATCGATAAAATGCCCATCTGACCCAAGGGATCAGGTAATTAACCTAAAAAATTATACAACATATAAACATCGAATTAGTTATATACACGAGTATGTATGTATATCGGCGATTTACGGCCAAATGCTCAATTGTCACAATTCTAAAATGTGTTCAATGGATTATATTTTACTGTCAGTAGTGTGTAAGGTATGTCTGAGCTTATTTGATTCTAAGGCCTAAATCTTCTTTAGGAAAAGCATGCCCTTCTGTGAACTACCAAACACTACCGTCGGCATAGACGATCATTCGAAAAAAGTAACACAGAGACCGACAGATATTGACGTTTATAATATTAGTTCGCATGAGCTGTAAAGAGTATATCGAAACCATTTGAGGTTAGAAACAGTAGTTCAAAGTGCAAAGATCGCTTTAGTACCTACTGAAGATAGCTGTTAACCTTTCAACGGAAGCTGTAATCGTGGCATATAGATGTACTCCACAGACCATCAATGTTCTGTGATGTACTCTCTACAACGACTTCAGTTATTTATAACATAAATCATTTTACTTTGCTCATCGATAACAGTTAAAAAGTAATCAAATTTAGCATTCAAATAAAAAGATTACGTAATAACTATCCTACTTACAACACTGGCATGGCATATTGATTGCAAGCATGTTATATTTTTTTTTATTTTTAATATAAAGTGACAGAAATTCAAATTCAGAAACAGAATTTCTTTTTATTACTTCGTGACCATGGCACACAGATTAAAAATAAATACTTGGCCTACTTTATTCTTAAGTGCTTTATTACGGACTGACAATAATTAAAAAAAAAGCGTCATAGTATCGTTTTCTACACCTACTTTTATTATGATACCAGTTAGTTATCATTGTGGAAAGAAATTAGCGAAATAATCCATTTAACATCATCGAAGCTTGGTAGTAGGTCTTAGATGCCGTCCACGCATATTATCTTAAATATGTTGTCAGTCTAAGATGCAACAAAATGACTAGTATTTGCGGCTGTTTAACTTAAACAGAAAGTAAGGACGTGACGTAGACGTGAGTATGTGTCAAAACTATTCACCTTCCTCACGAGCCGTCACGTCACGAAGGGTCAAAAGTTCCGTCCGCTCTCACTATTGTCTATTTGCTCATGTATCTAAAATTGCTCATGTTTCCTATACCCAAAATTATTTGTTTCTCTTAAGGTATTCATTATAATATGTGTAAATACTGTGAAGGTTGTCATCGGTTTCCATTTTAAGGTTTTTATTGAGTTTAGTGTAGTGTAGTTAGAGGGGTCGGACTTCCCGGTAATAACCACCCTGACCTTCTCGAGTAGTATCGATTTTATAATCTTCAAATCCACATTTAACCGTCGGACAGCCATGCTTCGGCACGTATAGGCCGGCTCGACCAGAGTGATACCACGGCCTCACAGAAAACTGACAGTGAAGCCATGCTTTCATTGGGTTTCGCCGAGTGAGTGAGGTTACTAGAGGTCCTTCCCTCTCCCCCCTTCTTACCCTCAAGCCGCACTGCCCCTACTCCCAACTTAAAGGCCGGCAACGCACTTGTGACTCTTGAGTTGCAGGTGCCCATAGGCGGTTGTAGTCACTTACCATCAGGTGACCCGTCTGCTCGTTTGCCCCCTATCCCATATTAAAAAAAAATTAGCAAAAGCTCTGCTTAGTTTAGGTCTAGATATTATTACTTACACAAAATATTATTACTAGAGATGCGCCGAATAGTGGTTTCACCGAATAACCGAATACCGAATATTATTCGGTTTAACCTTTACCGAACCGGATATTCGGCCGAATTATTCGGTTTACCATTACATTGTTTTGCCGCGTATAAATGTTGATTTAAGGTTTAAAATAAATGTTGACTAAACTAACTATAGGTTTAGAAATAAATATATTTTCTTTGACTTATAATATAACATAAATCTTACATAAGAAGTCTTGTCTTTTAGTCCTACACCTTTTAGGCTATATGAGCGAAGAAAATAGAAAAGCTTGAACCGAATATATTCGGCAATAAAACCGAATAATTCGGCTGAATACAAATAGTGGAAAAGATGCCGAATACGCCGAATACCGAATACCAAACGAATATTCGGCGCATCTCTAATTATTACCTATTATTACTATATTATGCTTTTATTTTACCATGAAATATTTCTGCATCAAAGAACGTGTCTGTAATGTAAATGGCTCAAAGCCTTATTTCCCATCGATTTTCTAATGCTCCGATTAAAAATTTAAATATGTGACGACTTACCTCAATCATTTAAAGTGAAATATCGACCGGTAATATGTGACTATCGTGAATGTTCGCGATGAAAAATTCAACGCTCGGAGACGTTGTAAGTGGGACAGTGTGGGTCACTACTGCGACCTGAGTAGATATCGATCATTGGTAAGATTTAAGGCTTAGAGACCATTGATGCTGAAGATATTGGCGATATAAACGTGTATTTTATTGTACGGGACAGACAATAAGTTTGAAGCGGATAAAGCCTCGCGCGGTTTGGAGCCATCCGATAATGAAAACTCTTCAGAAAATTTTAGTGAAAAAGCAATAAAGTAGCGTAGTGTATTGCTTTTACTGGTAAATAGAGTGGGGTGCTTCATTGATTGTGTAGAGTGTAAAAAACTTATTAAAATTTTATGGTACGAGACAGAGTGAGAGAAAAGAAGTTTGAAAACTGTTGCAAAATATTTAAAAAGAGTTAGCACGGTAGTCGTAAGAAATAGGTGAAGGAACTAGAACGGATCAAAAACTTGCTGCTGTCAATTCTGTAGGCCATCTTTGTAGGTCAATTTATCATAAATCGTACAGACTAATACCCCCCCCCCCCCCTCCTTTTCATCTTCACTCTTATAAGACACAATTAATTAATGCCTTGCTTGCCGTAATACGTGGCAAACCTAAAATATGAATAAAATAAAATGTGTGTTATTAATTGACGATTGAGCTACACTGTAAAGGCCCTTTAAAGGTAATTAAGTATCTTTCCTGCTACGGATATCGTACGGAACAGGGTAAGCACTGTAGATTCAAGTAGTTCTTTTATTTTAAAGAATGTATTATTGAAGTGGCACTGAATAGATGCCAAAGATGAAAATAGTTAAGAGTATTATGTAAGGATAACAAAGAAAACAATAAGAAAAAAAACAGACATAGCTATAAATATAGCTTTACGAAGCGTTGCTTATCCATTGGAGTGGTTCCCTAACTCCATGTGCTGAATACAAAGTGGAGTAAGTCTAGTATGTACTACTAATCATAATTTATTAGATACAGACCATATAAATGTTATGTGCCGACTCTAATGGCGGTAGGTGATCGTTAAAATGAACGTTTTGTAGGACATGTTCTAGAACTAGGTTATGTAGAGAATAAGTTAGCGAACTCAAGTATGGCTGTGGAGGACATATCAGAGAGTAGAAGACGGAACGAGTATTTCGTTATAATAATGGAGTCGGAGGTAGGGGAGAAGAGAGTTTATTAAAGTTGTGTTGCTGTAAGAAGGCTTGGCGGTGTTCAGCGTGCAATTCAATCAGGGAGTCACCTTTGCAGATATCGCCAGTTGCGCTGGTTCTGTGATTATTTGAAACCTTGTTAGCATATATGTACTATGTATACAATAGCTAAAAGCTCTCGAATAACACCGAACGCATGTTGCAGTTTCATAGGTCGTATGTCCGAACTCATGGATAGTTAGAAAAAAACTAGCTAAGCTAAACTCATATCTCAGTTATTCTGTATTCGATTCAAATCGGTTTTGGGTCTAAGAAATATTGGTTTGAATCTTCTCACAAGGCTCAACAATTTGCAACACGGTATTATTTGTTATTTTATTGTTATAATAATTTTATTTTTGACAAAGCTACCCATTGTTGCGGTGACTAATGCCGCGTTCCAATAAATAAGAACGATTCGTTTTGCTTACGGACAGTAAAATTTCGTTGAATTTTCAATGAAAATTTTACCGTCCGTAAGCAAAACGAATCGTTTCTTGTTTATTGGAACGCGGCATAAATGTTTATCAAGGTTTCGAACAATTTTAAAGTAATATTTTGAAATAAGGGGAATTGACTTTCACTTTGACTTTTACATTTTTAAGAGACAACGCCGGCTACTAGGAATGATTCCAGTGTCTTTGCAAACATTAGAACAACGGACTCAGAGAACACCCAGACTCGAGCCAACTATTTGTGAAACACACACAAAGTTTTATACCGAGTGGGAATGGCACCCACAACACTCGGCGCGGCCTAGTGGTAGGGCGACCCCTTTAACCATTGTTCAAACGTGTAGTCGACTTCGACTTGGAAGAACAAATAAAGGCAAGGATTGATTGTTAACTCTATGAGCTGACAGGCGACGCCAGTACTGCCAAATTGGGTCTTGGATGATCTCTCAAAGAGTTGTTGAGTAGCACCAGTCGTAGTACTAAACATAGTCTCATAAGACAGGGACGGCTTTCGGAGATAAACAAGATTTAATGGTCCAGCTGAACTGATATCTCACACTGTCACACTAATCGTCTAAGAAGCTTAATTTAATTTGAGTAAAGCAAAATGTTGATATATTCATATCCTTCAAAAGTTACAAAGTTATTAATGGAAGAAGCTTTATGAGGTACGATTTTCATATAAAATTTTCTAAAGGAAAATAAGTAGCAACCTGATCTAAAAAGCATTTACAAGTATAAGTCTTCCATAAGCCCTTGGCGAACTAAAAGAAAAAAATGAAGGAAACCTTATGGTTCTATGAAAAGAGGTTTGTAATAACTTGTTTCTAAAGAAAACTTGAAGAAAGAAATCAGAGAGCCTTAAACAAAGTTTGAAGAAAAAAACTCTCACACAACTGAAGCCCATTTGAGGAATTAAATCTATCGGATTACAATTTCGGTTGACAATATTAAATAAAATGGACGACTCAGGGCTTTGTGAATTTAATTATTGTACATTAGAAACGCGTGACTAGAATTGATAGGAAATTAAATGTGATGTGCTTACCACGATATGTCTACTGACCGCTGTTGCAAAAATCGATATTTGATCGCTAGTTGCTACACTGCTTCCAAATAACGGATTTCAAGAACTCTGAAGGCCGGCCGTTCTCAACTCTACGAACACATGTATTAACATTGCAAATATATCAGGGATGTAATGGAACTCCGTAACCGTAACCGAAACTATCGGATATCCGAAATAAAAATCTAACCGAAATCGTAACCGGAACCGATATAAACGTTTCGAATAATTTCGGATAGAGGTAGACTGGCCTGTTGGTCTAGTGGTTAGTGACCCTGACCGCTATGCTTATAGGTAGTGGGTTCGATTCCCACCTGAGTCTGGGTGTTCTTTGTGTCCGTTGTTTCTATGTTTGTAAAGTCCCCCGCGACACAGGAGTAATTCCTAATGCGGGAGTTGTCTTTTTAAAAAAAGAAAAAAAAAAAAAGAAGAGTCTAAATAATTTATTTTACTATAATATATACTTACATCAAGGTGCAAATACATATTGTGTGTACAAGTAATTTTACTACCAAACTATAACCTAGAAATAATGGCAAATAATTCACATTCACCTATCTGTATTTTCCTGTTTTAATTCCTTAAAAATCTAATATCTATAACCGAAACTATCCGAAGCTATCGTATAATCAGAAATAATTTGATATCCGTAACCGTATCCGAAACCGGTATTACTTTATTCATATACCCGTATCCGTATCCAGATATCGTATCCGATATTTCATATCCGTAACATCGCTAAAATATATATAAAATAGCAATGTTTTATTGCGTAGCATAAAAGTATTCAATTGGGTGTTTTTACGTGTAATACAAGATAATACAACTTATGCTCGGTTTGGGTCTAGTTAGCGCGTAATAAATCCAAGAATATTATTATATTATTAAGAGTTTGAGCGATAATTCAACAATGTTAGACATAATTTACACTATACAATATATTTTCTTAAGCCTGCGTTTTTCTGACACCACACTAATCAGCTGTATTTATTCGATACCGTACTAAACCGTGCATTGCATACAATGTCCCGTTACTTGGTAGTTGGTACGCAGGGTAACAGATGTTGATTACCATCGTTATCGTGTACTTAACATGTAGAATTATCGCAGTTATCGTTAGCTTGGTTACTTGGAATGTAATACTAAGTATTTCCTACTAGTTTATAAGATGTTGTACATTTTACCAATTTTGAAGACTGTTTTTTCATTAAAAGTACACGAAGTTAATATCAACAGTATTTTACAAGTATTGCGTACAGACGGTATGGCTACGCAATATCATTCAAATTAATAACGAATCTCACACGTACTCAATACAGCTCAAATTAGTTTGTCAACAACTGTTTGCGGCTCGAAGGACAAAAAAGAGTTGTGTTTCAAACATTCTGCGAATTGAAAATGAGAGATGTGCAAATACAGAAAAACCAGCAGTGTAGACGAAGCTCGCACGATTTAAAGAAATAGCATAATGAAAACCGATATATATAAAGAACAATGCTCAATAAGCTTTGTTAGTCTAAACAAATATTTCTTTGTAGGGCCCTACCAATGGAATAACTTTTTGCATATGATATTTGATATCCTAATTGTTTATAAGCAGTCTATATATAGCACTCTCTAAAAAAACAATTCGCTTAATATACATGACCTGAAAAATCCTTAAAAACTCCCAATTCCTCCAAACTCATTCAAGAATATCAAAAATTCGATTTTGTTCTTTTACTCACTTCTTTCCAGTCACGAATTAACGTTTATCACATTGATTTTGAAATACGTTTTGGCATAATAATTACTAATTGAAGTGTGACTAGTAGTGACGTGGCAATAATAAATATTTAATTACCAGTAAATGAAGGAAGGGTGTGTAATAACACATAATTGCGTTTTACGTAGATACCACATTGATTTTTCATGGAAACTTTATTCAAACCCCTCAACTACCAGTTAGTTACAGCGTGCCTATTGGCGGGTGATAGAAGAGCATAAAATTTTTTCGACGTCTTCAACAATTATCGTCATATTTCACCTTTACTCAACAACTTAATCAGTTGTACGCATAAACCTTCCTCATGTATCACTTCGTCTATTGGTGAAAACCGTTTAAAAAACCGATTGGTAGTTTTTGAGTTTATCGCCTTCAGACAGACAGAAAGATAAGACAGACGCGGCGGGCGCGGCGGGGGAACTTTGCTTTATAATATGTTGTATGATGTTTAAGTCAAATTTTTGATCCACCCTCTCCTGGGCAGCAAAACAAATTTTTGCTATGGGCCAAAAGCTGGGTACGCCGATGCTTACCGCTACCCATAACGCATACATTAACTTAGGGCTTTGGTTCGCTCAACAGTCAGCGTCACAATTAGCAAACATTTACCGCCATCAATCACGGAGCCTTGGAAACGCCACTGATCATTTGGATGACGGAGTGGTTTTTATAAGACAGCCAAAATTCTGCATTCATTTGAATAGATGTCGTAGAAGTGTCTTGCAGTGTCGTCGGCAAACAGCATGGCATAAACAATCATTCATATATGTACGAGTATATACTTTTTTAAGGTTCCTAAGTTCTTAATACTGTAAGCGGATCTAGTTCGAGGCTGTATAGTTAAGGTTCTTAATTGAAATACTCGTATTACCTACATTCAGTTATTAGTATCGTATATCCTAGAATGGTCATGGGTGCATGTACAGTTAACTTTTCATACTTCCATGAACGCGAACGTAGGAGTTTTATTGTTTATCTCAAGACTAATTTATTGTCGTTCTGATGGGCCTACTGGCCTAGTGGTTAGTGATCATGACTGTGAGCTAGAGGTCGTGGGTTCGATTCCCACCAAGGACAAATAATTGTATGTTGAGCACAGGTTAATGTAAAGCTTTGCTCGTATAAGCACGATCATTTGTTCTGTGTCTATGTTAGTATTTAATCCCACTAATATTATAAACTAGCAGGGCCCCACGGTTTCACCCGTGTAAGTCCCGACCCCGTGAAAACATCGGGATAAAAGGTAGCCTATATGGTAATCCAGGTCTCCAGTTATTTACATACCAAGTTTCATCGCAATCGGTTCAGTAGTTTTGGCGTGAAAGAGTAGCAAACATACATCCATACATCCTCACAAACTTTCACGTTGCGTTGGACTTCGTTCTGGACATGCGCCTTTAAATAGTTTCATGTATATGATGAAAAAAATTCTTCACCTAACTGTACGGTTTGCACTGTTAGGGAAGATGTATATCATATAATGGTAGAATGCCTAAGAAACGAAGCTGAAAGAAATCGGTTCTAAATCAGGCATGGCATATCCCTTCGATCGGTTGGGGTTTGTAACAATATTCTGTCTTTTCCTTTGTCAAGTGAAACAAAATTGTTATACAAAATTGTTAATTTAGGTTTTAACAATAGAAGTACTTGACTATTGTTATTATTGTTATATGTAACTTCCTATAGGGGTGACATGATCACTGCGTGATCAAACCCCTGCCGTTTGGTAAATAAAGAGAAAAAAAAAATCTTTTACGTTTATAATATTAGTAGGACTAGTAGAATGTGAAAGTTTGGATGGATGGATAAATGGATGGATGGATGTTTGTTACTCTTTCACGCAAAAACCACTGAACCGATTGCGATAAAACTTGGTATGTAGATAGCTAGAGACCTGGATTAACGCATAGGCTACTTTTTATCCCGATATTCCTACGGGATCGGGACTTACGCGGGTGAAACCGTGGGGCGCTGCTAGTAATAAAATAAAATATAAGGATGTGTATCAGGAGTCTGGTTACCATAGTACAGGCTCGGCCTAGTTGGTATCAGATGGCCGTGTGTGAGATGTGTGAAGTTATTATTAATTTCTCCTTTCTATTCTGCTCATTCATACTATTTTCCGTTAAAATGGAACGCGAAAAGTCACACTCAATGACAACTCCTGAAGCAGGTTGATTGATACTATTCACTCATGGCTCTTTTTTTTACAAGTGAGTCTATTGCAAGGGACTCCCCGAGAACTCTGGCAGACTTTGTCCACCTGCTAACAGAAGGCAGCCACACCATTGCGTGCGCGCGGAGTGCCTAGCCCCCCTCTCGGTTTAGAGAGACGCGTAAGCCCTCCCGTCTCCCGTTCCCTTTCCGCCGCCTCTTTAGCGGACATCACTTTCTCACAAAAAGAAGCGGCCAATTCCCATGCACTCTCACTTTGGACCATGGATAGAACCATGGTCTCCAGCGAGAGGCTTCCCTCACCGATAGCCGCTGGATATCAAAATATGTTTGTCTGTCTTCTAGCGCTGTGTAATATGTCCTAGAAATTATTAGTTTCATTACAAAAATGCATAATTCCTAGTAATATAATTATAACTTGAGACACTTCACACACGGCTGTCTGATCCCAAACAAGGCAGAGCCTGTACTATGGTAACCAGACTGCTGATAAACATAATTATACATAACTAAATACATTCATACTATAGGTAAATTACACCCAGACACAGAATAAATGACGGTGCTCTTCCCTAACCACGAGACCATACAGGCCCGCCAATAAATAAGAACAGGTCAAAGATTCAATTTCTTCACAGATCTAAAAGGTATTAGTATTAGGTAAATAATATTTTTAATGCATGTATTGCTGTTGAAATAACAAACTTTTCCATTGATTGAAAAGACTATCGCCAACTGTGGTAACATTGACGTCAGCTTACTAATGACGTAACTCTGACGTCAACGACAGATCCTTCCTGCGAGATTGTTAAAGCTATCCGAAACTGATCCGATTTATATGTAAATATTTTATGTAACTTCCATTAAGTTAATAATAAATAATGAATGATACGATTAGAAAAACATGTGTATTACGCTATTACATATTTTATTCACCTAGATGAACTAGATTTTATCCATTGTTTTATTTTCTTTTTTTCAGTTCGATAAGCAGTCAATAGTGATAACCAAAAATGTTGCCAACTCGATTAAAAATAAAAACTTCGGTCTTATTTAAGAGGAAATTTTAATCAATTTGAAAAAGAAGTAAAAAAAAATTCTTGTTTAATAAATTATATTACCCACGTTTAATAAATTATACATAAGAAGTATTTATTAATAAAACAAAAGCCTCGAGTGACGAATCTAGTGTGTATCATCTTTCATCAGTTTAATTTTTAATATCAATCATTTTAAAGTTTTTATTGCAAATAAAATTAAATTCATGATTTTTAATTTTATTTAGAAATAGTTAATATCGATTAGAAACATTTTTTTACGTGTTGGTACAATAATATCAGGTATTAACAGTGACACACGGACAGAGTATAAATAATTATGTGGTACCGCAGATGCTAAGTGTGGTAAGATTGATTCCCACACAGTTCGGATATTTGTACACATCAATATGTCTATTTCCATTCCTCTATGCAGAGGATGTCTCAACGCGCCAGAAACAGGCGCTTACGTTATCCTGGAGTGCGAGGGAGTAGCCACACAACGGGCAAGTATCCTCACGGGTGCCAGATCGCTCCTAGAAGCCTGTGAACGCCCTAGGAAGGGCCCAGGAGGCCCCAGAAAGCTAGGCTGGCTCAACTAGTCACCTTATCGTCGCCCGGCAAAAAAACTGTCATAACACAAAAAAAGTGTCATATCACATGTTAGGTACGTTTTGACATTTTTATAGCATTGAACAGCAAATGTTGCATTTGGTCAGCTGTAAAAACATCGTTATTAGCTCAGTGAAAAAAGGGAACTTTGTTCCTGCTGTTTTGTTCAATTCACCGGCGTAAAAGTCGTGTTTTCTCCAAATAGCTGTTTTTGTATTATGACAATTTTTTTGCCGGATTTTCGGCGTTATCGGGACGCATAATGGACCGCCTATGAGTCTAAATGCGGAATCAGAGCCCTATATATTCGCATAGGGCTCTTTAGCATAGGGCATTTAGATCAAAGATATGTTTACATTTTTTGTAAATACCAATGTTTTAATTGGAAACACACGGACCAATGGAAATAGACATTGGTCAATACCAATGTCTATTTCTATTAGTCCGTGTGTTTCCAATTAAAATATTGGTATTTACAAAAAATGTAAATATCTAAGTATCGTTACTCGTACTCTTGAAAGCACTACCTCAGCGCCATAGAGGCAGAGGTAGTCGATTCGTTACTAATATCGCAACCTACAATTGAAATCATTCATAAAGTAACTTACTATATAATTATTTTGTTATAGAGTTCGGAAAAAAAAACCCTATTTTAATTTCTCAACAAAAAGTGTAATTGTATCAAATTGGATAAGTGCTGAAACTTTAATTGTTCTTAAATACTTGGTAATGGTTGACTAATTGTTTGAAACTAAACGCGGGTTATTTAGGTACTTTCCTTTACGGGATCTTTAGTTAATTGTATAGAGTACGTAGGTCCTATTTTCCAGAGGTAATTATCGGGATAGGAGATAATGATACATCGACGAACGGTTAAAAATAGGAGGCGATACATGACATGTGTAACAATTATGCGGAGATCCACAACATATACTCTGTCGCGATTGGTTATTCGCTGTATCGCGATATAATAAATGCGTTATATGACCACTGATGTCATATTTTTTATGTAAAGTCTATTTTCCGTAATGTAGTTTGTAAACCTTAATTATGAAAAAATAGATTTTATCATTTGATTATCCTGATTTTTAATTGCATGCATGCAAATCGCAAAAGTTAAAAAAAAAATTACCTACATGTATGTTCTCTTATTCTTATTTAAAATTTTAGCAGTTGTATTAAAATAAAAAATATATGTATCTAAAATATAAATCCAACTTATTAGAAATAAATTCCTTAAAAGAACACGAAGTTTTGATTAATTAGTTTTGAGCAAACCATGTTTTCCTTCTAAGACTACTTTCGACATTTTGTAAAATTCGAAAAAAAAAACGTCTATCAACTGATTTCTCCGAATAAATATGTACACGAATTCAATAGCTACTGCTTTGCACCTCTTATACAGGACAGATCAGTAAATATAGACTACACACACAGTGGAAATTACTAAAGTACCTTAAATTAAGAAAATGTCACGGGTCGCTATTCTCCTTAGCCAGGCAATATGCAGGTAGGTAGTGAAATATTATTATCTTATAATTAACAAATTCAACACTGTAAAGAAAACTTAAGTAAATAAAAAGCGTTTACCTTTTGCGTGCATTTCACAATCACAACACAAAGTTGAAAAAAAAAGAAAAACTACAAAAATTCACCGAAAAAAAAAACAATTATCACATTCATTCTTTAAATAAGTGAATGTTACCGTTAGACTAGGAGATCGGCTACACGCTGAATGTATTTGTTACCTACAACAAATATAACACAATATTATTTAAGAAAACATTTAAAAATTTTCAAGTCGTCCAATTCACAAAAATCTGTAAACTCCTTTTTATTGGGCCCAATAAGGTAGAAATTACTATGGAGTTTTGTAATGTTACTTAATAGGTCAGGATTTCTATGGATTCTCTTTCCCCGGTACAACGTCACAACCAGCTTCGCAAAAAAAAACCGAGTTTCCAAATCAAGTTTCTTCGAAATGGTCCTTAAGAATTAAGAATAGCATACTCTCTTAAAAATATAATATCATAATACTTATTACAACATAAATAACTAAAATACTGCAGTTGGTATTTCTCCTAATAAAGGCGGCAAAACATATTTTTTTCTAAATACAATTATTGATCTGGCAACCTTACGTAGGCCTCCATCTAATCACATAAAAGTGAAGCATTTTATTTAAAAAGGTTTAAAATAAATTGTTTCCCGCGGTAAAGCCTTTCTCTGCACGATCGATGATGCTCAGTAAACTCTAAATTGTAAATCTGATGACTTTTAAATTGCGCAATTGTTTCGATGGGTAAACAGTAAGGATTATTTATAAAACTAATACCCGACGTCTGAAAAGCCGATCAACGTAAAAATTACCAACCGTATGTTAAGTGTTTTTTGAGTTGCTTTTTGATCATCGGATCAGTTACGGAGCTTATGTCAAATCAAAATATAAATTTTTACTGCAAAATCTTATGTTAAATGCCATTCTGCCTGTTATTCTCAGTCAATTTTACTTTGATCAACATTTCAGAAACTCGAACTGATTTGACACCACTGTTAACTTGGCAGCTCTGTAAGTTGATAAACACACATCCCACACACATGTCACTGGTGTCTATAACCAGTAGCAAAAGCTGTAGAGACTTGTGCCAACTGCTCCCATAGAGGTTAATTTCGACAATAAACAGTGCTACGCTAATATTTCTGGTGAACCGCTATCCATTCGAGAGGCCCCAAGATGAACATAAACCAGCTGTGGACTAACTTCTTGGTCAAAATGACACAGGTATGCTTTCATTTAAATTACAAAAGTTCAGCAGTGAGATAGAAAGTACCTGTCTCCTTTTTTGCACAAACAGAAGAACAAAATATAAATTTCAGTTCAACAATTTCCAATGTTACTATGTGGTTGTCGTCAATTTCCTGTCCTATCGGCACAGAATCCAAAATCTATATTACCTCTCAAACTATAACTGTGCAAGCCCATGAATGAGCACTATTCATACATATACATAACATATGTATATACATTCAGTTGGTATTGTTTTCGGCTTTGTGCAGTACATATATAGTTTGTTTGTCTATCCGTTCTATTGTTACAATGGAAAGTTAGAGCCTGATATATATCTTTTGTTACATTTTTAATACCTTGATCCGATTACGCACTGAGACGGATGTGATATTAAAACGAAATAGTTATCTACTTTGAGATTGAATTTTTTTACCATATTAAGTAGGGGAAAATTTTTGTTAACTCATGTTTTAAGCAGTATCAAGCTAAGTACATTAGACGTGACCTTTAGTATACCTTTTGTTTTACCGACGACTCGACTGAACAATAGGGATGTTGAAATTTTTTCGGAATTGCTTGTATTTATAAAATACAAGCAATTCCGAAAAAAATTTTAAAAGCGAAGCCAAAAGCTTAGCCCTTATTAAAATTTAATAGAAAAAAAAAATTGGTTGCCTGTAAAGTCGGTATACGGGCGAAAGTTTTACGTGACAACGACTTTGAGTGGTAAAATAATAACCATGCCCGAGTGGAAGGGACGCGTGCCTCTCACTCGCTCTCATTGTGAGCGCATAACGTGAGCGGAGCGTAACGCAGTTTCTTGAAGTGTCACCCGGCAAACCAATTTATAAGACGTTGTCACGTCAAAAAATTACTTTTATAATTTTCCGCTAAAACACTCACCCATTCACTGACAGTTCTCTAGTAGAATAAGTTAAAATTATAAAACCAACTGACAGCTGTCAACTTTTTCACCGATTAATGACGAATTCGATCTGGGTGGCACTTGTAGTCACGGGATAATAGTTACTATTTTAGCCTTTTTCTATCAATATTAATAAATTTATTATATGTTTTTAAATTGAAAAAATATAGTTTATGGCTTTAATACATCACGATTAACCATTTAGTTACTTATACGTAACGTAACATTAATTATTAATTTGTGATTAGTATCAACATCTCCATTGGTGTAACGATAGAGGCAATTCTGAGATATTTGATATTTTTAAATTGTAAGTAGGTATATAATCAAATGCCTTCAGTAGTAGCACTAAGGTATAATTAAATATATTTAGTCTGTAGCTGCTACTTATTTTCTATCATATCCCATCAAAGAGGATATAACGCAGCCCCTGAAAAAGTTTGATGTTGCCAAATAATTTAATTAGTGTCTTGTCGCATGTTTATGGATTTTATCAATGTCAGACGCCATTTTGTTTTTAATTACAATCTTCTTTGATATGACAAGAAAGATTTACGAAACATTCCAATAGTTTATTTTTATGCGTCTGTTTTCTTTGTGACGAGAAACGTCGGTATAATATTACAGTTTACATTGAAAACGAAACGAAAATAAGGGCGTTACCTAAAACGCTACTACACCTTTATTAAAAAAAAAACATTTTAGAGCTGCTATTTTCATATATTCAATTCTGGGTGTTAAAATTGCAAAATATGTGACGTCACACCAGGGGTTTTTAATAAAAAAGTTAATTTCAGTAATATGTTCAAACACAAAGTAACTCGTACAAACAACGTAGGTACTATTTGTGTTTATGAATACACGTGAACTTTAATTTATCATACTAAAACCATCGAGAAAAAATATCTAACCTTAGAAACATCTATTATAATAAACATTTCAATGCTTTTATGTAGAGGTTTGGTGTTAACTTAAAAAAAAATCAAAACTTTCACACTTACAACAATATTCAAGTCTCTTACGGCTTTGTGTTATTCATAGATACGATAAATCTCACCAATAAATAAGTTATTTAAATCTTATCGTGTATAAAATTTAATTCAAATCAAACGTGAGACAGCGGTATACAACGCTATCCCACTTTTCCGCAGATTTCCCTATATTTCAGGCAAAACAACGATTCTTTACGAATATTGCTATATAGGTACTTAAGTTTCAAATTTCAATTTTGTTCATGAAATTTAATCCATAAAAAAGCTTTTAATTTTCCAAATTTACCGAACAAATTTTACATTTGATCTTTTCCAAAAAACAAAATCATATCTTTATCAGTATTTCAAGGAAAAACAATACCAAAATCGATTAGATAAGTAATTTTTACACAACATATAAGAATAATACATTCTTTACACAATTCGGTGTTACAATATTTGTGATCGAAGCCTCTTTTCTTTAATGGCGGTAAATTAGCTTGATCCGCGCGTAAAATATTTTAACAGAACTGATTGAAGTGTTGTAGTTAAAAATTGACTCTCAGTAGTTATTGGGCCTATAGATAAGTAAACTTTGATTCACAAATAAAATGTCAACATAAATATTTATGTTTTACATCGCTCATGAACGCCAGCATGATCTTTAGACAGGCACCAACTGATATGTGTAATTCCGAGACCTAATTGGCGCACGTAACGTTACGCCCAGTTATAAAATAAACCTACCTACCCAATTAGTGTTGAGTTTATGTCTACAAATTTTGATGAGCTTTTTGTTAGTACGGAAAATGTAGCTCGTGTTTTAACCCCATTATTAAGTGCCTACTATATAATGCCTTACAACGTAAATTGTCTTTAACATTTGTGGCGAAGATGATAAGAAAATGAGCATAATATAATAGTACTGTAGTTATTTTTATCTTCTACATTAGATACTAGTGAAATTGAATTTTATTATTTAACAAGTTCATAATTTAATTCATAATACTTTGAGATTTTGTACTACAGACTAGTACATCTATTGCCATAGTACAGGCCATGTAGTTTAGAGAAATAGAAATATGTGTAGTTTAAAAGGAGTTAGCGCACAGCACATTTCTCCTCGAATTACGTGCAAGTGACGTAGTTAACGAGAGCAGCACCAGAAGTTAAGAACTAATTTCATTAGTAGCTTTTGTCATCGCAAAAAAAAACGTAAAATAAATAATGCGATGAGATGCCAGTATTTTCCAATACCCTGATAAACTGATCTAGAGCACCGTTATCCTATTAGTTTGCTTGTTCAACTGGAATAGACTCGGAAAATGCACAGCATTGATAAACAAAGCCAGCCAGGAGAATAAGGGGACGTTGTTCTCCTTGACTCGGCTCGGAGGCAGCAAGCCTGTTCATAAAACCGGCAATCTCTTATTTGCAGAGTATTGATTGTGGAAAAATGTCTGTGTCAGTTGCTTACGTTTCCATCACTGGACAAGACCAGTAACAATACTAGCGGATGGCGGTAGAGACAACAGATTGACGTCTTTATTATTTTCCAAGTGAACCGGGTCTTTAAGTACATAAATAATAATAATATTCTAGAATTGCTAGTTTAGCTGGCATAGCTTGTACTAAGGGTTGTAGAACACCGATAGGTGCCTATTACACTGTAGGTTTTGCTGTCAGTTTTGCCACAATTGATTGTGAAACGGTGATTGACAACCTATCGTCTAATGCAGTGATTGACGGTTGCATGATGAGATTTTGATGTCAATATTATTTCATCAATCACCAACGAACATCCGTGAATCATGACTTTTGGTAATGGTTAACGTTTGCATGAGCATCTAATGGACGCCATAAACCGATAAACAAGAACTTTCTGCGTTCAATCTGTTCTTCTTTGGAATACGCTTCCCCTCGAAATCAATATGGCCACCAATCGTTACTCATTTAAAGTTAAAGTAATAACTAGCTTTTAGAACAATTGGCAGAATCAACTTGTCCATACATTATCATCTAAATCGTTTTATGTTTTTATGTGTGTATGTGTATAATGTATATGTTTGTGTACATATTTGTGTGTGTATTTCATTCCATATACTTTATTTAAGTATTGTTGTCTGATATTTAGTTTTCATCCATATATACATATACATACATACAAATAAATAAAATTGACGTGTCTGTTTGTAATGTCAAAATAATAGGTTTTTTAAGCTCATACAGTTATTTGCACGATATCTATGAGTAAAAATTAGTTTTTTCAATTTTTGTCTGTCTGTCTGTCTGTTTGTTTCGTCTAATCTCCGGAACGGGTGGACCGATTTCCACGGGACTTTTACAGGCAGATAGCTGGTGTTATAAGGAGTAACTTAGGTTACTTTTATTTTGAAAAAAGCATTAGGGATCCGCGCAAAATTATCAAATAAGTATTATATATTTAGTATATATATTTAATACATTTACAATATACCTACTTGCAGTTTTCTCTGCATCACCCGAAGGTGGACTGGCAAAGAATGCCTAAGGCAATTAAGTCCTCCTCTGTACTTCAAGTGCATAAAGTTTAAATAAACATACTAATTAGATACTTTATTTTTTGTAAATACTTCCATGTTATACATAGAAACACATACGTGTCTACTAACCAATTAACAGACCAATGGAAATATACATATTCACACATTAAAATATTTGCACTGAGCTGGTATCGAGCCGGCGAGTGGCGACCTTCGGCGATTCGATGTTATCTCCGCGCCAAATAGGTCTTCAATGTCCTCTAATAACCGATTAGCTGTGTAGAGGACGAAGTATTACATAACAGTAGGTAAGATTACGGCTTAACAACCTTCTATATTACTATGCAAATTTGTAAAACGCCCGTGGTCGCCGGAAAATTCTAATTCGATGTTACAGGCCATTTTAACGTTTCGTGTTTCTAGAACATAATTTATATTGTTACATAAATTATTATTAACCCAGCTATACAGTTGCAGTATATTAAAATTGTTTTGTAATTTACACTTTATAATCTACAGGGCGTGGCGGCTGCACGAGATCGCTACATTCTGGAAGTCACGGGTGCTTCGGAAAGTATCTGAACTTGGTCGGAGAAGGAAGGAATTGAGTACCACAGACTATTATTACTGCTAGTGCAAGGAAGACACAGAGCACAGCTAGCAATAAATGATTCCCCAATGCGGCTTTTGTGTTTCAACAAGCCTTGTTCTTAAACTGACAAACTTCTAGATTACTTCGGTACGGTCTTTGGTATAAGCCCATAGTTAGCCTCTCTTTATGGTTGATGAACCTCGGAGAACTTTATAAGAATTTCTTAGATATTCTACAGTCAACCTGATAATAAAATCTAGCGACCGCTCTTTTCTTATTGTATTGATTAAAATTTTCATGATAATAAAATGTATGTAGCCACTTAAAGTAATTATTATATTGGTTCTGTGACTTGGACTGTGGTTGATTAAATGGACATCTTAAAATATTTAACTTACATACAGACACACAGATACACACGTTAAACTATAACACTCCTCTTTTTTTGCATCGCGGGTTACAAAACAAAAGGTCGATGAAAACTAATTTATCTGCGAAAATACATTATAAAATCACATATATGATGTATTTTCGTACTCCTGGTGGTCCTGAATATAGCTGTCTCACCTCATCTACGTTCAGGACCACGAGTGGGTACCCCTAGCACAGAATAATGAATCGCATTCCTTACGATGCTCCAGACACCACTAGACATCGTTAGTTCGAGTTTTTACAATTAATTGTGTCGATATTCTCCATACTTTATACTTATTAACCCTGGATATCGCCAGGTACGCTGTCAACAAATAACTGAGCAAACTTGAGACACACACGGCCGCGCCGCCTGATCCCAAACTCGGCAGAGCATGAACCTACCATGGTAACCCGACTGCTGATAAAGCATATTTATATATTACTACATATTATAGATTAATTACACCCACACACAAATAATCGTGGTCATCACACAATTATTTGACTGGGAATCGAATCCACGACCTCTGGCTGAGCAGGGTCACCAGCCACTAGACCAACAGGCCTGTCAATGGCATGGAGATATCGACTGTAAAGTACTGTTTACTGGAGCAAATAAATATTTGGAAAACCAGAAACTTAACCACTGGCGTGAGAAGCCCACAAAAATAAAAATCTAGTCTTAAACCATTGGCGCTAGAAACGATTCTACTTATACCACGTACATATATATGCAATTGAATTGATTGTGCATTTTGTAAGTAAAATAAGCTAGTGGGGCTAAGTGGTCTTTTGTGCATTTCATAAATATTCATGGTTCGAAAGGTCGCCGCGCCATTACCGGGGGGCGTTGATCCTTCTTGTTGGTGCCGGGTAAGGACTTTGTTCTAGTACTTGTAATGTACTTTTGATTGCTATCATCATCCCAAGTGTTTTAAGGGGGGTTAAATTGTCGTCATTTGCTTCATGCAACAAAAAAACAAACTATTTTTTTATATAGGTACCTTTTAAGTTCAGTACAGATATTCCTACGGTTTACTAACGTGTTTATTTCGGGGAAGCCCGATTAGTTTTGGACCCAACGGGGGTCCTTTTTCGCGTCACACTCACCCAGTTAAAGTTAAGGAATTTCAAAAACTAAAGTTATAATACTTTATGTGTATTTTTTTAGGATTATTTGACGATCTTATGTGGCGCTGTAGCAGAGTATTTGCCGTTTATTGCAAATATTTTTATGCATGAATATGTGTCCTTGAATTAGTATGGGTAATTATCACTTTTCATTTCATTAATAATTAATGAAGTGAAAAGTTGACGACGAATAATTATTATTCGTCGTCAATTCTCCATTTCACAAAACAGAACACAACTAACACAAATGTTATACGAATATAATAGCTGCGCCCCGCGGTTTCACCCGCGTACCTAAGTCCCGGTGCCGTGGAAATATCCGAATAAAAAGTAGCCTATGCGTTAATCCAGGTCTCCGGCTATCTACATACCAAGTTTCATCGCGATCGGTTCAGTGTTTTTTGCATGAAAGAGTGACAAAATCCATTCATCCACACATCCATACATCCTCACAAACTTTCACGTTTATAATATTAGTAATATATATTATTATTATTATATAATATTTGAAAAATATTATTTTAAAACATCATAAAGATAGGGGGGAAAAGTGTGAGGTGTCTAAGTGGGAGAGCCATGCTTCGGCACGTATGGGCCGGCTCGACCGGAGTAATACCACGACCTCGTAGAAAACCGGCGTGAAGCAATGCTTATGTTGTATTTCGCCGAGCGAGTGGGGTTACGGGAGGCCTTACCTCCCCCCCCCCTTCCTTTACTCCCACCTTTAAGGCTGGGATCACATTTGTGACTCTTGACTTGCAAGTGCGTTGTCACATGGTGAAGGTGTCACAAGGTATGGACATCTTGTGACACCTTCACCATGTGACAACGCACTTTATGGGCGGTGGTATTTACTTACCATCAGGTCTCTCTCTCTGCTCTTTGCCCCCTATCGAATAAAAAAAAAGGAAGGCAAGGCGGAAAATTTGCGTTTGCTTTTGGTGTCGACAATATTTTATTTTATTTTTATTTATTTATTAGGATTGCCAACAAATGATACACATAACTTATATGACAAAAGAAATGAAATTACAAAAACATGCCTTGTGCTCATTCAATTATAGGCAACCACGACTAACAGAAACATAACTTGTACCGTTAAATTAAATTATAGTAAAATTACAACATACTTACAAACCAAAAAATAAACTATTTAAAAAATATATATTTAAAAAACTAAAAAAATTAAAACATTAACAAAAATCAATCTTCTTTTTTTTTAATTGAGGTAATAATACAGATGAAAGCTCAATTATATAAAGTACATACCTACCCAAGTTTTAACTTGAGATAATCCGTTATTTTTTTCTTAAACTTGGGCAAGTTATGTCCATGTGTGACAATATGTCCATGTCATAATATATAGATACCAATCTATATCTATATAAATAAAAATGAATCGCCAAATGTGTTGCTAAGCGCAAAACTCGAGAATGGCTCGACTAATGCGGCTACTTTTTTTTTTAATTTTCGTTAAGGCACAAGGAAGGTTCTTATGGAGAGAAAAAATGTAAAAATTGTGAAGAAAATAGTAAAAACAACACTTCTTTCCTATACAAACCACAGAGCAAATAATAATTAAAACACATGTCCGCAGCTGTCAAACATTTGACGTCAATTAATAACTTTTGACAGAACGAAGTCTGACGGGGCAGCTCAGTATTATATAAAAATGAATCCTTATTGCCCTTGGTCATGCCATCACGCATTCACGCATGAACGGCTGGACCGATTCTTTTTGTATTTGTTGTTGTCAGGAGAAGGTTCTTATGAAAGAAAAAATTAAGAAAGTTGCACGAAAAATTAAAAAAATTAAGAAAACTTAACGAGGGACTTACGCGGGTGAAACCGCGGGGCGCAGCTAGAATAAAATAAATTCTTTAAAAGACTAGTTTTTCTTAATCAAGAGTTAATAGCCGGGTTCTAAATAACAAGTTTATTTCTCACTTACCGTTAAAGTAAACGGGGGTATATTTTCCACTTAGGCGAAGATTTATCTCCCACAAACAAAATGCCATTAGCCATCTAAAACAAAATGGCGGATTGCTTTCTAACATCTGTAGTGGAGGAACGTGAAAGCCTCATGACCTAAATTATATAAAAGCCTACAGAATTTATACTCTACTGGGATATGTGTGTGTTTGTATGTACATCCGTGTGTTTTTATATTAAAAACAAAAATGTTTAATACCTAACCTGCATTGTCATGCAATCGGTAAAAATTTTTGAAGTGAAAACTTCTTTCACGTTTGTGCACTTTTGCTATGGAGAAAAAGCAGTAACTCGTGACTGTCACGCTAATAATACATATCGCCACCCGGCAAAAAAAGTGTCATAATACAAAAACAGCTATTTCGAGAAAACACTACTTTTATGCCGGTGAATTGAACATATTTTGTGCTCAGTGAAAAATGGAACTTTGTTCTCTTTTTCACTGAGCTAATAACGATGTTTTTAGAGCTGACCAAATGCAACATTTGCTATTCAATGCTATAAAAATGTCAAAATGTACCTAACATGTGATATGACACTTTTGTTGCGATATGACACTTTTTTGCCGGGTGGCGATATATAGATCCACTAGAGGGCGCTAATCTAAACATTGAGTTCTGTCAGCTCCTTATTAATTAATGTCACCAACCTGGTAATGTGACGTTTAAAGTTCGTCGTCTCGTTTAAGTTTTCACTTCTGTCGGCAGTCCCATGACTGCCTATTTTTAGGGTTCCGTTCCTCAAAAGGAAAAAAGGAACCCTTATAGGATCTCTTTGTTGTCGGTCCGTCTGTCTGTCTGTCTGTCAAGACCTTTTTCACAGGAACCCGTGGACGCATCAAGTTGAAATTAATACCATATACATAAGTCTGCGGTCCCTTGAAGCCGTAATAATATCAAGCTTCTAAGTCAACGCAATCATAAGATATGGCCACATAAGCCTTACATTTGACCAAATTAGAACAATTCGCAGGTAAATCAAAACTTATAGAATACTTTCCATTGACCTAGAATCATGAAATTTGGTAAGAAGTAAGGTCTCACAGTACAAGTAAAGGAAAAAATCCGAAAGTTATTAATTTGTTGTTTTATCACATAAAATAATAAAATAACTTATATTTTGCGGTTGGATTGTTGACTTTGTCATACATCGCAACTGCTAAGTTAAGTTTCTCTTTCGAAAAATACGGGCAGGAGTCTTCGAGAATTGATTCCCGAGATGGACGTACTATTTACTTACATACAAGTTTGTCAGCTTATGGAACCCTCGGTGCGCGAGTCAGACTCGCACTTGTACGGTTTTTTTAAAAGCATCACCGACTTCAATGCCTCTAAATTATGATAAATTGTAATAAGATGTAGCAAGCTATGTGTGTGTGCTTATTTTTCACCCTAATATAACAAAAATAAGTGAATTATTGTAACAACTTTTGTCTAAACTAATTAAATAATTACTAAAATGTTGTCTGTCTGTCTGTCTGTTGCCGCGATTTTCATGGGACTTTCTTCTTACTTGCACGCGTTTCTGAGAAAAAGGGGCTTGACAGACAGACGGACGGACGGACAGCGAAGTGATCCTATAAGGTTCCTCCCCCCCCCCTTATTTCCTTTTCAGGAAGAGTTCCCTAAAGAAGATAGAAACCATAGCAAAAAGAAGAAATTATATAAAAAGGAGGACACAGCTTTTCTCTTTGAGTAGGTTAAATGTTTCGGTTGTTACATTTCAAGGATCATTAATTCAAAAATAGAGTGACATGATGCAACGAGATGATAAAATTCGTAAAACAAATAAACCCTTAAATTGAAAAACTGAACCTCGGAATCCATCGGAATTCATCCATCCATCGTTTACAATGAACAAACCAACAATATCGCAAATATTTCATATAAACCTAATTCTTTCACGAAAACTAAAGCAAGTCAACGTCCGCCCATTCATACTTTGAAACCCAAATAATGACGTAACAGTTGAACGAACTTACATTGCTTGGGATTTGAACTCGTGACCCCTAATTCACAGCTCAGTAATCACGAAGGCTTGAGACCAAAGAGGTACCTAAATAGATAATATGATTACGTTGTGGTATTAATAAACTACTCTAAATAAAGCCGACATTTATATTCTAGTAAAATGGTCATTTTTTTTCACAAGTAATTCAGTACATATTATAAAACAAAGTCCCCCGCCGCGTCTGTCGGTCTGTTCGCGATAAACTGAAAAACTACTGAACGGATTTTCATGCGGTTTTCACTAATAGACAGAGTGATTCATGAGGAAGGTTTAGGTGTATAATTTGTATCCGTGCGAAGCCGGGGCGGGTTGCTAGTTCAAGCTTATTTATGCTAACCTATGTTTACATTTAAACAAATAAATAAAATTGAAGTGTCTGTTTGTAATGTCATAATAACAGCATTCTAGTAAATGCATCGGAATGTTTTTCTTGAACTTATACCAATTTTTTTTTAAATTATTTTGTTTGTTTTTCGGCTAATCTAAAGTCTATAAGGGTTGGACCGATTTTAACGGGACTTTCACTGGCAGATAGCAGGCAGATGTTATAAGGATTAACTTATGATACTTTTATTTTAGAAAAAGAATTGGTTTCTGTACAAAAAAAACAAATATATTCTGTAAACACGAGCTAAATCGCGCCGGGCTCAACTATTAAGTACTAGCAACCCGCCCCAGCTTCATACGGGTACAAATTATATGCCAAAACCTTCCTCGTGAATCACTCTGTCTATTAGTGAAAACCGCATGAAAATCCGTTCGGTAGTTTTTCAGTGTATCGCGAATAGACAGACAGACGCGGCGGGGGACTTTGTTTTATAATATGTAGTGATTATAACTGCGAATGTGATATTTGTTAGTTACGCATTCAAATAGGATTGCCGCCCGTACTTACTGTAATATATATATATAGTATAGAATATACTTTCATCAATTACCTATACTGTATCAATCAATCAATCAGCCTATTGCAGTCTACTGCTGGACATATCCCTCTCCCGGTGTGCGCCGTAGCACCCTGTCTGACCCAACTATCTTCCCCATGTCGTCAATCCATCTGGCTACGGGGCGTCCTATCTTTCGGTCGGTCCTCTTACCGGTCTCCATTCTAGGCCCCGATTGTTCCAACGACCATCGGTCTTTCGGCAGATATGGCCAGCCCATTGCCAAACATTGCCAGCTACAAAAACATCTACAGAGAAGAAGATATCCACAGAAAGCTTCACAGTCATCTTGCCTCAGACGCGGACTCCGTCTGAACATTTTACTATTAGTAAATGAAAAGTAATGTTAGAAGTATACGATAGAAGGATATTATTAGTCAAAGATGATAAATGAATATTTCACTGTTGGAAAGTTCTATATGACGAATGCTCTATGTGTTCACGATATTGAACTGTTGTATTAAGTTCTAGTGGCTAGCTAGCTAGTTATAATGGCTAACATTATAGATATAGATAAAGAGCTCTGTTTCAAAACACTGACAACTAAAAACTGACATTTTCTTTGGCGTCGGTAAAGATTTACAGATAAAAATTTGAACCCTAGATAAATTAACGCATCTGGCGTATATTTACAGTTTACGGTATAATTTTTTGTCTGGAAATATTTTAACTTTAGGTTAGATAGATAGACAATTTATTAGGACAGGTTATTGGTTATAAACATCAAGCTAAAACCCATAGGCGCGGAGCAGTAAGAATGAACTTCAATCTGTTAAAATTGGCACATTATACGCAAAGAGATACAGAGAGATATAAAATCCAAGTGAAATGAAGTTAGTAGTATTATCATCAGCACAAAAGGTGTGTACGATGTTTTATGTCAAGATTTACTACTAATTGTGTAAACTTTATACATTCAAGTATTAATTAACCAAGACATCTGTCCCAATTGTGTAGTTAGTTAGCTCGGCGAGTTTATCTTTTTACACGTTTATTATTTAATTAACATTTACCATTATAATATACAGTTGATTGAACGTTGCATGTTTGTTTCGGAATAAAGGAATTTCTAGATAATTATATAGATGTCCTATATTAAGTCTATTCTTCGGTCTTTGAAATGATTTATTGAAACACGCTAGCTTTTGACCCTTAACTAAATAATAAGAGATTGTATTCACGTGCGATCGTAAAGTCCTGAAAGGAAATTGTTATGAATGTTCTCTTTGTAAATTCTAAATACATAGTTACAATTGCAAAAAAAAAAACAATCTGGCATTTGCAAACAGAATATCTATGCAATCAAATCGGGCCGCATTATTGCAGAACTACCAACTTACAGAATATTAATATGATATCACATTTGACATAATAATTCATTACTCTATTTTAATTTTTATTGCATTGTTATTTTTATTTTACACGTGTGACATTTTAATTAAGTAGCATACATTTTTTAAGTTACAAAATTGTTATTAATATTCAACACAATGTAAAAATTGTTATGAATAAATAAATAAATAAATATTATATTTCTCTGATGAGTAGAGTCGCCAAAACTACAAGGAAGGGAATGAGGCCCTCCGAAGCAATAAGATACACACGTTAAACTTGTAACACCCCTCGGTGTTATAAGTTTAACGTGTGTATCTGTGTGTCTGTCTGTGGCATTATAGCTTCTCAACGGATAAACCGATTTTCATTTTGCTTTTTTTTTTGTTTGAAAGGTGACTCAATTGAGAGTGTTCTAAAATATAATTCAAGATAATCTATTCAGCCGTTTGAACATTCATCAGTTCTTTTATAATCTTTGAATGGATTTTGTGGGTGACTTCTACTGGTCTGATCGCTTTGAAATGTAGTATCCTGTGACTGCAAAGATAATACAATAACATGGTAATCTTGACCTAATGCTACTGATGATATTCATGTAAGAAACAGTCTCACAACCACTGATATAAAATATGAAAATCACTAACTAACAGTAACTGCCAAGTTCTTCGTATTGTACGTACAAGACAATGTTCTGAACTTATTCCTACCCTTTTTATAACCCCACTATTCATTAATATTTATCAATCGACCAATACCATTGCGTTACCGGCATAACCAGTCAAAATAATGTGTATTAAGTTATTCTTATTAAATAGTAAACTGTGTTATCAATATCATTTATTATAGTTTGTCCCTATTTTTAATAAAATAAATAAGAGTTTTTGATGTGGCGACGACATTCATCTGGAATCAGCAGGATTCCTAACTCTTCACCAACTTATAGCACAGGTGTCTTAGTTAAGCTCATTGGAATTTCTTGAGTCAACACAAAACCCAAGTGATATACTTTGGGAGTATTTTAATTTCTTTTATTTATACTTGCCTACAGAGTACCTACCTACTTTAAAACATTGCGTGGCAAATATTTTGGTGGCAAATTTAGTGTCAACAATAACTGTTGGTACTTCTTTAAAAAGAAAAAAGCGTTAAAACGTACTGTTTGAAATCAAAAATGGCGGACAATTACCGCGTTTTAGTACAAAAGAAATGACATCGCACGTGACGTGAGTGCATTATTGAGATAAATTATGTACTTTTTGCATACCTACTGTGATAAGATTCGCTATCGATGACATGCATTCCGTGAAATAGGGAACAAGTTTACTAGATTCTGTCACAGTATCGGCATAGTTTACTTTTCTAATTTTTTAATTCGATCAATCACATTGTACGCACAAGTGACATAGATAAGAAATACTATGATGATATTATAGACTTCTTATTATTTCTTTATTTATTTTGTCTCGCATAGACTTTAAAAGTCATACATACAAAACCAAACCCATGAAAAATTATAAAGTGGGGCAGTCTATGGTAGGTACCCTGGTATAGTTGAAGATCTTAAAGAGCCTCAAACTTTCATCTATGGAGTTTCACTTAAAAGAAGATCGGAGAAGCCGCACTAGGAGAAGTGCCTCGTGTCTCCACCCTTCGAATAATAGCAATTTCGAGTACTTGTAGAATGCTCTTGTATTTTACTGCGAAGTACTGCGCTTAAGCTGAATGGAAATGAAGGATAGCAGTAGGTAGCTTACCATCAAGTACTTGTTAAAAAGGCCTGACTGACTGTCTTGAACTTTGACTGACTGGATTGGCTTCTACGGTCCAAGTCAGACACTAAATTCTACTTTGACTTCCAAAATGGATGAAGGCAAATGAGTGCAGTGATATATGTATAAGTAATTGCGGCCCATGCATCCTACCATATGGCCTTAGTCATCAATTTTGAGAATGACATGACGAAGTGATGCGGATATTCTTCTTCTTCGGCGGAATATTCATTTCCTTTCACTATTATATAGTATACTTTTCAATCCAAACACTCCTCTTTATCTCAAAGAACGATTTGAATTCTTACACAACACACATTCAAGGGACCTTAGGTCTTCAGAGAACTTGACATTAAAAATGCCAATGCATTCTACCAATTTCATGGATAAATCCTTTTCAGTTCAGGCCATCCGTCTGTGGAATGCATTGCCACTGACCATCAGGCTCGCAAAAACATTACCCAATTTTAAATGGATAGATGGATGGATGGACGTTTGTTACTCTTTCACGTAAAAATCACATAACCCATTGCGATGAAACTTGGTATGTAGATAGCTGGAGACCTGAATTAACACATAGGCTACTTTTGATCCCGATATTCCCATGGCGCGGGTGAAACCGCGGGGCAACACTTATAAGACTAGGTAGTGCCGTACGGCTTTGCTCTCGTCAATTTAAATTTTGTACAGTACTTTCTTGTTGGGTAAAAGGTTTCCTCTGTCCTTTTCTGTACTCCTGGCAACGTGTATGATTGTCATGATGATCGATTCAGTGGTTCATGTGCAAGAAACAAACAAAGAAACTTACATTCGCGCAAAGTTCAAACAGATACGCGACGGGAATGTTGCAATATAATGAATGGCTATAAAATCATATCCATTTATATATTGCAAGCAAAATACCAATAAAATGTTAAATACAATCGCCCGCTTCGTGTGCAGAACATTGTGGTTGAAATACTTGCGAAATAACTATTGTACGGTTGTTTGTGGTATCGTGATCAATGGCTGGAAGAAATGGCCGACTCTCTGTGGAATTTCCGCAAAAATGTAATAAGGATAATCCGTAAACTGGTTAATAAAAGTTAAAAATTTGTGGTTTTACACGTTACAAAAAACATTTGAAATTATGCAATTGCCATTCGATTCGTAAATTAAAAAAAAAATATTATGATGTGCTTATCGAATTTGAAATGATGCATGAGTCATTCCATTTTTAAATTTAAAAAAAATCGTGGTAATGATGTACCTACCTAATAATTCAGTTGCATATTTTATTAGACTGATATGATATTTATCTATAAATAAGCACTCTATTTTAATGAAAATGATATAGACAAGACATTAATGCCCAAATTTATAGTTTACAACTAACACACGTATTTGGGTGAATATCCATTCTTTTTAACCTTTAATTTTTTGGAGCCAGTGTTCCCCTGCAGAAAAATAACTCATCGATGGTAATATTGTCCTAAAATGCTATATTATTTAAAGCGAGCCCGTGACCAAAGATAATTATTAAAATATGTCCCGTTTATTTTAAGAGATTGGTTAAATTTTTAAGATCAATGACCCTGAAGTAAAAAGAACGAAGAATTTTTGAAAAAAATTCGAAGATTATCAACCAATGGAGAGTCTGAAAGAATAGGGTTAATGACTTCTAACAATTATATACATCGTTTTTTTTTGCTAATTTTTTTATAAATTTGTTGAAGGAACGCTAGGATTGAAAAGTTTACAATGGGAGTGTTCCTGCGAAGGCTTATCTGACCGCCGAATGGTTACGAGTACAACCAGTCGAAACACCGAAAGTCGAACTAAACGCTTTGACAGCTCCTTTTTGTTTCGAGTCGTCTGAAACTAACTTTAATTATAATCCTGGAACGTTCAATAGTAGAGTGAATCGGTTGGTAAGTTGGAAGAGAAATGTTACGAGTTACTCAATAAAAAAAGTTAATTAAAGTTTATTTAAATATCATAATAAAAATACATATCGTCAACTAATATCAAATTCTACAAAAGTATTCAAAGTAATATGTAAAAACCATTTTTATCACTTATAATCACAGTAAATTACCATAAATAATACATAGCGTCAACTAACCTCAAATTCTACAAACGTACTCAAAGTAATATGTAAAAACTATTTTTATCACTATCGTGAAGATGGTAACTTTTTTGAAAAACTAAAATGTTGACTAGCTAACTTCAGGGTGTCATTTTTTCGTGTCGACGTAAAAATTTACTCCCATCATTTTTCCATAACACGCCAAAAGAAGTTTATAACTTCAAAATTTCAATGTATTACACGAGTTTGTAAGTATTATAGTCACACAGCATCAGTACACCTCCAAATATAAGTATTATGACTGATTGTAGAGACAAATTATCAACGTGTACGGAACCAAAGTGCTTAATCAACATCCATCATGTACTCCTACTCCCAACAACGCTATGAGCCAACCCGCATTCATCAAGCCCCGCAGGATGAGAGCTATTGACGTATAAGCTAACCTTGACCCGGTTATGCGCTCCTCGCAGCCCGGGAGAGCAGGGCACACTGAGCCCGGGATGCAGTTCTATAATGAGCTAAAGGAAAATGTACTTTGTAACCATATACAGACGGAATTATATAAACAGGAGGTAGCCCAGAGGTCAAAATGCCACCGTAATTATTTAAATAATATTATTGATATCACAAAGGCTCGTCGGCGAATAAACAAAAATAAAGAAAGAAATTCGGTTGACAAACAGAAAATGGTATTGAACAGTTTTGTCTTTGCATATTTATTTATAGATAAATATTAGAAAATGTTCTTTCAGTACAAAATCTTGGCAAATCCCACTTATCCCACTAATATTATAAATGTGAAAGTTTGGATGGATGGATGGATGGATGTTTGTTACTCTTTCACGCAAAAACCACTGAACCGATTGCGATGAAACTTGGTATGTAGATAGCTGGAGACCTGGACTAACGCATAGACTCTTTATCCCGATATTCCCACGGGATCGGGACTTACGCGGGGCGCTGCTAGTAAGTTATAAATTAAAAATCACAAGAGCCCGGGAAAATAACATGTTATGCGACATACTGCCGCCATTTAGATGAAAAAAAATTATAGCCAGTGTCACTCAGAGATGTAAAGATTTTAGCGATACTCCATACATTGAAAGCTTTTATGGCATTTACAAATTATGGAGGAATAAAGAAACTCACATACATACATACCTAAACCCACATTACACAACTTTTTTAGGCAGTCGTGTACCTTTGAGACAACTCAGATTGTGCAGCAAAATGCCTTGTCTTATTAAACTAAAATAAAAATGAAAATCATACGCCGGTGCCCGCTGAACTTGATTATACTGCCTGCATACGATTATCGCCTCTATTTGAATGGGATGAATATTTTACTAACATGTGACCATTACAAACATTAGCAGCACTGTTGAAGTCAGTAATGCTCTGCCAACCCACCACTTACACCAGAAGATATACTTCACTATTGCAATTCGCGGTATAAGAACCAAATGAACGTATATACGGGTCACAAAGTGCTCCTTCATGCAATGCCAAAACGACGTAATTGTAAATGCAATATTTCACAAATTCCAAAATAACAAAATAGCTAAGGAACCACAAGGAGCTAGGTAAATTCTCGGAGTATTTTTGCTCTCCTGTAAAGTTAAGAAAATGTAGATACGTTCATCTGGTTCTTATACCGCCAATTGGTAGCGCATGTTAGCCATTGGACTTCTAAAGGGTGGAAGTTCTTCCTCAGTGAGAAGATTCTAATATTTATTATTAGTATTTACTCGAAGTGGCACTATGCTGAGCTAAGGACCATTTTTGCATCACACATAAGGTATGGGAACCTTTTTAGTGTTTATTTTTGTTTTTATTAGTATGTATTATCTTTGTGTGTTAGCAGAATAAATGTTTCTTTCTTTCTTTCTTTCTAATACAAACAAAAATCTGCACAAAAACTCTTCCTCTTCAAAACACACAGTTTTATTTTAAATTCTGCAAGATCGAATTTTTTGAGAGTTCATCTGAAATACAAACCTACTTGAAAATGCATGACATTCGAATGTGATGTAAAGTAACCGCTCGCTACGGAAAATGTTTATAAATCTGAAAATATCTAGCCGTTGATCAAAAGAGCCAATATATTTTTCTAGTCTATTTCCTGGTATTTGAGTTGAACTTTTAGATTCAATTGTCGTCCACATACAGTTATAGAACATTCGTATTAATATTCGGAAATACGAGTATAATATTATGCGTCAGTATTACCTATTAAATAATTTAGATACTTGTTGAATAATGTATTATTTTTGACGACTAAAGCATTTTTAAAAGGAATGTTGAAAAATAAAAAAACAATGTTTTGTCAGATGTCTGCTAATTCGTTCATGTTGTTTTCGTATTAAATGTTTATTTTGAAAAGTGCGCCATTACAAAGCGGCCATATTTCATTCTTCCTTGTTTACTAAAGGTTACTACTCTCACTAGCTACGGTAGCGCCATCTAAATTAAGCCTTTGACGGACCCAGAGACAATCTTCCTTACTTTTACCCTCCATCGTTTTACCTAGAACAGCATTAATAATGCCTGTCTAGAACCGGAGCAGTAACCAAACGCATTATATGTACTGGGATCACAATAAAATCAATGTAGCTTGGCCTTTCCAGGCACCCGGGAGAGCGAAAAAACAATACATACTACCCGTAAGCGAGACCAAGATAGCAACAACCTGTCAATATATTTTAGAGACAACACAATTTACTACCTGTATAGTTCTATTAATTAAAATGGATTCGGTAAACTATATGCCTCTGTGTGTTACCTATCTACCCACTATATTTTGATCTTTATTTTTTATTAATTACCAATTATCATCAGATCTGACACTTTTACAAATTGTATTGAGTTTAGACAAGCTTTTAAGCGCAGCTTGGCTTGCATGAAATTTATTTATCTGTCAATTGGGAACAGGAATTCTTTTGGACGAAAGGTACCCTACGTCTATTTGTGTACCCCTGACAATGTATGAGTATGGCGTACAGAGGTGGTAGGGACGGGGGTAGGGGGGGGGGCGAAGATGGTACACGCCTATCCAAGAGAAACCTATTCACTATACACTTGAACGTTCCAGGATTATAACTGACTGGAAAAATAGACGCAGACAGTTCATTCCACACCTTGGCGACTCGAACCAATAAGCTTTCAAAACATTTAGTTCGACTTTTTGGTGTTTCGACAACGAAAGATACCACCCTCAATCTAAGACTTTTTTACTTTAACCAAGGAAAAACAATGAACTTCTAAGTTCGATGACACGAGTTACTTTGCATCGCTGAACCAAGTTATTAGATTAGGTAGATTTAATTTTCGGACACAGGAGTAATTCCTAATTCCTAATGGTGTCTTATTTTAAAAAGAAAAAAAAAACGAATAAAAAGAATTTTGATTACGCAAATAAACTACTGTAAGATAGATAGATATCGAAAGAAAACTTTTACACTAAGGAAATTAACATATACCGTGGGAGACATACATAGTAGATAGCTACCAAAGCATATATTGATTTTTTCCGACATCTTCAACAATCATCATCATATTTCAGCAATTTTACACAAAATCCAAATAAAAATATACACCTAAACCTTCCTCATAAACCATTTCGTCTATTGGTGAAAACCGCATTAAAATCCGTTGTGTAGTTTAAAAGATCTAAGCATACAGAGGAACAGAGAGCGAGAAGCGACTTTGTTTTGTACTACGTAGAGATTGACCAGCTTCGTCATAAGAACTATCAGATGGTATGGATCCCATTAAAAAAACTCGACTTAGAGGCAGAAGGCGAGGTAATCACTAGTGCAGTGACATTTATTTATGTATTATATCCAGTATGTAACTTTAAGAAAGTCTAAATTAATTTAACTAAAGATCGAATGGTGGTCCAACCCGTATAGCTTGAACTGCCATTGTATAGATATTCTACGGAATGTCTACACAATGACAGTTGATGTGAAAAATGGCGTACCATGACAGGTCAGTATTTATACAATGACAGTTCACGTGTAGCTTTTTGTAGCCAACATCTATAGGTAATTCAATTTACAACACAGTATATTAAAATTATGTATATGTACGGAAATTAAACAATATATAGGGAACGTGCACTAACAACGATGACTCTGCCGCTTGGTGGCGCAAATCCGTATATTTTACGTGAACAATACTTGACATGGCACTTCACGTCATTAAATAATTACATTAAAGAAGTGAAAAATAACACTTAACTAAGTGAAAATGTATTGTTGCATTTCTGGATGCTCGAACACTTAAAATAAAAATAAGGCAAATTGGACAAAATTATATTACTTTCCCACGGATAGTGCTCTCTTTCGATGGTTATGTGATAAACGACATAAGTGGTGGATAAATGTGGATAAATGCCACTAAGTTATTATTACATAATATATTATCTCGATGATAAATGCAGTAAAAAAAACATTTGTAAGTATGAGTTTCAAAAACATTTATAAATTACTAATAATGTTATTTGTAAAAATAGCTAAGTTTTGTATGTAGTAGTACTATTCAATACAAACAAATCTATAAGTAAACATAACCTCAATAAAAATAATTTTGTTTCAGTGAACATCAACATAACTGAGCATAATGGGAGCCCCATTTAAACATTCTACAATATGCAGCGCTATATTTCAGAATTCTATTGCAATCAAGCTGAAAAGAAGGCGACATGGACATCACTACGTAGTATAAAACAAAGTCGCTTCCTGCTGTCCGTCTGTCCCTATGTATGTTTAGATTTTTAAAACTACGCAACGGAGTTTGAAGCGGTTTTTTTTAATAGATAGAGTGATTCAAGAGGAAGATTTATATGAATAATACACGCATAATATAGTAGAGAAACACTGATAACTTTAGAGGTTTCTAATGTGATGTAATTTACATTGCAAACGCTGGCTGACCCCTACGAGGTAGGTCAAAATAATGTACCACAGTATTGTACACCTTAAAAAGGTATATGTCTATCTCTTAGGGATAACCCACAATAACCATTTTTTATCCTTTAGTTTTTACGAGAAATAATGGCTTATTTACGAAGCGATTGTACAGAAAAATTGTACAGAATGGAGGCTTTTGAAGTTTGTGCAATTAAGGATAGGGAGACAGGAGTATACCTGTGTTGTTGCTACCGTAGTCCTTATGATGAAAATTTATTAACTTTGATGAATTGTCTGGAAAAGCTGTTAGAACACCTCCTAAATAAAAACTCTTGTGTTTGTGGTGACTTTAACATCGATCTCTTAAAAAACAGCAATAAACATAGTGATTTTATAAGCTTGATGAGATCATATGACTTTAGAACTCTTATTCACTCTATCACGTTTGTACAAAATAAGTCTCAATCATGCATTGATAACATTCTATTCTATTCTTACGAATATTTCAAGGGATTGTATGAGGTCTTGTGAGGTTGATCATAATGGTCTTTCGGATGGACATGCGGGTTTACTGTGCAATATGTCAATAGCTAGTAGTGTAAATAGTAATCATATTAATAATACCGGATATAAAACAAAAAGACATTTTAATCTAATTAATAGAAATACATTTAGACAATTATTACTACAAGAGGACTGGAATTCACTGGGAACTAATACCTTTATAAGACGATTAGGTGACTTATATAAAAAAGCATTCAGGAAAAGGATAAGACCCGTACAGTTAAAACGCACATCCAACTTACGATGGGTAACAAAGGGTTTAAAAGTATCCAGTAAAATGAAACGCTTTCTGGTGGTAGGTAAAAGGTGTGGTACAAATATTAGTGTAGCCAACTACAGAAATCGCTACATTACCATTTATAGAAATGTTATCAAAAGTGCAAAAAAACTAGCTGAAAACTAGCAACAATCTGAAATGGCACGGTCCAAAAATATTTCCAAAGATATCTGGAAAATAATGAATAGACATAGAAATAAAAACAAACCACTGAAAGGCACAGTCGAAATCAAAATGGGTGACAATATAATCGCAGAACCTCAACAAGTTGCAAATATTCTGGCAGACCAACATCAGTCTCCACTTATAGTATAAATAATGCTGTAAAACTACTACGATAATGTACCAATAGAGTGGACACCCAGCTCATCTGGGAGGCAACCACTGCTGCTGAAATTAAAAAGTTAGTAGGACAGATGGTATATAAAACTTCATGTGGTTACGTTGGACTGCCTATAACTGTGATTAAAGATAATACTGATATCTTAGCGGAACCCTTTAGTATATTTTATAATAGGTGTATGACAGAAGGTATTTTTCCTGACCAGTTTAAGGTTGCAAGAGTGATCCCAATCCATAAGAAAGGATCCAAGCTGGACCCCAAAATGTACAGACCCATTTCACTGTTACCCACTATGTCTAAAATATTTGAGAAAGTAATAAAGACAAGGCTAATGAGTCACATCAATAGCAACAGAGTACTAAGCTTGAAACAGTTCGGTTATCAGGCAAAAGTAGGTACTCGTGATACCATAGACAGCTTAATTAGTGATGTCAGGAATCGGCTTAACATGAAGCAGAAGGTCGCGGGTCTATTTCTAGACCTAAGTTCTGCTTTTGATAGCGTGAACCACGAACTGCTATTAAGCAAACTCGAGCACTATGGCATAAGAGGACAAGCCGTGCAACTTCTCAGCTCGTATTTAAAAAATAGAAGATTTTTTGTAGAGATAACTGGAATGATTACGGAGACTAGAAATAATAGCAGTTGTGAAAAAAGTCATACAAAGCTTTACGAGCAAACTTTTAAATCGAAACTGATTCAAAGTACTACGGGGGTTCCACAAGGCTCAATATTGGGCCCAATATTCTTTGTAATTTTTGTAAATGACCTGATTTATCATTTAAAGAATTCCATGACCGAAAACACACAGCTGGTATTGTTTGCAGATGATACTAACGCTATAGTGTCAGCAAATGACATAAGCTCCCTCAATGAACGAGTGAACAAGGTCTTAAATGCGTTGAAAAACTGGTTCACCGTCAACGGGTTGCTAGTTAATTCAGCAAAAACTAATGTCATGCTTTTTAGATCGTCCGCGAAAGGACCAGCTCAGTTGCAGTCTTAATGGCATTCAAATCCACATGGTCGATGTCGTTAAGTTTTTAGGGGTTCATGTAGATAGAGACCTTAAATGGAAGAATGAACTTGTGGCCCTAGAAAATTCTATTAGTTCAGCCTGCTATGTGCTTAGAAGCCTACGTAATGATGTTGAAGTTGATCAACTAAAAACCGTATATTACGCATTGGTAGAATCGAGTTTAAGGTACAGTATCTTATTCTGGGGAGGAAGTTACGAGTACAATATTCAAAAGGCTTTTATTTTACAAAAAAGAGCGATTCGCACAATAGTACGCATTAGACAACAAGAGTCATGTAAAAAATATTTTAAAGATCTTCAAATACTGACTGTCCCGAGTCTATACGTCCTGGTTCTCTTGACAAATTTAAAAAAATACATTCACGATTACGAAACAGAAAAGGAGAGGTTGGTTAGAGAAAGTACAAGACGCAAAGACATTCAGACCAAGTACATCCCGAGACTTAATGTAGTTAAACATGGTACTTACCATAGGTCAGTAAAGTTATTCAATAAACTACCAACCGAACCAAAAATGATACTGTATAAAAGAGAGTTTTTAATTAATTTAAAAGATTTTTTGATAGAAGGGTGTTTCTACTCTGTTGATGACCTTAGCTGGCACTTATCAATAATTATTTCTGACTCCAATTTATTCGATTTAAACATTTTACCAACTTAGTTTATTACCCACTTATTGATTATTTGTATTTTAATTTTAATTCATTGTTTAATTTATTTTAATTGTGGTTATTAATTGTGGTTGTAAATGTATTTATTGTCATGTGTAATTAATTGACATTAGTGATTATGATTGATATTTGTATTTTAGTTAAGTTTCTTTTTTGTAATACATCCGACACAATGCGACAATAAATAGATTTTAAGCAATACAGCATTAATCCTTATCCAATTAAGTACCTTAAATACATTGTGCATTTAATATAAATCAAAATGGCCTTTTACAGCATGTAATTTCAATGAATATTTTCGAAGATATTACAGATTTAAAATGCAGGGACATAGCGTTTGCGGCGGCGGTACCGGCCAGAGGGCCGGACAATTTCCGATAAAGATATCTTTTGCAATGACCATTAATAAATCGCAGATTTAAGCGTTGAGTAGTATATTTAGTATCATCATTGCACCCGTGCGAAGCCGGGGCGGGTCGCTAGTAAATAATAATATGGACAAATGTTAGGAATTTTCGTTTGTGCTACAATTTTGCCAGTTATTACTGCATTTTCATGATTGCTAACAGTTTCTTCTACTTCCAAGACATGCCCAGATTCGAATAATTTTTAGCCTTTTGACATATTCTGGTCACGCTGACGATTATTTCTAATCGGCAGAAATCCGTGCGCGATATTTTTTCTTTTAAAGGAGTACAAAGAATTATCTTTACGTACCTATTAATACATCGCCTCCCGGCAAAAAAAGTGTCATAATACAAATGTTAAACATACCTAACGTGTGTTACGACACTTTTTTTGGGATATGACACTTTTTTGCCGGGAGGCGACATTATAGTGATTACCGTAGGGATGGACTATCACTTAGGTGTCAATCTTAAGCTCGATTTTCAATCTGCCTTGTGTTCTGAATAGATCAAATTTATAAAATCGTATAATGAGAAGTTTCTTCTTAGAAATAGTACGAGAATTTCTTACAAAGAACTTCCCACGACCTAATTAGGGAAATCTGTTGATCACACAGTACACATAACAACAAACGGGCCAATCTGACGGTATATTAAACTTTTATCGGCCAATCACGCTTGAGCGCTGACGACTTTGGCCAATCACGAGCCAGTTTGACATGACGACATCACAAAAAAATACTGTTAAAACTTAATGGCATCGAAAGGTTCGGAATTCAATTTATTTATGTAAAGGAATAAATTCAGAGATTTAAATGTAGACTCTTTAACGAAGTTGCTTTTCATGAAGTTGTAAAGAAATGGCCTTTATAAGTAACTATGTTTTTTGTAAAAAGTAATATTTAAATGCATTCTTTTTAATTTTAAAGACAGATGCCTCTTTTTTTCTTTTTTTTGTGCGTGTGGAAACACCCTCGGGCCGTCACCCCACCGGGATTTGGACCAACATGAAAATCAAACAGATTTTTCCACTGGAAAATAGAGGCTAACATGATACTAGCTGAATGCACTTGTCTTTTAATTAGTAAAAGACCAAAGATCAAAATAAAATACTCGTAAAGTGCTATGATGCTATGGTGGATTTGGCCTTGACCTTGTCCAAAAAAGGTGAAAGTGATCTTCAAACCAAAACCAGGTAATAGTGACTACACTAATAGTAGATCTTATAGACAGTCTAACTTTCTTTGGGTTAAAAACTTTGGACAGGCTTTGAAAGATAGCTGAGGGAGAAATACCTTCAAAAGATACCCTTGCAACCTAATCAATATGCGTACTGTCCAAATAAACGTACTGAATCTGCGCTTCAAGCTGTAATAAGCATTATAGAACATGCACTTCCAGATAAAATGTCTGGGGAATTTGTGGACGTCGAAGGTACATTCGACAAAAAAAAATTCACCAAAATTGAAGGTGCTCTAGAACGACACCGTGTATGTACAACTCTAAAAACTTGGATGGAAAACATGCTTAGTAATAAAGTTACTTTAGGAGCTGAAGGAGAGTCACAGAAGGCATTAGTTGCAAAGGGTTGGCCCCAAGGAGGTGTTATATCGCCGCTTCTATAGGATTAGTGGCAAATGACCTAATCACCACCCTCAACGACAACCACTACTAAACGGTAGGTTACAGCGAATCCGGCAGGATAGGTAAAGGACAACTCCATTCGAATCCTTTCGGACAGCAAAACAGTACTACAAGCCCTACAAAGCAACATTATCACCCTAAAGCTTATATACAACTGTCACCGATTCCTGATGGAGGTATGTAACAACAATAACCACGTAACTCTACAATGGATAACAGGTTACAGTAGCTCACGAGGCAATGATGCCGCTGATAAACTAGGCATTAGAAGATCAGAGATAGCCCTGAACCAATTTTCTCCAACCGTCTGAAATGCCCACATCAGTCATACGGTGACAACGTATGACTTATGTATGTAAGTATTACACAGCAAACATAGAGGAGGTGACTCCGTCCAGGAGGTGAGTGGATACAGTCAAGCAAAGGAGACTCTCCCTCACTTAGATGGGAGACTCTCCCGCAACCTACTAAAATTTCCACGATCAAAATTACGTAAAATAACTAATGTGATCACGGGTTATGGTCCAAACTAGTCCAAAGAGTCATAGTCCATTTAAAAAAATATCTGTTTAATATAGGTGGCCTGCATGGAGGCAGAAGAGATGGCCGCACACATCCTGCTGAAGTGCACGGGTATGACCACATACCGGGCCAAACACATAGGGTCCCCCGAGGTCATCAGAGATTTAATAAATTATCTTAAGTGGTGGGGATAGCAATATCAGCCATCCACCCTGCCACTCAATACAGGCGCACAGTAGACGTCCAGTTACGGAAAATAGCCCAGTATATTAGTCTTTGGCAGAGTTTAGAACGTGAGAATCAGAGAGTTCAGAGGTTTAGAAACATTAGAAGACATATATTTTAGCGTTAAGACTGCCAATTGTACTTATGTATAAGGGCTGTACGTTGTAGATTTACTAATTTAATGAATATAGATACTACAAATATATACTATAAAGAATATAGATGTACTATAAATGTATTATTTTTATCGTTGGCAGTAAGTGTGTATGTACTTATTATTTATTGTAGTAATAAAGAATAAGTAATATTTATTTTATATAGTAATTTTGTACGAAATTCGGTGTATTATCGTATTAAGGTCTCCTTTGACTGATCGCTCTAATAAGAACCCCAATAAAACATTCACATCACAGAATATTACTACGGTAATGTTATCTATCATATATTATTACCGTCCACTTACAACTTCAATTTTATATCAATCGACATTCGCTTTAGTATTCAAAAAGACAAAAGAAAATTATTCTTTGAACAATCATCAAAGGCGGCCTAGATAGTTACTAAAACTAGGCCGTACTTTGTGTCAGAACAGTAATGATTCAGTCATAGATTATTTACGAGTTTATAATAGAAGTTTCTTTTAAAAAAATCATGATAATTTTTAACTGCACAATAACTGTCATTTGCAGTTCTCGCTTGTAAATTAAAGTAGATTATGTCTTGTTATTGTTAATTCTAAAATAAATTTGTCGCAAGAAAACTAAAACATAATAGACAGAGAATAAGTAAGTATCTATAAATTAAACTCGTACAAAAAAGTTTAAAGAAATATAAAAGTAACGGTATAATCCGATTGCTCAACATCATTGCCGAAGACGATATTTTTTTTTTTATTTAAAAAAGAAAAGATCTATTTCCTTATTGATTAAGATTAAAAGAAGAAACAAGTTCTCTCTTCTGACGTAATCGTAAAACATGTAACGTGAAACGAGACATTTTAAGATATTTTTTTTAAATTATAAAAAAGTAATCATAGTACGACGTTATGTTTCTGGCAAAAGTAATAAAAATGAATTCTATCTAATCAGGGGTCTACCCCTCTGGGGTAGGTATGCTTCAAATCTAAATTAATAAAAGGTCAGCAACGAAGAAGAAACTAGAAGGAGTACTACTGATTTATGCACTCCTTTTTCTTCACGATCAGTATTACCTTGCATTGGGAATCTAATAGGATTAGGATAGATGTCTGAAGTCAAATCAGTATCAGTATTTTTTACTAAACCACAGAATACATAATAAGTACCAGTAACTAAACGTCAAAATGATAGGTTTGGTACATTTCTTTTATGTAAAACAACAATGCACAATGTGACGCCTTTATGTTGTCAAACCATTTACTTTTAATGTTGATTTGATAATTATAAAATAAATAAAAAAGTTTAAAATAAAATCGGACATTTTTCAGAGCATTCCAAGATATTGTATTGACTTGCCCTACAAAAACATTACCTCTCATCCGACCGTTTTGCATCAATATTTGCGCAGAATATACAATGACACTAGAAAAAAACTTGTATGTTCAGTTTTCTTGGTACAGAATTTAGTTTATTAATTTTTTTTCTTTTGTCTATTTTAAGTCTCGCGGTACTTTTGATGTGATGTGTGTGATTTTATTCTTTCATTTACGTTATCGTATACATTAATATTTACTTTCCATAATTTAATAAAATGCGGTAATGTATATTTTGTTCTCCTTTTTCTTATATTTATTGAAATATTGAACCCTTTATTATGGTTTTACACAATTGGTAATCGTATCATAACATAAAATTTACATAGTACCCGATAACTTTATCAAAACATTGTTAAATTGTCAAAAGTCAGACATAACTTGACAACTTGAGGAAATCTATTACCCAATCCTTTGAAAAGCCTTGCCCCCGTTAATTATAAATTTATCGTACCACGTTTAATATCAACGTATTTAGGTGAGAGGGCTTGTACTTCCCGGCAACAACGAGTTAGAGCTACAGGTCTGCGACCCTGACCTGGACCTGGTACCTGCACTTACACTCGCCAATTCCCTTTTTACCCGACTGCACCAGAAGGAGGGTTGTGTTTTTCGAGTGTATGTATGTGTGTATGTATATTTCTTTCGCACGCTTAACGGTTTGATGGTTTTTAGCTTGAGAGGCGTCGTTAGATTCGTCTCAATTGTGAGAGTGACACTTGACTCTGGGTATATCAAAATTATGAAAATTAATCTTTTCAGTGCATTTACTAAGTTTACAAATTTTTAGTTTACAATTTTTAACGCAGTCAGGTTTGTTTGTTTTTGACGTGACAACGTCTTATAAATTGGTTTGCCGGGTGACACTTCAAGAAACTGCGTTACGCTCCGCTCACGTTATGCGCTCACAATGAGAGCGAGTGAGAGGCACGCGTCCCTTCCACTCGGGCATGGTTATTATTTTACCACTCAAAGTCGTTGTCACGTAAAACTTTCGCCCGTATACCGACTTTACAGGCAACCAATTTTTTTTTTTATATGTACCTTTCCTTTTCAATATATCTATTCCATTTTTTTATATTTTAATTCCCAAAGCGCCCGGTGAACGGCGATAGGCTTACGTGTAAAACGTGGGTGTTTAATACGTCTCCGCCGAGCCCTTCGGGGATACAGTCGTGAATGTAAGTAAGTGTATGCATCTTCGAATATTGCACATTTTTCTTCCACTGTCTTTGACGGAGGTTAATTTGTATCAATAATTTTATGAGTTTCGGTCGAATTTCGACCTCTGGGCGTCATACTCTTTATTAAATAACCTATCACGAAAAACGTTTGTTCACTCCTAATAAAAATTAATACTTTCAAAAGGTATCTCGATAGATGGCATTGTCCTGAAAACATACTCACAAGTGTTTGTTTCACACGTGTAGTATAAAAGCCAAGGATGCCATTAAAGTTTAAATTCTAAATTCAAAGAGTCTTGTCATTTTAACATTAATTACGGTTACAACATTAATTAACCGTAAATAGTGTTAAAATGACAAGACTCTTTGAATTTAGAATTTAAACTTTAATCGCATCCTAGACTTTTTTGTGATCAAATAAAAAAACAAGTGGACGACAACACGAATATCTGCTACAGTATAATACGCATACACACAGTTATACATATACTCGTCAAAACAAAATAACCGTTTGTTGTTTTAATATCAACAAATTGGCAATTAAATCAAGATTGGAAAAACGATTTTAATACGAAGAAAAATATTTTTATACGTGTGATAACAAAGACTCCACCCCCCTATGGGTGGGTATTTGGGTGTTATAAAAAGCGTTGTGATAGAGATCTTTGTCTATACTATAACAACGACAAGTTTGACGTTTTATATGCAATGGCGGTATAATAAGGTTCGTCACCATAAGGTCTGACTTTTGAATGCGCCAGAAGATATAGATAATACTGCAAGCATTAAATACTGTAATAGTATGAATCTTAAACATTGTTTGTTTCCTTTCATTCCTACATTTGAAAAGGTAAAATGCTTAAAAAATAAATAAACTCGCGTAATGCTAAGGTATCTATGTATTCCATATATTAACACTTGAAGAGAAGTATTTGTACGCATTTTTAAGAAAATTACTAATTAATTACTTACAGTTTAAATATAGAAGTGCGAAAGCTAATATCTTTAAACAACATGTCTTACTAGCAGCGCCCCGCGGTTTCACCCGCGTAAGTCCCGATCCCGTGGGAATATCGGGATAAAAAGTAGCCTATATGTTAATCCAGGTCTCCAGCTATCTACATACCAAGTTTCATCGCAATCAGTTCAGTAGTTTTAGCGTGAAAGAGTAACAAACATCCATCCATCCATCCATCCATCCATCCATCTATCCATCCATCCATCTATCCATCCAAACTTTCACATTTATAACATTAGTGGGATAGTGGGATTAACTCTTATTAATTTAAAATTACGTGAAAATTCTTACATCAACTTATATGTGTTCAGTATACGAGTATGTGTTGACTTGTCATAGGGAGTAAGTCTTCACAGTGACAGTTCAAGTTATGCTGGCCAATGAAATAAACCATGGTTGAAATTCAACCAAACTTGAGGTTGCCAAAGTTTAATTTATAAAGGAGCGAAGCCTTCCTTTCTTCTTCTGTACGTTTATGAACAAAATATATTTTCTTTTTTAGCAAATTGAAATTTGAAATTCGAATAATCGAGATTTGTAGCTGTATTCTTTCGCTGTTGAAGTTTGTTTCTTTCTTAAAAATACTTAATTTAACTAATTTGAAATCGTGGAAGGTTCGATGTAAGTTCTGGACGATTAGTTTTTTAATAAGTATTTATTTTTAAGTATTAGCGGTGTGATGCTGAGGACATGCGCTAATACCTTCCTGTCTTTCCTTCTACAGTGGGACCGTTTTAGAGTTCCGTGCCTCAAAAGAAAAAAAAAGGGACCCTTATCTGTCTGTCAAGACCTTTTTCTCAGGAACGTGTAGTATCAAGTTGAAATTAACATCAAATACTCTGTCTGCAGTCTCTTGAAACTGTTAAAGTCAAAGCTTTAAGTCAACGCAATTAAAAGATACGAAATTTGAAATCTTATAAATTAACCTATTTTAGCACTTCGCATCTAAATTAAAACCTATTTAATTCATAACTTTAAAGTATAGAATTAAAGTGTTACGAAATAGCTTAAATTTATGATGTAGGCGCGGAAGCAATCTTACCTAGACGTATTTGCCTGAAAATAGGACATCAATTCACAACCTTGTGCATCCATTCTATATACTATTAAAATAACGGCGTGTGCGCCTAATGCGGGCTCACGTCCGTGGCCAATAGTAGGTTTGCGAGTCATTGGAAATTGCTATCTAATTCAGTTCTGCAATCTGCCAGGAGTAAACGCAATTGTCGCTGAAGCTAATCTCATCTTTCAGCCTATATAATCAAGATAGTTATATTTTGATAAGGCCACTAGTTGATCAAAAAGTTTTAAAGAATATATATATATATATATTATGTACCACCAGCGCCTCGCGGTTTCACCCGCGTAAGTCCCGATCCCGTGGGTATATCGGGATAAAAAGTAGCCTATGGGTTAATCCAGGTCTCCAGCTATCTACATACCAAGGTTCATCGCAATCGGTTCAGTGGTTTTTGCGTGAAAGAGTAACAAACATCCATCTATCCATCCATCCATCCATCTCAACTTTCACATTTATAATATTAGTGGGATAACAACATGTTGGAATCATTTCGCTCTCTGTCGAATCCTTAATGCGAATATTCAAATATTAACATTTGTAAGAAAAAGAAAATTAATTATATTTTGGGTTGTAAAAAAGCGTGGGGAGGCTTTTTAATATGTTTTATAAAAACTCTATTTTTATAAATAGCAACAATAAACTATTTGTAACATTATTTGATGTCAAGCACCCTACGCTTTTTAACAATCGATTTAATTATTTTATGAAAAACTTAATTCTTATTTCAAACTTTTGTTTTAACCATAATTAACCAATGGACTTATCGCCATAGCAAAATCTTTTCTTTTTTTTTTATTATTTTCTACTTTTTACTTCTGCTATCTATTAAAGCGCGTTTATAGTTTTTTTTTTAACTGTAGATTATTTTTCTAGTCTTGTATTGTCATAAGTGTGCAAGTTTTCAAATTAATCGGACGTCTTGAAGTTGTTGAAAACTTCTTTAAAAATTGCATAATATACGTAGATAAATAGATACAGGTCAAAAGTAAAGTACTTCACCCATAAAACTATGTATCTATCTATAGATGATACTTTAGTATCTCCCGCTGCAAAAGCAGGGTCAAAAGTTGAAATTATCTAGGTAATGGCAAGAGCTAAAGTAACCCGCTATTGTCAATGTAATCCAGACATACTGTTTATTTCTAGTTTATTTGTTTTGAATCAAGTTTAAATTTCACTGGGACTTCCTGGGTTTCATGGTCCATCTTTTTGTGGGTTTCTGGCGACCCTGGCATACACGAATCCCATAGTATTAGGATGATGAAAGAGAACAGGCATTTAAACCCTTACGGTTAGAGGTGGGAATATAGTTTTCAATGGGTCTAAAGCGAAATTTAAAAACATTTATGTTTATACGAAACTAATAATCAATAACTCTCTAAACATTTCCATGAATTCCACGTTCCTTTGTAAGGTATAAATTGGAGGGAAAATATAACAACTGAAGAGAAAATTTCGCTTATTGGCAATAGGTTCGATATACGAAAAGCATTTTGGTATTGATCGCGTTCATATTTGGAATAATTTGGTTCATTTTCTTTGCCAAGAATCCTCGTACTGGCAGCTAATGAATTTTTGATTGTTCGATTGGTTGGTGTATTTGTTTCAAAAGGAGAACCGTTTGAATACCTGGCTTTTAGGCAAGACATGTAGAATTCGTAATCGATTGGAATGTAGGCATCAGAGAAATTAAACATTTTACCTTACATGATCTTTTACATCATCATTATATTTTCTTGACGACAAGGTGACCTAACTACTGCCAAACCCTTCAGGAAAAAAATAATGGTGTCCCTTTAATCCCTTCTTGGAATGCGCTAAGACGGAAAAAATAAATTTTAAAGTACACTAAATTCTACTATTCACAGTAAATAAGGGTGTAGTTGTCTATCTAGGTATATTTTTATGGTTCTTCGTGACATGGATCACAATCTGCTAACATCCTTTTTGTTCTTTGTAATTATACTAACAATGGGTTCACGTCTGAACATAGGCCTCCAAAAAATGCTTGAAAAAGTGTGTCAAAGTGGCAGAGAACCGTGGAATGAAAATGGCGCAAGACTCTCTTCGTTGTAAATATAAGATCTTTGAATTGTAAGGACATATAAACTTAATGTAGATACCACAATTCATTTAGCAGTAAGTCATGAGTGCTGTAGCTCTCACTGCCTATCCCAGATTAAGTTAACGGACTGATACTATCTTCGTGTCATTTCCATTTATCTAACTTATACCAATTGCAGTATGAATGAATTTTAATTTTAAAATGGCTCTTACTGGAGGCTTTATTCGATTCTAATGAAAAATAATAGCTATCTATCAGTGACCGTATGACTACAGAACGGTGGATAAAAATATGTAATCAAAATTTATTTGACTGATGTTGACATTTTCAAGAAATGAATAACAAATCGGCCGTTTCATATATGGTTTGATTTGCATTGAATCAAAAGGCTTGAAGAATATATGGCTTAGTGATATTCACACGAATCGTGCGAGTTAAACCTTTCTAAAAATAATATTTTTTAGTGCCGATTCGCACACATTGAATTTATTTGCATGCGAATTGACACAGGAAAACTAAGTAGCAATCGCATTATTTCACAAAACTAATAAGCAAAGAACGGATGGTCGATGAGCCCGAAAAGTTCTGGAATGGAGACCACGGGTCGGAAAGCGCAGCGTAGGACGTCCATTATCGCGGTGGACAGACGACCTGGTAAAGATCGCAGGACGTCGGTGGATGCAGGCCGCTTCCAACCGGTCTTCTTGGAAGTCATTAAGGGAGGCCTATGTCCAACAGTGAACGTCCTATGGCTGAAATGATGATGATGATGATGAATAAGTAAAGGGAAAACGAAACATACGCGCGCTGAGTTGATCATTTTAAAGTGAACCAACAATTTTTTTATAGATAAGTTCAGTGTGTGTTAATCGATATCTAAAAAAATATTTTTAAAAAGGTACGATTCGTGCGAACATTTTAGTGCGAAACGACCACTAAGCCGAATATTCGCATAATATTAAAATTGGAACCGAATCAAATAGTTTGAAAAATGTATATACCAAAATTAGAATTTGTCTTAGGACATATGGTTTGAAAAACATTCACAAATTCAAGTTAGCAAAAAAATCGAATAGTTAGGAATATCTATATCGATATCAAATATACATAAAATATGATTACGGTTAAAACTGTTTTTTTTTTAAATTAAAACTTACCTAGGTACACCAAATGAAATTGTCTAAAAAAACAGTCAGTCGTAGGACTGCACGTCAGAAGTGAAAACATAACTTGACAATGTATTTGCATATACATACACACACACACATCTGTATATATATATAATTAGGTTAGAAATAAAAAGTAGGTAATAACATATCTAAATGTATACATAGGGTACACTGGAAGTTCTGCGCTCCTGGCCGCTCATAAATGTTTGAATTTCGAATGTTATATTTTTTTAAATATAAGAAACTCGGCTCCGTCTTATGAATTTTCAATCAGGTCACGTGTCTTGACGCGAGTTTAACATTTTTTACCCATCCCAAAAAGTGCACAACGCCGCTAAAGAAGTTTTCACTTCAAAAATATTTAGGATTTATAATTCGAATCAAAATAATTATAATTATGGTTTGAGGACTACACATGAATTAGAATTTGCACAAAACCAAATCCTTTGTAGAATATATCATAAATTAAAATTTCGCCATAAATGAATACCTTATAGTTTTATAGTTCTCTACAACTACACCTCCAGCTGGCCAGTAACCCATAATGCTATTTTAGCTTAAAAGTTAATACTGACATTAAGTCTACAGTGAGTTGAACAGAACCAGTTAAGTATGTAAGCGGCAGTTACTGAAATAACACAAACTGCAACGATAAAACATTTATGTGGTCGCATTTTAGCCACGGTTTAATGAATCACCATAAACTTACACAGCATAGACTGTAGAGCATTTCTCCCTATATTTCTTGTATTATGAACGCATTTTATACGGCTGTCGATTTAACTAAGAATGAGGTTTAATTGATTTAAAGGCTCTGAAGAAAGAAGCGGCGTAATGTTTGCTTAAGGCGTCGAACTTGTGATTGCGGTGTCGAACCCCACCGAATCCTAACGCGTCCATTAGATGCTCATGCAAACGTCAATCATTACCAAATGTCATAATTGACGGATGTTCGTTAGTGATTGATAAAATAATATCGACATTAAAATCTCACCATGCAACCGTCAATCTGGTTTAGACGATAGATTATTCGTCAATCACCGTTTTGATTGTGGCAAAACTGACAGCAAAACCTACCGTGTAATGGGGCGCCTAACACAAGCGCTTGAAAGAGAAAAAAAGCCAGTATTTGTCTCAATTTTCGGGTTCATATAATATAAATCGACCGGCGATGAGAATATGAAAAATTGCAGGAAATTATTGAATGTAAAAGGCCAGTAATAAGGACAAATGGAAAAAAATTGAGGAGGCCTTTACTCACTAAAGTGGTCCTTAATAATGAAGTGACGTCAAACGAAGACTTTGCGTGCCATAAATATGTAATAAGTACCAATTTAAATATCAAATAATGAAATTATTTAAAATAAACAATTTTTTTATGAAATAAATAACGAAATTGTAGTTATTGTTGTAAATCGTATTTTCTAAATTCGAAATTGTAATTATTAAGGAATTATTAAAAGCTTTGTTATTTATTATTATTATAATTACCCAATAATTAAAAAAAAAAACAGAATTTAAAAAGTTTCTTAAAGTTAAGTCTCTAAGTATGAAATAAATGACATTGTATTGGCAATGTTTTATAATAAACGAATAAAGGGTATACAATAGTATACATTTGGAAATATGTTAATTAAACTCATGTCTAACTCATTCGCCTAGTAACTGGTAGCAATTTCTTAAAAGTTAAAATATTTGTCATAATTCCAAATACCTACATGTAAATACATGTAGTACATGTATGGAATATATTTTATATTATATAATAACTTATTTTAAATACTATCAAATATGCCTTAAAAAAATTATTACTTACATACAATTTTTATGGAACATTTTATTTTCAATGACATTACCTAGATACATATATTTGGTCCTGTTATCAAATATATTATATCTGTCATACACACACCCAAGAATAATATTTCTAGATTTAGTAAAAGTAGTATTTGACTAATTTCACACTTGTGCGTTGCTCGACGGTGAAATCGATAGTAAAATAATCCTTTAGTTTCTTGTTATAAACGCAAAAAAATCAATCTACGGGTTCGATTCCCGTTCAGTGCAATTATTTGTATAAACATGTCAATTGGCATTGGTCTGGCTATTTCAATGTATAAAATATGTATTTACAAAAAAAAAAGTATCGAAGTATCCGTGTTCTAAAATCAATATAAGCTATGTCTAGATAGCGAAGTGTATCTAATATGTGCCAGGATATTAATATTATATTATTTTATTTATGTAAGAAGTTTATCTACTTCTTCATGCATAAAGTATAATATTTTGAGAGGATTTCGCTAAACTGCGTATTCTTAATATTTATTTACTTCGATCAAACGAAGTTTATTTGTCAAATATGTATTATATTTACCTAAATATAAATAAATAAAAAATATATACATTTATACATTCAGTTTAAAAAAACATAAAACCCGCTAATAGTGGCAGACAGAATTCAATTCAATAAATATAATCTAGTTATTGCAATGATTAAATTCTTTTATTAAAGTCGACTTTTACAATTAAATCCAAGATTATGTATTTTGATTACGTTTTAATATAATTTTGTTCTATTTAAATATGGTAGAAATCGTATACTTACAAAACTATTAAATTGTAATAAAACCTTTATAAAGTGACTGTATTATTCTACTTTACCAATAAAAAAACAAGGTTTTTAATTATAACATTAGTTTTTCATTGATTAAATTTGAGTGAAAACTCTTTCTAAGATATGTTTCCTACAACAGTCCTTTATTCGGTATTGGGAAGTATTTCCCATCAGGATAATTAATAAGATATTGTATCCTATTAGAACTTCAACATATTAAAACGCTCCATATTAGAATGTTCCACATCAGAACGCTCTATATTAGAATGTTCTATATTAAAACAAGGGACAAAGACTGTCCCCTATTCTAATTCCGTCAACAAGTCCACTCAAAGACAAATTGACCCATTACCAAATATACTTAACCCTTTAACTTCACCTCTATTTCGGTAGTCGATCGATTCTCTCAAAATTAGCCTAACCCGACGAACCGACCCAATATTTGAACGTATAAATAAACAATGCAATATTTCTCGACTGTTATAACCAAATAGAATTATATTGACTAAAAGTCACATTACATGTTGATATAATAGTGTTTTTTTTTACTTAGATTCATGAGTTTAAGAATGTTTTTGTAAGAAATATAACATACGGTTGAATGAACGGCGCAGAGGAATGGCCGCATATCGACAGTGACTGAGTCATTGCAAATTTTGCATATAGAGAAACAGTAAAATCGATTTACATGTAAGTACATAAAATATTAAATGTATATGTAAGCTTAATATATATTCAGCTCACATATACATTTAGTATATTATGTTTAATTCTTAGAATTCACGTTCTCAAACGATCGTCGATGTACGCTATGTAAGCACACGGCAATAATGAAGTCAAAGAAACTCCAATAAGTAAAACAAATACAGAGATGATTTCTTATTAGGAGAAAACAAATATTTACTAAGAGTATAAATACGAAAGCTACTCACTTGCCGAAGAGCGGGTGCCATAAGTGGAAGGAAGCCGGGTCGTGCGGATGAGGCGGCATGAGCGGCGGTTCACCGAGCGGCGTGGTGCTGCCCACCTCCGGCTCATCTCGCCGCCGGCCCAGCGCCGCCGCCGGTGGGTTAGAGCTGCGCCGCCCCGAGGAGCCATGTGGCCCGGTCGCGGCAGCGGCTGCCGTTGGCTCCAATAGATTATGCAACGATTTCACACTGATTCTTGGTCGCGGCGACTCCGTCGACTGGTGCGATCCAGTTGAACTACTCCGCTGACGATGCGTCTGCGTTTCAGACTGCTTGGATTGCACTGATTGCAAATAGTTGTTGTTCGGATAGAAAGGAGACGTCGGACTCTTTTGTTGATTACTCCTTGGCGATCGCTGATCTCTGCCCATCAGATTGGGGTTGAAATAAGGTGAAATCTGGGGGCACGTCAGTGGAACGTTCGGCCTAATGTTAGGGTTCATTCCCGGGTACATGTTCTGCAAAAAGGAATTGTGTTGTAGTGCGGCTGCACGCTGTCCCGCGGCAACAGCCGCAGCAGTAGCGTTGTAGTTAGCCGCCATCGGACTCGTCCGGGATGACATATTGCTGTGTCCTTTGCCCTGATGGTTTTTAGTCGAATGAACGTAAGGATTTTGTACGTCTGAGGATTTCGACGCCATTTCTTTCATCTGAGCCTCCATTGCACTGTTATTTTTAGCTCTCTGCTGCTGCTGTTGTGATGCATTTGCATTGTTCATTGCTTCTTGCCACATAGCAAATTGGAGTCTATTTTCGTAGTCCATGGGCGGGACCATGGGAAAACCTGTTGGTCCCATTCCCAAACGAGCTGCCGGATTCATAAGCTGTAAGTCTGGGTAATTAGGGCCCGAATAGCCCGAGGAACTAAGAGCTTTTAAGAAATCCATATTTTGCGAGCACGCCGCCATCGCCTCGAGTTGGCTGAGATACGGCAGCCACATCATTTGGTTAAATGCCGCTGAAGTCGCTGCGTCAATGTCACCTGCTAACGCGTCCATGGACGGTATTGTTTTTGGTTGACTTGTCTGGTCGGGTAGCGATATGCCTGTGTGTTCTGAACTTGACGCACTTTTCGGTGTTGTAGGTTTGTCTTTCGATTTCCCTGAATCTGATTTGGTTTCATTTTCCAGTATACTTTCTAATTGTGACAATGATATGACGAGAATATCTGGGTCTTGTAAGATTGCCGGATAAGCGAATGCTTCCGGTAACCTCAATTCGGGCCTTTGCATCAAGAGGGCTGGAATTTCACGACCAGGAGCTGTTAGTATAGCATTCAATTTGTCTTTTGGGACCAAAAGTGGATCTGGAATGTTGAAAGTAGGACTAGTCTTGAGGAGTTGCAATTGTTTCACTGCACTTATTTCGTCCTTTATCTTTTTGCCGCTTTTCTGGGGTTTTCGTTGGTAAATCAGGCATAGTATCAACTTGGTCTTCCCGTTCACACCTGTTGAATACTTTGCTAATCTTAACCAAATCTTCGGTCGACTCCCGTCTTCTTTTCTCTTGCGGTTCTCCAAATTCCTTATTCAATTTTCTCATTTCGTCAGAACAGCTGGTCACAGTTGGACTCGCAGATTTCCTGTGTTTACCTAAATTCAACGGTTCACACTGCTGCTTTGTGATAGTGACTTCTGACGTATACATTTTAGGCGAAGGCGACGAAAGCAAAGATTCTAAAAACAAAGATTGTTTGCTTTTCGTATGCGGCATAGTAAATATTTCTGGAGACGACGGTATGGCGGGGATACCGCTCGGTTGTGGTGATTGCATAGCATCGGACTCCCCTTGATGGTGCACGCGGTATATCTATCCTTCTCGGTGACGCATGCGGAGTGGGGAGCCTTCGATGCACACTTAGGTCTCTAGGTAGTTCTTCACTTTTATCCGACAAGCTGTCGTCATTCGATTCCGCGTTAGTGGCGACAGTTTTATGTTTTCCTTTTTTATCGAATGTTTTTGTACTTAAATCTGTGGCCACTAGTTCAACTCCATCTGCTCCACCGTCCGACGATTCATCTGATTGTTGTTTTATTAAATCTAAATTTGGGTTTTCCACCATCGTATTTTGGACATCACCTTCATTAGAATCTTCCGTCTCAACTTTAGGCATGAGAGTTTCAGTGCAACTTGAAGTATTTTCATCGTTTGAGATCTCACTGGGTAACGTTACTTCACTCTGATCCGGTAACGTTCGGTTTTGTTCCTCCTGTAATGTTGGTTTATTACCATAAGCTAGGTCAGGTACTTGGTCAGTATACATTGCATCGGCGTGGTCGCCATCAGTCTGTAGCCTCTTCTCAGCATTTTGATCATAATCTAATTGGTTAACTTCATTAGCTTCTTGCATCTCTGAGGCCGCAGTCAACGTCTCTAATGGACAATCAGACTGCGCTTCAGCGTTTACAAACACTTCTTCC
>OY982570.1:2279774-2408235 GCA_963859945.1 Euplagia quadripunctaria | reverse complement strand
GTTCGCGATAAACTGAAAAACTACTGAACGAATTTTCATGCGGTATTCACTAATAGACAGAGTGATTCATGAGGAAAGTTTCGGGTGTATAATTTGTACCCGTGCGAAGCCGGGGTGGGTTGCTAGTGTAAAATAAATGTATCTTTCAAACGCCCCTGTATTTTTCAATAAAATACACAAACTTTCCTTGTGGATCTTCGGTTGAATTTTTCGCAGTTTAAGATTTTTACATGTATTTTACGGTTTATTTTTCGCATTCATATATAATAAGACATTTTGAGGGTAAATTTATAATTATATTGAGTATAGTACATTAAACTTGTACCATTTAATCGTTTGTATTACGGGTACTTACTGATTGGCTGGCTGTATATATCGCCACCCGGCAAAAAAAGTGTCATAATACAAAAACAGCTATTTCGAGAAAACAAGACTTTTATACCGGTGAATTGAAGAAAACAGCTCAGGGAAAATGGTGAATTGAAGAAAACAGCTCAGGGAAAATGGGAATTTTGTTCCCTTTTTCACTGAGCTGTTTTCTTCAATTCACCATTTTCCCTGAGCTAATAACGATGTTTTTACAGCTGACCAAATGCAACATTTGCTATTCAATGCTATAAAAATGTCAAAACGTACCTGTGATATGACACTTTTCTTGCCAGGTGGCGAAATGTGTAGGTACGTTCTAATTGCGAATTTAAATATTCAGTGTTTTTTGAGATTTTTAAAGAGTTTCGGAGTGGAAGTATATACTTTTTTAATATATAAACTAACAAAAGCCCAGCCGCGTAAATAAATACCAAAAATAATAATTATTATCAAACTTTTTATACTTCGATTGAATTTGACGGTACTTATTTATTAATTATTTTATCTCTTAATCTTAAAAAAGTGTATTTTTTATTGTTACAGAAAACGACGTAGCAACTTCGTCATTATAATTATGTGTCGAGATTTATTCCAGTACTTAGGTACCTGATAAAAAGAGAAATGGGAAAATAACACACATATTGGTAGTGAACACAATGCAGAAGTTAAATCTTTGAAATGGAAACTAAAGGCACTAATATATAAAAAACTGGCTAAGTACGAGTCGGACTCGCGCACGGTGGGTTCCGTACCATTGTCTATACAACATTAACCACTATAGCAAAAAAATCAGGTTTGCGTTATAATGGGAGCCCCACTTTAATATTTATTTTATTGTTTTTAGTATTTGTTGTAATAGCGGCCACAGAAATACATCACCTGTGAAAATCTCAGCTGTCTAGCTATCAATGTTCAGGCAGACAGACGGACGGTGGAGTCTTAGTAATAGGGTCCCGTTTTTACCATTTGGGTACGGAACCCTAAAAAGTACAAGCCTCGTCTTCATCAATTTTGATTTATAATGTGCCTTGGTGTCTCTCTTTCCTAACTTTTATGGGAGAGTAAAATACATGATGGTGAACATTTTTATATAATGTCATACCCATATTATATAAATCAATATAAATACATATAAACCCTGTTCGCTTCGATTACGTAAACTACATTACTGTTCAATTAATATTATTAATAAGCAGGATTTTTCCCCTTGATTGTTAAATATGAAATATACACAGTATATAACAAATATTATACGTGTATGAATACAATCATAGCTACCGTTACATGGGCGTAAGGTGAAAAATTTATTCACTGTTCATTACTTTTCTATTATACAATAGTTCTTGTAGTAAAGAAATGGCCCGACCACATATTTTAACTAAGGTGTAGAGTTTGTGAAGTTAGGGCTTGTAGAGTTAGAAGCTTGGCTCTACATGAGATCTGATAACTTTTTGACAGTGCGAGCCATATGCGGGCCAAAGCGGAGGTAGCGTAATAGCTAAGGCGTCGGACTTGCGATCAAATGGTTGCGGGTTCGAACCCCACCCAGTGCACTACGTAATGTGTGACCGACGTCATATGTAAAAAAAAAAAAAAAAAAATATGGTCTCGTCTTCGCAACATTTTACATGAAAATGTTTTTGGTGGGATGTATTTTATGGAAAAGATTCAGTTTCGAAAAAAACAAAATGTATCTTTCACACTTTTCAACACTACAAAAGACATTTTAACTTTTATTTAAAAAAATGGGGTACAATTTACAGGATCTCTCGTCTCCATATTAGATAAACTGAATTGGTCCAATTCGGCGAAAGTTTAGTCAGGAAATACTTCTTATGTTACTTATTTATTTTATTTTGGTTAAAGCACTAATTAAAGACGGAAAATCATTCACTATCAAATGCGTCTTTAATATGGAACTAAAATAAATATACAGCGTGTAACACTGTCAAATAACTTACAAAAACGTCTTTCGTGGGATACTTATCACAATGCAAAAGTCAATTCATCATCAAAATGCGAAATTAACAGTCAATAGTTTGATTTTGAACTACGCAATGTAACGCGACACGCGTACTGTGCGGTACGATTGAATGACCTTTAGCCACGGCGCCGTCGAATCAGCTGATTGCATAAATGTTTTACATTGCAGTTTTTGGCCGTATGACGTATATACTGATTTTTTTTCGGTAAAATTTTTACTCATTGTGATACCACTTTAAAAAAAAAATAAAAAAAATATTATGAATTTTCCAGTAGAAATTTACAATGATTTGCCACTCAGAATGATGGTCTGAATACACTATTTCAGGATTCGGTACGGTGTCACTTACACCTGTATAACAATGAGAGCAAACAAGAAATAAAACCCATAATAATATTTATTTTTAATAATGTTTTTAGACATTTATCTTAACATACATCTCTTAACACTTATTTACTCAAAACTATATATTTTACAACGTTTAATCATTTTAATAATGACTAGAACACTTCGATAATAGTATATTAAAGTACAAATACAAAATAAGTACTCGGTATAAAATGTAAAAAAAAAATGGAATTACAATGCAATGGTATGTCAATGCAACTTATTTTTTATGACTAGCAACATTGCACATCACTAGTGTCATCATTATACAGGTTGAATTTGAAAAAGGAACACTTACTTAAACCACTGAAAGATTTTTTGAAAAAAATCTATCCGTTTACAAGTTACGACCGTGTGAATTTCCAAGTATTTTTAACTCCATTCAAACGAAAGAAACGAAATTCATTCATAAGAATTTCAAACATTCATAACTTGTAAACGGTTTTTCTTTTAATTTTTATTGTAACTGCATGCTAGAGTGATTCCGTTTCAATTATGTAAATAAGTGTTCCTTTTTCAACTCCCTGTCTAAGCATAAATCGCGCACGGAGGAATGTCATAATTAGAATACTTCAAGTTTATATCAGGTAGAAGAAGTATAAAAACCCACAGTTTTAATAAATATGTTGTAAATTAAAACAATATGAAAACGGCTTCAAAAGGCTACAGCCCAGTATAAATCCTGACCTGCCATGGTACGAAATGTCTATACAATGACAGCTCAAGTGATACAGGTTATTGGTACAAAACAAAATGTTCAAAACTTAATGACATACGGTCGAAATTCGACCACCAGGCGATCTCTAGTTCTCATAAATCCCTCCAAGAAAGTTCAGGGGCCACAGATTACCGAACAGGCTATGGAGACTTCTCATATGGATCAAACGCTGGTTATTATTATTATTTTTTATGGTATAGGGGCCAAAGGAGCAGATGGGTCACCTGATGGTAAATGACTACCGCCGCCCATGGGTACCTGCAACTCGAGAGTCACAAGTGCGTTGCCGACCTTTAAGGTAGGAGTAGGGAAAAGGTAGGAAGGGGAGAGGGGGACGGAGGGGTGGAGGCAATGGTTAGGGCCTCCGGTAACCTCACACACTCGGCGAAAAGCAATGCTTGCATTGCTTCACTGCCGGTTTTTTGTGAGGCCGTGGTATCACAACCACGATTTAATCACTGATCTCGCCAGACCATTTCATGAATACGAGTATTTCATGACGAATATTTCATGAAATGGTCGAACACATCATGAAGTGATCATTTTTAAGATCTTGCCACGACATATCCCAAGTGTTAAGATTGCATGTAGTAACGTAAAATGTTGATCCTTCTCATAAAATCTATAATTTGTAGGAGAGAAAATAAATATATTAACTTTATGAATAGTGAAATTCTGAAGTAAGGAATACTAACGAGACACTTTTGGCTTGCTTTTTGGTACCTATACCGTACGACGCATTAAAATTTATGGGTATTAAACCTATAAATTTATTAATAGAACCCATAAATTACTGTGTTAGTCATTATACTAAAGGAGTAATTTACGTTTGTATATGCTTTTTATAATCAATTAAATACTTCAAAGTGCTATATAAATTCCTTGTTGACTGTACAATTTGCAAGAAATTTAAATATTTTTACAATACATTAGGTTCAGCTCTTTCTTAAAATTATTTTTTCATATTTCATTTAGCTTAGTTAATATGTTCATGGTCATACATCACCCTTAGTCAATATGTTCATGGTCATACATCATCGTTAGTCAATATGTTCATGGTCATACATCATCGTTAGTCAATATGTTCATGGTCATACATCATCGTTAGTCAATATGTTCATGGTCATACATCATCGTTAGTCAATGCCTTATTAATAGACAGCATCAGATATATGGAGCCAAGGGTGACAGTCATGGCGGTAACTATGGCTACCAGATAGTAATGGTTGAGATCACCTATAGGCGTCCGCCACAGGACAGGAGTTTCGGTATTCTGAAATGTAAAAAAGTTAATATTAAATAGTTTTATTTAATTTTGAGACTTTGTGAGGTGATATAAAAAGGTTTAGAGGACAAGGGACTGTTCTAGGTCTTCTGGACAGCGGTGACCAATATTGGTAGTTAAATAATAATAATAACAACATTTAAATTAAAAAAAAAAAAATCTACTTTTGCATAAGTTGTCGTACTTATGCGAAAGTAGCGATAAATACAATTTTATTTATCTACTTTCACATAAGTACGACAATAACGTTCCAAATTCAAATGAAATCCTTATAATAAACTATTTTAATTAATGAAAGAAGTAAGTTAATCTACTTGGCGAGTTTAACAAATATTGGAAGATAAAAATCCAAGAACGTTTTTTGTCTTGTGTGTGTGTTGCTGATATAAGATAATAAATAGATGGACCTTCTAGCATTCTAAAAAAAATCTATTCACACAAGTCTTTGGAAACATTTGCAGCCAATGAACCCTTTGCGATTTATATTACTTTTTTTTATAGATTTTAGGATCTGGATCAATAGATAACGGTTGTATCTATCTAAGTATTTAAATGAAGTTCTTAGAGTGGTAAAAATTACAGACTTTCAAATAATTCCAAAGGACATCTAAATAGTATCTAAAAAGTAATATTCCTTACAATAATAAAAGGTATTTTCTTCCAGACACACTTCTCATTAGAATGTGTTGTACATAAGAATTTGACTGGAGCCAGTGAATTCTCACATCTTTTCAGTTTCTGATCTGGACAACGCATGTATAGCTGGGGTTCTTCTATTTCGTTCAGCGCATATCTGAAATTAATTTTAGCTTTTTAATAATAGTTAAAAAGAAATTTATAATTAGGAAATCTACCATCCACGTTTTTGGATATCAACCGAAAGGGATGATGTTACATAAATATGAAATTGCATCAAATGTGTGGGTTCAATATAATAGGAAAATTCTTTGTATGAACTGTACTTCGATGGCCCTATGTATATAAAGTTATGGGAATCTTCTCTTTCAGTGTTGGCGTAGAAATAGTCATCTGGCAATTTTAAGAGAACAGTATAGATTTAAAAACAAACTGTAACACTATCACAAACTACCTACCTATCAGTAATTAAAAAAAACTTTTTAACATCAGATCAGTTCTAAACTTTAAAACACTCTCTTGTGAACTACGACTTTTAATAATAACTAGAGATCCCGTGGTGGTTGAATTGCGACCATGGTTTATTTCATTGGCCAATATTACTTGACCTGTCATTGTATAGACTTTAGTACCATGACAGATCAAAATATATACTGGACACTCATAGCTGTATGTACCCGTTTTTGCATTTTTTTAAACTTTGAAGCAAATATTTTTCAAACATTTTAGCATTCGTCCCTTCTTCTCTGTATAAACTACAAGTGTGCGAAATTTCATACTCCTCCGTCCGCCCAATTTTCGTAAAAAGGGATCCAAAGTTTTCGCTTCACGTATTAATATATAGATAACAAATTTATTTTAGACCATACATTTATATCCTTTTTGTTAGTAACAGGCTACTTAATCTATGGTTAGCAAAAGAGATATTATCGAAAGAGAAATAACATACAACACACACATTAACAATCACTGTTGTGCAATCCCATTAGCAACTGCGGAACAGTGATTGATAAAGAAACAGTCTAGCCGAGCTGTTGGCGCTGCCACGAACCAGGGAGCCACATCTTTTACTCATCGTGGACGTGGACTCAGCGAGGAAACAATCTACATGGTACTGCGCGAACAGCCCTGATGCACTACAGAATCGCGGCAGACCTATCAGCACCCTTAATTATTATATTGAAATCGCATTTTTTTTATGGTATTTATTTTTTTTATTTATTTATTTACAGAAAAATACATATTGTTTACAGATAATCCTTACACAATACTATATAAGTACTTAGTAATGTCTATAACAACTTTGGTAGGTAATAAAATAATTAGGTACATTGTGAAACAATATAAGTAGCTGGGTTGCAAATAGGTACATTAGCTAGGTAACAGAACTAGGAATCGTCAGTGTCTCGAGGTAACGCCCTGCTGCCTTCGTAAACAGATATTCAGAACATATGAATATGTCTAGGGTCTGATCAAAAATCAAAATTTCGTTGATGTATCTAACAGCACGCGACAGCGGCGCGAACCGAGCGAGGTTAGTGCGCGCGGCCGGCGCCGCTAGTAGTTGCCGGTGACGCTCACGCACCGCGCAGCCTCCGCGCCGCGGTACGCGCCTCCCCACTTGTGCTAATAGACTCGGGTTATATGTAATACTGCGAAGTAGACGGAAAAAGTATGTGACGAGGGTGACATTACGACGTACTGCTAGCATTCTGTAGTCTACCATTCCTACAATGTAAAGAGTTGGGTATAAATACGGGTAAGAATAATACATTTTTTTAAATAAGTATCGAACGAAAGCTTTCTGTATTCTTTCTATTTTTTGTGTGTGACTGATTTGGTGCGGATTCCAAACCACTGCATTAGTTTCAAGGCTACTACGAACATAAGAATTATATAATACGGTTAGTGTTAATTTATTATGAAAACATTTGGTTTGCCTTAATACGAATCCTAAACTTTTACGTGTTTTATTACATAATTTATTAATATTATCATGGAACGTCAGGTGGCTGTCGAACCATGTCCCTAGGTCTTTAATGGTAGTTACTCGTGGTATAGGGGGCAAACGAGCAGACGGGTCACATGATGGTTAATGACTACCGCCGCCCATGGGCACCTGTAACTCAAGCATCACAAGTGCGTTGTCGCCCGTTAAGGTGGGAATAAGAGAAGAGGGGGAAAGAGCGGGCAGATGGGAGAGGGGGAGGAGAGGGGAAGGACGGGAATAGGGGAGAGGGAAGGGTTAGGGCCTCCGGTAACCTCACTCACGCGGCGAAAAGCAATGCAAGCATTGTTTCACTGCCGGTTTTCTGTGAGGCCGTGGTATCGAGCAGAGTCGAGCCGGCCCATACGTGCCGAAGCATGGCTCTCCCATGTAAAGCCCACGCGTTATTATCTATGATTCTTGAGTATATCTAGACCATGAGTTACACGATTAAAATGATGTGCAGTATGATCTGAAAAGTGTAATTTTCACTTCCATGGAACAACGAGCAAAACCTGCGAGCTATCATGTTCGCTCTCGCCGCCAGCTCCCTCAGTTCCCGTTCATGTCGTCATCATCCTTGAGGTTAAAGGTCAAAATATGCCCTTATGGTATTTATGAGGGCCCGTCGATTTTTTTTTATTTGTACGTTACGTAGTCTCTGCGAGACATGAATTGCCTAGAGAACTGCTGAACTGTATGTTGTACCTACTTGCAAGTGTACAGGTACGCAGGTGTGTAAGGTATACAAGAAAGAATACATTAACTCTCAATTCAAAATTAAGAGCTCTGCCTGCTAGAGGACACTGAAAATGAAATTAAGGAAACCACAAATTTGCTTACGCAAAATAAATAAAATTGAAGGGTCTGTTTGTAATGTCAAAATAATAATTTTTAAGCTCATACAGTTATTTGCACGATACCTATGCCTAAAAAACAGTTTTTAAAATTTTTGTCTGTCTGTCTGTTTGTGAATCGCCGGTACGGGAGGACCGATTTCCATGGGATTTTCACTGACAGATAGCTGGTGTTATAAGGAGTAATTTAAGCTACTATTATTTTGGAAAGAGTTAAGGGTGCTGCGCAAAATATATACATATGTACACGCGAGCGATGCCCCTGCTAGTAAAAAAAATTATAAAGTAGTTATCTACTTACCCACCAAACTGAACAGCTTTATGATACCTAGCATGCAACGGGAGCCATGGTTGCAACCAGGGACCTCTGATCTTCTGAAAGATGTATGCCATATTAGGCTCAGCATGATGTGTGGGCAGTTCTACGTTAGTCTTTTTGGTGAGGGCATATACCTGAAATTTGTTAAAAAAATTGGTTAAATATACTGAAAGGAAGAAAGAAAAAATCCCACTAATATTATAAATGTGAAAATTGGGATGGATGGATAGATGGATGGATGTTTGTTACTCTTTCACGCAAAAACCACTGACCTGATTGTGATGAAACTTGTAATGTAGATAGCTGGAGACCTGGATTAACGCATAGGCTACTTTTTAACCCGATATTCAAACGGGATCGGGACTTACGCGGGTGAAACCGCGGGGCGCTGCTAGTATGTCATACTTGTTCGTTGTTGTCGAATGAGGTATTGTTAGGGACAATATCATGTTGGATAAAATTGCTTTTTTACACTTGAGACGGACTTTTACATATGAGATTCTAGCAACACCAACATGATTATAATTATAACTTGAGATACCTCACACAAAGCCTTCAAATGCCACACTAGGCAGAGTGTATACTATACACTCTGCCTAGTGACTGGCCTGTTGGTCTAGTGGTTAGTGACTCTGACTGCTGAGCCAGAGGTTGTGGGTTCAATTCCCACCCAGGATAAATAATTGTGTGATGAGCATGATCATTTGTTCTGTGTCTGGGTGTAATTTATCTATAATATGTATGTATTTAGAAATAAATAAGTATGTTTATCAGCAGTGGTTACCTCCCTTCAGTTTAGACTCATATGATTCGTTTTGATGAATCATACAAATTGGGTTTAGTTAGTGATGGTCTGATGATGAATTAAAGCATATTTTTTAGAGTGACTAAAACTGTGTGTGTTAATAAAAACATAAATAACTAATAATAAATAAATACCTACTCTGTGAGCCCTGTTCAGATCATCCAGTTCATCAGGGTTGGCATAAATACCGGCTGGTAGTGGTTGGTGAAGTAAAATATAGCAATCTTTATATGGCCACACACTCGGTACCTCATCACGCACAAATGCAACTATAGATATATCATAGGTCATGTTTCTGAAAATAAATTTAATTAGTTATAAAAGACATTTAATGCTAAATCTCATGTCTATTGTCCTATTATGTATCTTTAGCAAAAGAATTCCCAAATATTGTAGCCACAACACATCGTTTGCAAATATGTTATGCATGCCCTAAACATGATAGACAAAGATAAAGGTTATTTATTTAAAAAAATATGTGAAATAGCAGCCACTTAGAGGTTTATTTTGACTTTCATGTCATTCCAGTCCTAACAAGAAGATAAATAAGAATATGATATTAAAATTATTTACTTGCTGGACTAAATCTGCAACAACTAAAGTTGGGCAGCATTTGCTTTGGAGCACATACGAAGCTACACATCGTGGCAAATGGGTCTCTGACAAAGGCCCGGTACAAAACGGCCATCTTAGGACAAATTGTGATGCCTTTTGTTCCATACATAGGAGATAATTTTCTTTTAATACATGTAATTGCCTGGCCCCACACTGCTGCCATAGGTTTGGGATACCTTCAAGACGTCAAGACAAAGTTTTGGAATGGCCAGCCCGCTCATCAGATCTAAACCCGATAGAGCATGTCTGGGATAAACTGGGAAGACAAATTAAACAAAGAATGCCAGTAGGAACCAACTTAAGACAACTAAAACGGGCATTGGTAGAAGAATGGGACCAAATGCCACAAAGTTTTATTGACGATTTAATAAAAAGTATGCTCATATGGATGGAAGCAGTTTTGACAGCGAGAGGAGGTGACACTAGGTACTGAATGTGCCTACTTGTGTTACATTACATTACAGAAGAAATCAGCCATTTCGTAAAGTTTTGATATTCAATATGATAAGTTGAGAGTTTTCGTTTTCTCACATTGCGTCAATAAGAGACAACTGTCAGTAATTCATTTTCTTTTTAGTGAATTTAAAGTTTCTTTATTTAAAAAAGTTAATTTAACTAAATCTACTTTAACAAAAGCATAATAAACATAAACAAAGCAATTTTTGGGTAATCTAACCTTTTTTTTTTGCATTCTTCTAAATATGTCCATGTGTGTAGTTTAACTATAGCAATGTGTAACTGTCATGACTAGAATATAAGGTTTTTTAATTTGTATTAAACAGATTTAAGATTCCAAGATAAATTTAGTAACTGAGAGTCCAAAGTGTTTGTGACTTGTGACTATAAACTATCTTACACACTTTACTTTACACCTCATTATTCTAGGTGCTTAAACTCACCACAGGACCTTTAATTGTTTCCTAAATTCAATTTTATTTCTAGGATCTTATCATTGTATCTACATTTCAATCAATTTTGGAAAGTTTAATTAATCTCAACATTCCCATAATAAGGATTTTTACTTTTGTTGTCTCAAGTTCATTCCATTTTTTTTTAATATAGGGGGCAAACGAGCAAACAGGCACCTGATGGTAAGTGACTACCGTCGCCCATGGACACCTGCAACTAAAGTCACAAGTGCATTGCCGGCCTTTGCGATGGGAGTACGCTCTCTTCTTTGGTTTGGTTTGGTCCGAGCTAAACCAATTACATACACGTAATTTACTAAATTCTTTATTAAGTTTAGTCTTTATGGGGATGAATGGAATAGGGAGAATTTTAAAAACCCATACAGATTTTTTTTTTATTTCACTACTTGAATTTCACTGGCTTACAAAATATGATGTTGATACCATGTACACTTCAAACTAAAAAAAATTATCAGTTGCTTATTATTAACAATAAAACGTATATACGCTACGGTTACCTGTGGAATCCATCCATGAGGAGTTCTTGTTTTATTGTAACACTGAAATTACATGCTGATATACAGCTCATAGAAGATAACACGAGAAAAAAGCCGAATTTCATATTTGTTCGTTTACAGTTCAACATTCTGATCTGATCACTTAGGCAGGGCAAAGTGAGGACTTATTAGTTTCATAAATAAAAACTACTTTCACTAAACACGATCACAGCAATTGATTAGAATTTTAGGCAACAACAACAGTACAAAAATAACTCAAATAAATATAATCTCTTTAGAATGTTTACGTTTATCCGTCTACAGTACAGAATAGGGATGGGATGGGAACAGATGGAAATGGAACTACGGTAACAGCGATATTTTTATTTCAATACATCGTTGTTCGAATTTTGCTGTTCGATACTTTTTAGAGTATCGAACTCGTATCAATTTAGATATATATTATGTTTTAACGCAACACGAGTTTCATATTAAATATTACTATTCGCATCGCACCTCTTTTTTCTTAAAATTTTCTAAAATTAAAACTGCATATTTATATTCATTTCTTGAAAATAATCATGATTTACTAATTTATATTTTACAATTTTTTTTGACGTGACAACGTCTTATAAATTGGTTTGCCGGGTGACACTTCAAGAAACTGCGTTACGCTCCGCTCACGTTATGCGCTCACAATGAGAGCGAGTGAGAGGCACGCGTCCCTTCCACTCGGGCATGGTTATTATTTTACCACTCAAAGTCGTTGTCACGTAAAACTTTCGCCCGTATACCGACTTTACAGGCAACCAATTTTTTGCTTTATCAAACATTTTCATTTTCTCAATATACTTATAATTACTTAAGAATTTGACGATTGAAGTGATAGTTAAAAATGTTAAATTCCTTAAGTTAATTTTTAATTTACAAAATTTGAACCTTCTGGGAATGTCTCATTAGTCATAACATCACTGATCACAGTAGAATAACCTAAAGAATGAAATTTTCACATTTTTTGAAAAAAGAAAACTATACATCGACATATCAAATTATATTTTTGATAATTACCGAAACTGTAAATATCGATCGATACGATAAATATCGATATATTTTTCACTTGCTCATCCCTCAGTATCCTTCAGTCCTTTTACAAATCTACAACAGTGCTGCCAACTCAAAAAAAAAAAATGCCAAATCTAAGTTTAAACGCTAAAAATTACTTAAATGTGCAAATTTTTCGTCAAAATAAATAAACAGTACATATATATTGTGGTATAGAATTTATAATAATGTAACCATTTATTTGTTAAAAAGGTTTGTTTAACCGCTTTATGGCAATGATTTAGGGAACGTGCACAAACTATAGGTGGCAGCACAAATCGAGAACCACACTACGGTGAAAAAAATAAACATTTTATAATAGACCTGCTTTCGTGTTGCCGTCAATGTTTAAATTATATTGAAATAGTTTTTATTATTGTTCTATTTATTAACATCTATAAAACATATAAATTACATTTTTAAATCCATTATTATATAAAAAAATATATTTAAAAAATATATAAAAAATAGTGTCCCACCGGTATTGAGTACAGGGTTATTGTTATTATGATTAAAATTATAAAATATGGGTTTTGAAAATGATCGTCAGCTGTGGCTAGAATATGTCAAAAGGCCATAAACTATTTGAATCCGGGCATCTTTTAAAAGTAGCGAGCACCCCCCGATTTATTTAAACGACTAGCTGTTGCCGGCGACTTGATTCTCGTAGGGATCGAACGTCCGTGGGCTGTCTGCGTGACTTCGTCATCAATTAAAAACTACATACTTAATTGCATTATTTGATCTGGTGGAATCTAGTCCATGCTTGTGGGATAAAACTCACTATTTATTTGCTTATTTTTAAGCAACACTAAAATAATGGGATGTATCCAATACTGTCTGTAGACAGATCTTTTTTGTGTCTTAAATATTATAGATACAGCAAATAAAGTTTTCTATACAACCAGCCCGCACAAAGCTCGAGAAAAGAAAGAAAGAAAGAAAATACATTTATTAAACATACAACCACATATTATAATACATTATACATATTTTATTAGTGAATGACGATGAGCGCTACTATTGCGACCGCGGGGAGGCCAGAGGAGTGCAGGACGATCCCCTTGCAACAATCAACAGGCAAAAGGGCCGAATCGAAACTATTTTATCGGAAATATGTGAAGAAACCACATGCTATCGGATATCGGCTAACGCCTATCGGAGTATTTTTTTTTTATGGTATAGGGGGCAAACGAGCAGACGGGTCACCTGATGGTAAATGACTACCGCCGCCCATGGGCACCTGTAGCTCGAGAGTCACAAGTGCGTTGTCGCCCTTTAAGGTGGGAGTAGGAGAAGAGGGGGAGGGGGGAAGAGAGGAGAGGGGAAGGACGGGAATAGGGGAGAAGGAAGGGTTAGGGCCTCCGGTAACCTCACTCACACGGCGAAATGCAATGCAAGCATTGCTTCACTGCCGGTTTTCTGTGAGGCCGTGGTATCGAGCGGAGTCGAACCGGCCCATACGTGCCGAAGCATGGCTCTCCCACGTAATATGATATATACCGATATCAGATTGGATAATGTGGAAACGCTCTTAGGAATTTAGCTAGCGGGGTTAGTCCTATGCCGCAATCTTTGATCTCTCTGTGCATCGCACTATCCATCTTCGATAGGACGTAACTCCTGAGACTGTACACCTCCCGGTTATGCATAACTTTAGCACTAAGTAGACTTCGGCCACCAAACTTCCGCGGGATGTACACAGAACAGAAGACTTCGGGTGGAGCATCCTATAGTCGCGCGGACTCTTCTGTCCAAAGTGTCTAGTTCGGTCTGAGTCCACCTGACTACGCCGAAGGTACCAACCATTAAACGCCCGTGTTTTATTCACACCCAGTGGCGGATTTACCAGTAGGCTGAGTGAAGCCTAGGACGGCACATTTAAGGGGCGGCAAATTTGGGGCCCACATTATTTTTTATGTCTTCTCGTGGGCTATCGAATTAGATAGACCGACCGATAGGAGCGGCAAAATTTTAATAGCCTACTGGCGGCAAATGTGTAATTCCGCCACTGTTCACAGCTATATTGTTATTATTTGATGAAACGTTGTAGTAGAAAGTGGAGCAAGTTCGGTACCTCTCCTACCCTCAAAGAATCAACGTCCTGGTGAAATTTGCCGAGAGCCATTGGATAAAGGTACGTAACCATTCATTGCATGTAGATGTCTTTGGCTGAGGTTTATGTTCATCAGTGGACATCCACTGAGATGGTAATGATGATGATTTTTAAGTTTTGTTGAAGTGTTTATAGCGTTCCGTTCCTTAAAAGGAAAAAAGGAACCCTTATAAGATCACTTTGTTTCTTTTTCTTTCTGTCTGTCAAGACCCTTTTTCTCTGGAACCCGTGGACGCATCAAGTTGAAATTAATACCAAATACTTATGTCTGCGGTCCCTTGAATCTTTTAAGCCAACGAAATCAAGATATATGGCCATTTACGCCATATATTTGACTAAATTTGAACATTTCTAAAGTAAATCAGGTACTTCCTATTGACTTAGAATCATGAAATTTGGTAAGAAGCAAGGTCTGATAGCATAAGTAAAGGAAAAATTCGAAAGTTGTTAATTTGTTGTTATATCACGTAAATAAAATAGTTTTTGTGATTACAAACTTATATTTTGCGGTTAGAAAGTTGACTTTGTCGTACATCGATGTATGGGAGAGTATGTTTAGAACCGCACAGTTAAGTTTGTTTTTCGGAAAAGACCAGCAAAAATCTTCGAGAATTGATTCCCGAGATGGACGTACTATCTAGGTACCTACAAGTTTGTTTGCTTACGGAATCTCGGTGCGCGTGTCAGAATCGCACTTGCCCGGAATTTTTTTCTCTTTAAAACCTTTTAATGTGCTCACTATCATCGCTTGCATAATTATTGCTACAAAAAATCTATCACATCAACTGTTTCTTTATTAAAGCAAGTATTAGGTAATAATAATCGGCGTACATAAATAGTAGCTAATTAAAAACGGCCATCACTAATTTCCTTGAAAGTAATTAAGTACTGGTACATAATAAATATACGATTTCATTATTTATTTATTAAAGGTGTGACCTCTACCTGAAGTGACAGTAAAAAAACTACCATGGTGTTGACCATACTTTTTTACGATTTTCTGAGACTGTCCCATATTGTTTGAGAATGCGAAGAAAGCAAATAATGCTTAACGTAGGTATAATAATGTTGAATTTATTCGATTAGGCACTAATAATTTTACGAAATCTACAGTTAAGCTTTATTAACCTATCGACCAACACCCATTGAGCGCAATCTGGTACTGGATACTTTAACATGAAAATACCACCAAATTTACGAAATTTGCGTTTATATTTTAATAAAATTTTTGCCTCGTTAAAAATGAATGTAGTATTTCTTCAATATTTTCGTAGATTTATAAATGCCACCTAAAACACCAATTTAAATGGTATTATTTATACTAACTTTAAGAGATGAAGAAAGAAGTTGTCATCGTTAGAAGTTTTGTTGCCAAAAAGTAGTTGACAAAAATAGGTGCATTGTGTATGGCGAGATTTTGCACATTTTGGAAATTCGAGAAGAAACGTTTACGAGTATTTACATGAGAGCCTGCCATTCCTGCTTACCTGCCGCGCATCGGTGGATAGATCCGCCTTGATTCGCCCTGACCTTTGTTTAAGGTAAACATAGATATTTATTAGAGATTATACGGTTTTACTCACGTTTGTATTTCGGGGATGCCCGACTAGTTTCGGACCCGACGGGGGCCCTTTTTCAAGGAGTGAAGCGTCCTGCCGCGACGGTGTCAGCCGTCACACTCCAGTGTGACGCCTAGGGTCCGAAACTAGTCGGGCATCCCCGAAATACAAACTTGAGTAAAACCGTATAATCTCTAATAAACATGAATATCACTCACGAAAGTTTTTATTGAAACATAGATATACAGATAATATGGAATTATTCAATGATGTCATGACATCGTCGCAATTAATTGTAAGTCAAATGAAGTGTTTATTTTATTAAGTGCTGCTTACCTATTAGTTTATATATAAAGGCATTCTCAGATAGTATAAATTTACTATAAGTTATACAAACATGCAATTTAATTTTGTTAAATTTTATTTCTACAAATTTAACGCGTTCCTTCCCTTTCTTCGGCTTGTATGTATTTCCACTAGATTGAAATGTCTTTATAACATAGTACATTTAAATCAATACTTTAGAATGGCTTAAGTGTCGGTATCCTAGTGTACCACTTACATTGTGGATTTAATACGGGGCAATGACTCACTTGATTCTCGTAACGAAATCATAACATTCCCCGTCCCTTTCCTACCTTGGCTTAGGTGCAAAATAAGGCACACAATATTCTTCTAAAAGGAAATGTTGCTAATGCGATGGTAACCCTGTCACAAGCGCGGCAACAAGCTGTTTGGCTTGCTTCCTCAGTCCGCGTACCGCTATATCACAAATTGGTTGTGCGTTTATTTACGGAGCTCAAATTACGACCTATAAAGTTAGTGATTGTTGTAAAAACTTTTCTACTTGTTATCGGAGAAAAGTTCTTCTAAGGTGAGTTTATTTCCTTCTTTTGCAACTCTTTATTAAGTGAACAATTGGTTCGGCGGAACGGTCTTGTCTGTTTTAACGGGACGCGATTAGTGTTGTTTTTTAATTCTGCGATTTTTAAAGCAAATTTTAAGCTTATAGGCACCTAATACCAAACCATAATAGTTTCATGTTGTAACAGTAAAACAAAACATTGGGTAAGTTAAGTAATATGTATATGTTCATTCAGGTAACTTTTGCAATAAGATGTTTTTAAAACAATGTGTCTCAATGAGAGCGCTACAATTTTGCAATACCTGCACCCACGCTTTTTCCAGAGTGGTAGGATAATTTGGTCAATTGATGACAATATAAAGTTTTATTAATATTATGTAAATTTCGCTTAACTATATCTTAGAGAATAACACTGGTTTGTCATTGATTTTATTAAGGAATGTATTCAATAGCCATAAATTTTGCATTCCATTTTCAAATCACCATTTCAAATTCCTGTTTTGTTGAATTGAAATGCGAACGTGAAATATATTCTTTGGAATTTGCGGTAAGCCTTTGAGCTTTAAAACCTTTTACGCAAGTCTATCTAAGGCATGTTAGACATAAAAAACTGGCCTCCGGCAGATACAAAAGGCTTGCGTGACTCGAGAAATAAAACCATGATCTCCAGCCTATCTTCCCATGAATCACAGAACACTAATACCCTGACGGGCATAAATGTACCCTATAGCTATAATTATGTAGAATGCCCTTAAATATTATCACGCTACGGGTTTTAGCGATGAGTCATCTTGCAGCTTTTAAAACTTTTTCGTGCGTAGTTCTCATTTAAAATATGTATTCCAATTTTAATATAAAACCTCATTAGTTTTGTAATATTGTATTCTCTTTCTCGCTCGTTAAGCACAACATGAAGGATTTTCAGCACAGATGGATAGAAGAGCTTGTTGTTAAGCGTAATGAGCCTAAACTGAAGCTGGGCAAAATATTATATTATTGTCAAGGCTTATGCGGTGTCTTGACTTGTCGGAAGCGCAAATTTCATTCCTAATCGAGTTTGGGTAGGTATATTGGCTGTATCCGAGCGACAAGGTTGAAGAAATAGGGACCTTGTGGCGGTGATCCAAACTAGCAGCCTTAGTAACTGACATCGGTTAAACAGGAGATGACGACATATATATACACAAATAAACACCATTATAATGTACTTATTTTACAGGTATATTTTACTTAATATTAAATAGAAGGAAAAAACATTTGTGAATCATGTTTTTAAAGGTAAGGTCATAAGAATTATGTTGGAAAATCGTGAAGGATTCGTTTTATTTGATCGGAAGGTGTTGAAGAGTTAAATAGTATACATTTATAGAATGTAGGTACATAATTACGGTTAACGGTATCACTTACATTGTTAGACTTATTACTTCGACCATTGATTACACCCACAACGTAATGTGGAATTTATAGGGTTGCATTGCCACAGTTCGTTTTCCAGGGCTCGCTTGGGTTTGTTTTCTAGAAATACTTTGGTGCAGTCCTGGAGTTAGGGATTGCTCGATTATTACGTGGGTAAGTACATTTCTTCCTACCCCTTCAAGAAAAAGGTTTAGGTACCTTATATTGTCATACGACTGCAATGTCAGGCATCACAGGTTAGTGCATTCGACTGCCAGGCCGGGATTTACTAGTTCGGTTCCCGCTCAGTGCAAATATTTGTTTGCATGAATACGTCTATTGTAATTGGTCTGAATGTTTCAAAAGACTACAAAAAATACTTATCTTTGTATGTTTATCTGTGTACCATAACCCATAATCCAAGATCTGCTTAGATTGGGTCTAAATTTGCATAATATGTCCAAGAATCTGGTCTGGGACAATGGGTCTCCGCACCCACAATACAAGTTCTTTTATTATTTGTGATTTTTCAAACCCATGCCAGCTGGTATTCCTGTCCTAGTGGCCTCTCCAGTCACAGGAAAAACAGGTCGTTCGCCTACGCGATCCCGGCTTTTGCGAGCTACTGCATTATCAGTCCCGTTCCACATCCAAGACTTGCGGTATCCCTTATCCTAGGTACCTCTCCCATTTTTCCTTTTACAAATGTACCTTATTCCTTATTTCCCGTCTTAAAACGACTACATTCCCAAGGAGGGTGGCGTCGGGCAGGCGGCCGGTCATAAAAAAACCCAGTTAAAACCCTTTTCAATGTTATGGCAGAAGATGATAACGACATACGCAGTCATTATCATTATTTACTTATCTTTTTTTAAAGTTAAAATGTTTAAAATGGTTACCTATCTGCAAATTCATTCAAGGCAACGTTACTTAACCTCGCTGATTTTCTACGCCTCTGGGTAAAATATTCATATGACATCGAATTGAGGTTTAGTATGTACGCAATCTTAAACTTATGTAATACACAGCCAGTAGTCACATGATGTACCTACGTATAACCATGTTTGTGGAAACATTTAACATTGCATTAGTAATCAAATCATAATCATTTAGTGATTATATCACATTCACATCTCTGATAATTCTTAAATACCAAAAAAACTATTCCATAAAAGACTTATATATGGTTTTCTCATGGATGCCATTGTCAGAACTGGACCAAATTGAAATGGAACTACACGGGAAGCACCAGCTTTCAAATAAAAAAAGAATCATCAAAATCGGTTCACCCAGTCGAAAGTTCTGAGGTAACAAACATAAAAAAAAAATCATACAGTCGAATTGAGACCCTCCTCCTTTTTTGAAGTCGGTTAAAAATGGGTTCGTATTATAATTACGTACAACTCATTTTTTTTTTAATTTGTACATTAATACGTAAAGAGGATTCTTTGCATGCATTTTTCGCCCGAACGGAGCGAAATTTGAAAAATTTTAACTTTATATGCAGAAGTTCAGAATGATCATTTCTGAACTTCTGCATATAAAGTTAGTATATAAGTTAGTATTTGATCTGTTATTTTTTTTACTAAGCATACCATAACATTTTAATTATACAGTTGATCTGTATAATTAAAATGTTTTGTAGTTCTGATATTCTTAATTTAACATTGTCAGAGTAATTAAACAAATCACAGGCATGCATAACATTTAAACTACATTGTATATTAAAGAGACTACTTGTTTATGGTGAAAAAATAACAGTGACTCTAAGCATTAGATAAACTACAAATGGAAAAGTCTAACCATATCTTAGACATTTCTTGTATGTAATTATAATAATAGTGCAAAAAATTAAAAAGCATTGCTGAGTAGGAAGTGTCTGAATGATAAAAATTTCATAAAGAAGACATCAATGTCATTGCCAGATACGTTGGATCTCTCATTAGACAATCTTGCCACACGTGTAAGAGGACTATTGAAGGTAGTATTCAAGGTCAGGTGTCTCAAATACCCGGGAATATCTCACAATACGCCTGCTCGTTATAAAATTAAAATGGTTAATTAGTTCATCATCTAAGGATCCATGTACTTATAGTACGGAAGTTTATACAATAACAGTTTATGTAATACTGGCCTTGGATATATACCTAAACAATTCAAAGTTTATATAATTATGATAAATCTAACTGAGACCTGTTCTGGTATGTTTTGGTCTGTTTATTTAAATTTGTTGAAATTCTCATTTACATGTAAGGATTATGTTAGAAAAATCTCGTATGACGATGATTGTCTATAGCATCATCTGTATATTAAAGATATTGAAATATGAATTTTAACTTTGACCAGGTTAACTAAATTTGAAGACGCGTTGGAAACTATTTGACTCGTCAAATGGAATCATATATTATGACCACATACTGGATTGTTTTACTAGTATAAACTGAAGAGTCGCACTATCCACCTTCTGATTCCATCCTCAGATCAGGTCCAAGATGCCTAATTATAGTGTTGTCATGCGAACTACATATAAAACGTGTTAATTTGACTGCGACGCTTTCCTACTTAAAATGTGTGGTGTGCCTATGCATTCACAAAAAAAATTCAAGTTCTAAATCCCATAGTGCAAGCTATACTTAGTTTGGGTGTTTCACTACACCCGCCTTCCCTTGTGATATTTCGTGATTTTTTCCGAACCATCCCTAAGTAAAGAGTACATTGGTGGATAGTGATCCTGACTGCTGAGCCCGAGGTCGTGGGTTCGATGCCCACTCAGAACCAACAATTGTGTGATAAGCACGATCATTTGTTCTGTGTCTGGGTTTCATTTATCTATAATATGTATACATATATTTAATAATATATAAGTCTGTTTATCATCAGTCTTACAGGCTCTGCCTAGTTTGGGATCAGAGACGGACGTGTGTGAGGTGTTAAATAAGAAATAAAATATGAATCATCCTGTTTTCCTTGGCCATCTGACGAACCGTTTTATTGGCCATTTTGTGTAACTGCTAATACATTATCCTTAAATGGTAATTAAACAACAATACTAGTAGAATATGTCTAAATTGACCAATATCAAGTGTCTTTTAAACTGAAGTAATTGAAAATTTTAATCCCAATCACTGACCCAAATGCCGGTAGCATTCGTATGTCAGTTAGATAAAAAGCTAGTACACAAATTGAAAACCAATCAACATTCGCGTACCAATACCACGTTTTACGAGGAAGGAAATAAATACTAAGAAAATCTCGGTATTGCAATAATTACCGTCGCATTTCTGTAATTCAATCCGTTGCTTTACGATAACCCGTATTTATGAGTACAGTAACCACAACTAATAGTGTTTGTAACCACAAGTTTGTAATAGCTTGAAGTTTATTGTGGTTTGATGTAATTAAAACTGCTTTGCGAAAAGTTCAATATGAGTCAGGTATGGTGAATTTCCCAAATAGTTGGGGTTCGGTGTTAGTAGGTAGATTTTAGGTTGAGAACGTTTTATAATTATGGGTATTTGGTGTTGATGAACAAGAAATTACGGAAGTAATTTGAGTATGCACAAGCATCATGTATTATGAACTATTTACAAGTAATTTAATGATTTTCATAGTTAAGAGCAGGTATGTTATGGAACTCCGTAACCGTAACGGAAACTATCGGATATCCGAAATAAAAATCTATCCGAAACCGTAACCGGAACCGATATAAAAGCTTCGAATAATTTCGGAAAGAGGTGGAGTCTAAATAATTTATTTTACTATAATAAGTACATATATCCTTACATCAAGATGCAAATATATATTGTGTGTACAAGTGATTTTACTACCAAACGATAACCTAGAAATAATGCCAAATCATTAACTATCTGTATTTTCCTGTTTTTAACCGACTTCAAAAAAGGAGGAGGTTCTCAATTCGACTGTATTATTTTTGTGTTTGTTACCTCGGACCTTTCGACTGGGTGAACCGATTTTGATGATTCTTTTTTTATGATGCTTCCCGTGTTCCCTTTTCAATTTGGTCCAATTCTGACAATGGCATCCATGAGAAAACCATATAAGTCTTTTATCTAATAGTTTTTTGAAGTCTTTTTTTTTAAAGAATTATAATTCCTTAAAACTCTAATATCCATAACCGAAACTATCCGAAAATATCGGATAACTCGAAATAATTTGATATCCGTAACCGTATCCGAAACCGGTATTACTTTATTCATATATCCGTATCCAGATCCGAAATTTCATATCCGTAACATCTCTAGTTAACAGTACTTTAGACTGGTAAGGGTTTGGACTGCAACATAATGTATCACTGTTTCTCAGACATAAACTTCGCGTATTGTGCGCTGTTTTCGGATCATTTACGTTTAAATTACACCTTCAGGTGTGTTTGTTGATTTTTTTTTTTGTTGATTGTATCGCGACAGCCATTATACATTCAATACCAAATGACTATAGTTCGATTCGAGTTATCAAATATCAATTAACGGGCATACAATGGACATTATATTTATATTTCATATTGAATAGCTATTTTTCATAAGTTTAGGTTATTTATAGGGAGGTTCTGCATGTATACAAATGACATTAACATAATCACAGTGGGAGAGCCATGCATTTGCACGTATGGGCCGGCTGGACCGGTGTAATACCACAGCCTCACAGAAAACCAATGCAGGCAGTGCTTTTCGCCTAGTGAGTGAGGTTACAGGAGGCCCTAATTCTTCCCTCTTCCTCTCTCCCTACCTCGTTCCTTTTTCCCCCATTCCCCTACACCCACCTTAAAGGCCGGCAACGCACTTCTGACTTTTGAGCTGCAGGTGCTCTTGGGCGGCGGTAGTCATTTACCATCAGGTGACCCGTTTGCTCGTTTGCCCACTATAACATAAAAAAAATCTTCCGAGGTTTTCTGGTTTACGGAATTGAAGTTAAAATGTCATCTATACTAATATTATAAAGCTGGAGAGTTTGTTTGTTTGGTTGAAAGCGTTAATCTCAGGAACTACCGGTTCGAATTGAAAAATTCTTTTAGTGTTGCCCATTTATCAAGGAAGGCTATAGGTTATATAACATCACGCTACGACCAATAGGAGCGGAGCAGTGATCATAAACGCAGGTGAAATTGCGGGGACGGCTGGTTTAATATAAAAATCAATCAATTGTTAAAATAATACTACAGATCGCTTTGTGGTCGAATTTCGACCATAATTCATTAAATTTATACCAGTATAACTTGAACTGTCATTGTAAAGAGTTTCCGTAACGTGACAGGTCAACGTATATTGGAAATGTCGAGCTTGATACAGACGTTTTCAAATAATGTTAAAATTTTTAACACACATTGTTCAAATTTCTGCTGAAGAAGAAAAGGTGCAAAGAATTATGTTCACGTATAACAACGATGAATGACAAAAACATAATTTAATTTATACTTGGATCAGACAGTCATAGGTGAATGTTTTATTTAATTGTAACATTTAGGTCACAAAGGTGTATACATTTTTGACCTGAACGTTTGTGGTTAAAACAATATAGAGAATAATTGAGTAACACAAACCAGTCCACTTTCATAGAAAAAAAAAAACTTCAAGTTTTAGCATTTTTCGGACACCTTGTTAAATTTTTAATCTTGTAAAAACCTTATTCGGACAATTGAATATATTTAACAAACCGATCCACTACGATCTGTGTGAGGCGAACCGCATAAATACGTTTCCACGAAATGATAAAAACAAGGGGAAATGACCCTATACTTAATTGTACTGGAACCGGTATCGCTCTCCACACACATTTGCAAATGATTTAAGTACATTTAAAATTCACACAAATAATTACGTGATTGGTCATTTAACACGTCCTAGACGTCGTGATATTATAAGTAGTAGCTAATCGCGAGATTAAATGCTGCGGATCTCCGCACAATTGCGACACACGAGCTATCGTTGCGTGGCAAATATACTACACCTTAAACATTTTAAACGGTCTGTGTTGGATGATGTTATTAGTTATTTAATAGATTTCCTATTTCCACTTTAATCCTTTACTAAAAATACTCTACTTAGTCGTTCTTCTAGTTCAGTTTCCTTGAACGACGCCTTAGTCAACTAAAAATAGGCAGTCATGGGACTGCCGACAGAAGTGAAAACTTAAACGAAACGATGAACTTAAAACGTCACATTAGCAGGTTGGTGACATTAATTAATAAGGAGCTGACAGAACTCAATGTTTAGATTAGCGCCCTCTAGTGGATCTATATGTGTATTATTAGCGTGACGGTTACGAGTGCTTTTTCCCCATAGCAAAAGTGCACAAACGTGTGCCTAAAGAAGTTTTCACTTCAAAAACGAACACTTCAGCTTTATTATAATGTTGTGATTGTAAATGACATCGTTTAACATAACAATATCTGTACAAGCCACTAGAAATATACTTCGATAGTTTCAAATGTACTTACATTTAAACTATCACAAAGGGCAATGTAACATAATAACATTCCGAGTTCAAGTAATAAACCCTGTCATTGCCGTGCTATTATAACCTTCGAGTACTATATTAATGTTCTACGTGACCAATGTTGTATACCGTATAGTACCGATTTAACTATTTGTAGTTACCACAGAAAAGGCATATTAAAATGCTTTTTAACCGACTTCAAAGACAGATTTAAAAAAAAAATGAGTTGTACGTAATTATAATACGAACCCATTTTTAACCGACTTCAAAAAAGGAGGCGGTTCTTAATTCGACTGTATGTTTTTTTTTCTTTTTTAATGTTTGTTACCTCAGAACTTTCGACTGGGTGAACCGATTTTGATGATTCTTTTTTTATTTGAAAATGGTGCTTCCCGTGGGTTCCCATTTCAATTTGGTTCAGTTCTGACAATGGCATCCATGAGAAAACCATATATAAGTCTTTTATGGAATAGTTTTTTTGTTGAAGTCCGTTTTTTTTTGAAAGAATTATCCTAAAACTAAGGCTGTGTTTAACAAGCTATTATTAGTTTCGCTTGTAAATATGTAAACAAATTTTGCAAGCCAATTATAACCTATTTGTAATTGTCGTATCGAAATCAAACTTTGTTTTACATTTCGAAATAATATGACAATACTATAATTTGGCGTCTTGGAGCTGATCTAATGATGGAAACCAGGAGGTTCAATAGCTATAGGAAATCCCTCGAGTTTGGGCTCATATTGTGTTTATTTTTTTTGACGAGTTGACGAGATTGGGTTTAGTAACGATGGTCTAATTGTTGTGGTAATGGTTTTTAATTTAGGTCGCTATTAAAGGGTGTTTTTATTTTTTTTTAAATATAATTATTACACGACTTGGTATTATCACTATCACTACATAATTATAAAACAAAGTCCGCTGCCGCGTCTGTCTTTCGCGATAAACTCAAAAACCACTAGACGGATTTTCATGCGGTTTTCACCAATAGATAGAACGATTCATTAGGAAGGTTTAGGTATATGATGTGTTAAGGTTTTGTGTAAATTGGTTGAAATATGATGTTGATTGTTGAAGATGTCGCTGCTACCCGTGCGAAGCCGGGGGGTTGCTAGATATATTTAAAAATAAATTATTATTTAACTTCAAAGTAAAACTTATTTGATATGAGTACCAAGTAATGTTCCTTTGCGAGATACATTCAAATACTTTTGAATTAGAAGAAGTTATGGCACTAAGGGCAAGCAAGCAGTCAACATAATCAAACTGTTAGTCGACACTACGACATATAAAATTGTAACTTTCTTTTCACTATTTCAACTTGTACAGTGTTATATATGTGAACCATGCGGGTTAGCCGTTAGCAATCGACTGTTTCATAAATTGTTTTCGATAAAAACGATCAGTTGTCTGCAGTACAAAATAATTTATCAACCATTAAATAATGTGGTTTGGGGTTAAGACAATATTTTATTATTTTTGACAAAGGCAAGTTCAAGTAAGTAATAGATCCATATTCCGTGTTTCAAGTACATGTGCTTATTTATTTATGTACTTACGTTTTCGTTTGTGTATTTGTATGTAATGTGTGAAAGTTATCACCACATATTATAAAACAAAGTCTCCGCCGCGTTTGTCTGTCTGTCTTCGCGATAAACTGAAAAACTACTAATCGGATTTTCATGCGGTCTTCATTAATATAAAGAGTGATTCATGAGGAAGGTTTAGGTGTATAATTTTTCAAGGTTTTGTGTAAATTGCTTGAAATATGATGGTGATTGTTGAAGGTGTCTCTGCTACCCGTGCGTGCGAAGCCGGGGCGGGTTGTTAGTAAAATAATTTTTTTCTATTTGATGTGGTTTCTTTTTTGCATAAAATTTGACAGAGATGACATTAATATGATAGCTGACTATACTGTATGTAAGATACTCACTTTATCCATATAGCTGACTATACTGTATGTAAGATACTCACTTTATCCATGTTAATTTTAGAGATAAGGGTAAAGAAAATTTCTTCAGGTCGTGACTGGATTAAAATCTCTGCTTGTATACGTGAAAGGTTGGCAAGGCGCTAAATGACACCGCGACTGGTGCACTGGTTACCGAACACCACCAGATAGGAAAAGTGATTGTTTGCTAAGTCAGTTGTATAAAAAATATCATCTACTCAATTTTTGATACAGTATCCATTGAGGAAGGTTTTAGGCTTTGTAATATCACACTACGGGCCTTAGGAGCGGAGTAGTGATCATAAATGCAGGTGAAACTGCGGGGTAGGGCTAGTACAGTAATATAATAATAATATTTTTTTATGTGGTATAGGGGGCAAACGAGCAGACGGGTCACCTGATGGTAAATGACTACCGCCGCCCATGGGCACCTGCAACTCAAGAGTCACAAGTGCGTTGCCAGCTGTTAAGGTTTGGGAGTAAAGGGGGGAAGAGGGAAAAGGGGGGAAGGATTAGGGCCTTCAGTAACCTCAATCAAACGGTGAAAAGCAATGCAAGTGCTTCACTGCTGGTTTTTTGTGAGGCCGCGGTATCACTCCGGTCGAGTCGAAAATTTTATTAATGCGTATCATTTATTTATTGCATGCTCAATCAATTAATAACAAAACCATAAACAATTTTAAAATCTTTCGAACAATAGTTTAATTCACACTTACCTCAAACTGGTAAATATCTAGACCGAAATTTAGCAGAGCGTGTAGCGTTAATTATTTTATAACTTAGCTATGTGAGCGGCCATATTGGCCTTCGGAATTTTGCTATTTGCATAACCGTAATGAACGATTTTGCATCAATTATAGTTATGCACTCCATATACATATGTTACAAGGGTCGTTCGGTATGTCAAATACTAGTTTACTCAACTAGGCTAGGCCAAATAAAATGTAAATTCTTCAACAGCATCTTACTTTTCGTACTACGTTTGGGTAGATGGATGTTCATTACTGAATCACGCCAGAACGGCTGAACGGATCTGGATGAAATTTGATACTTTATTGTCTGGAATAGCACATAGACTACTTTTTATCCCGAAAAATATACGGTTCCCGATCTAAATTTCCACGCGAACGAAGTCGTGGTCAACAGCTACTTTATAATAATGTATGCCAACTGTGACCACGATCGGTATAATTCGGTCGAAACTTTGGGAAAACAAAACGACCGACGGTTGGGGTTAAGTTGAATGTTGAATGTCGCGTGTGTATAAGGTACGGTAGTCACTTACCATCACTCTGCTCGTTTGCCTCCTATACCATAATTTTATTTTAAATGTTTATTTGTTAAATATATGTATTTTGTATATTAGTTCCAATAATCTGTTTTTATGTCATTGAAATCGAATAAGTCCACTAGAAATATATAATAGCATGTATTTATCGATCTATCGTGGGAGAGCCATGCTTCGGCACGTATGGGCCGGTTCGACCGGTGATAGCACAGCTTCAAAGAAGACCGGCAGTGAAGAGGTTACCGGAGGCCCAAACCTTTCCTCTCCTCCCCTTCCCGGACTACGAACTGGTAGGAATCACTTCAGTCTAATGCAGTCTACTGCTGGACTCCCAATACGCTCTCCAGTGCGCCATAGCACCCCCTCCTCCACCTTTCGCATCCCAGTTATCTTCCTCAGGTCGTCAGTCTTATCTGGCTGGGGTCGTCCTAACTACTCTTATCAAATAAGTTTATTTTAATTACGTATACTTTAAAAATATTTAATTAAATAAGTAATTAACTTTTAAACTTTAGTTCGTTAATTAAACGTTAATTCCCGTGTAAATACATAATTTTAAATAGGTAATTGTTATTAATATTACCTGATTTCTTAGTGAATAAAATTAGCAGTTATAAAGTAGGGACTTTGCATTCCCTGAACTCGCGTTGGACCCGGTCAGTGTTTACGTGTGCCTGTCCTAAAGTCGAACTTTTATTTTAGCTTTTCAAATGGACATGTCAGTTTTCTTGTGTGACAACTATTGAAACTATTTTGCAATCTAAACATGTACACAATGTGTCTGAGGTTCTTGGCGTACCGCGACCGGTTAAACCGACCTTACGCAATATATTTTTTTAATGTTCACTTATGAGCTGTCACAGATGTGATTATTCGAGAATGTATGAATGTGACATAGTTACATACACTTTCTAGGCAAACTTCTCGTAATATGAAGCTAGATTCGAAACTAAACTAAATGTTACTTAGTAAACGGTTGTCAAACATTGTAAAAGTAAAACAATACAAAGAAAGTATTATTTATTAATTTTATTTTACCCAGAATATTATATATGATGTCATTTGAGGTGTTTATTCGGTGACATAAAGTTAGTTATTGATTCAAACTAAATTAACATTACAAAAATTCTATTATACAATTAGGAGCAGTATGGGGTAATCTAAATAGGGCAGTACAATTTTGCTTTTTTTCCTTAATGAAGACACAGACACACAATATGTCTTCAGCATTATGAGCTGTAGGGCCTGTAGGTGATGACTGCTCCTTGTACGAAGGTCTGCTACGGTTTCTGTTTCAGTATCAGTACCGTAGCCTACTTCTTCATAAAGACCAGATATACATAGAAAAAAAACCTAATCGATAACTGTGATGTGTATTCAAATTCAAACGCAGCCAACTCGAAGAAGTTAACACCTTTTTACTGTTTTGTCTTGTCTGAAGTGTTTTTCCATTTGTGCAAAAACTAATTTGTAAAAAATGTTAAACCAGGTAATTAAAATAAAACTGTGTTTATTATTATTCAATTATAACTTACTATTCTATTATCAAAAACAGCTAATAAAATCATATCCTTATCGATATTTGGTTGGTATTACACAAAATAAAATTCGCTTTTGTTATTTAGAATGGAATAGAATAATCTTTATTGTACACCAACGACATATTGTTTAAAAAAACAGGCACAGGCAACCTTGGTAAATGTATAAAGAACTTATTCCAAAAGGACAAACGGGTAATATTAAAACTACTTTTATATAATAGCATATTATTGATTGTGTATAGGATAACATAAGTTTATTAAGTTAGGCAAGTTTTCCAATTTTAGATCTTAAAAGTTTTTTTTTTAATTAAAAGATTTAAACATTAGAATTTAGTTTTTCAAAAGGTTTTAAATTATATAAATAATTTTTATTTCATTTTCTTAACAAAGTCAGTAGGCGTATGCAAAAAAAAAACGATGCTTAGGTACGCAGTATAATTTCAATTTGTAGATATTCAAATTTGTTTATCACATTTAAATATTTTAATATTATTTCCGTGTTAAATATATAATTATCCTTAAACAAAGGATAATTATATATGATGTTCGACATTATTTTGTTGCAAACAATTGTTTTTTTAGAAATAACTTAATTATAGAATTAATGATCTAGTTTAATCTTTTATGTATATACAGATAGGTAAAAAACAATCATTAAGAACAGTAATATGGACTCTATGGACTCGACACATAGTCATTTACACTAATTTTGCATCGCATTTGTATCATATTAAAATATATCGAGGGCATTGAATCCGGGTGAGCGAAACCGCAGTCGAAAGCTAGTCTCAAATAAATGAGTATCGTTAACTAATAATTCTGGAAAACGAAGCCAGCAGGATTAGTGTTAAATTGACTTATAAGCTCGCCTAAAATGGTTACTTGACCCCTTAAAGCATCAAATTTTACATAGTATTATTATTATTAATTAAAAATAGACTTATAATATTTTCAATTGCTTTTTTTTAATAAATAGAAATAATTTAATAGCATGTTAATTTAACCCTAAAAACGCAGCTTTTCTTAACCCATTCAGATATGTTCTCGAACCACTATTTTGCCTAAATGCCTATTTAACATACTAACGTATGAACATATCGAACATGTATCACATATTTATCACGCGTGTAATTTTTCCCGCAGCGTGGCGGATAGGCCACTTGCACCAGGTTGCCGTGACCTACAAATTTTGTGCGCGTGCCCATGTCAGTTACTATTACTGTACATGTTTTTGATGTGTGTTGAAGGACTTTAAGAGGAAAATCGGCATTACTTTCAATTGAAAAGCGGGTTTAGATAAGTGTGCAAAACAATAACAAACTTTTTTTTTGCGTGTGGAAACATTTATGTAATGTCATATTTATTTATATTCGAAGAAAACAATACGACTATTTTTACATTTGTCTATGTTTTTGTTTAGTGAATTCTGAGCGCGCGAAAAAAAGTATGCTTTGTCCTCTATGCTATGTAAGACAAACATTGATTTCTGTTACTGAAGTCAGCTAACTTAAAAAAAAAAAAAAGCTCATAAAGAAAAACAAACATAAAATTCTTAATTTCAAGATTTTGGAATTGAAAACTTCGTTATGCACGTTTGTGCACTTTGCTATTGGGAAAAAGCATTGAACTCGTGACCGTCACACTAATAATACATATATAGATGCACTAGAGGGCGCTAATCTAAACATTGAGTTCTTCAGCTCCTTATTAGTTAATGTCACCAACCTGCTAAAATGACGTTTTAAGTTCGTCGTTTCGTTTAAGTTTTCACTTTGTCGGCAGTCCTAAGGCTGCCTATTTTTTTTTAAGTTAGTTGACTTTGATAACAAAAATCAATGTTAGTTAAAAAAAACAAAGCTCAAAAAAGGAACACAAAAACAAGCTTCTTAATTTAAACATTTTTTATAAGATCGATATTTAATTTCGTCTGTAAGTAAAAAATAATATCTAAACATAAGTATTATTATACCACCATATCAGATCTAATAAAATACCACGGAGGTTAATAAACGATATATTTGTCATCATTATATAATCGTTATATATATAACGATATAGTTGTCAGTTTGTTATATATTTAGCTAGTATATCATATCTGTGACCTACACGAAACTGAGTTCGTAATTAGGTACCTGTGTTACCGGTGTATATCAGGTTTCTCGATGTGCACGAGGGCATACGGAAATGTCACGTTTGTAAGCTAAGAAATTTTCCATTCTCTCCTTTGACCTTTACTTTGACTTTTATACAAAGTAATTGAGTTTAAATAAATACTTTTGCAAGTCTTAAAACTACTAGCTACTGTGAGATGAGGTAGTACGTGGTTTAAAAACATATTATTACATTTTTATAAAGTCTGCTAGTCACCACATACGATTGCTACATTTTACACCACTAAGGTGTAAAATTAACAGCTGTAAATGTGACCTCGAATGCAGGTAAATACTTCAAAAACTTAATTTTTTACATATACTTTACAATTTCTTGTCGGTATTTTATTGGTATGGTATTAATAAACCTGTCATGTAACTCTTACTTATTCTGTTCTTAAAAGTAATGCCACTAATTACATAACTTAAATACAAATACAACTTGGATAAACAAATGTAATGAAATTTCTCAGTTTATAATGCTTTTCAATGTTAAACAATAATCCCTGAAACAAGATAAAGCTATTAAAATATAAAACCCTATCTAACAAAAAAAGAAATATCAAAATCGGTTCATAAATAACGGAGAGAGAGCTGCAGCTGAACAAACATAAAAATATATATATATATATACGGTCGAATTGAGAAACTCCTTTTTTTTTCGTCGGTTAAAAAGTTTCTGTCGGCGATAATAAATGACATGTAACTAAACACATTAACATCGAACACGAAAAAACATTTTAACGTTAAATCGTATTTTATGTGTTATATGAAGTGTTTCCTCTAGAAACATTTCCTCTGGTTCTTGTTATTTAGCCTCAGGTATACTACTTGGATTTTTTTTATTTGGCTCTTTTAACTAAAAAATATAGCTCTTTTTTAGCTCTTTTTTTCCTGAGCTTCTAGTTCTCTTTTCAAATAATGTTATCCCACGCTCTCCAATCGATCTGTATAACCAATACTCTTTTCGTTCCATTACCTTCCTTTCTTACCTACTTTTCCGTATCAATATACACCCAATTTCCCCATCTGTAACTCCCGAAGTTCCCGGTTGACGGCAATAGGCTTGCCTTCTATTACGTGAGTGGGACCAATTTACATTTGGCAAAATATGTGTGTTTAATATGCCTCTGGGCACCGCGCTTACGGCGTAGCGAAATGGCGGTAACGTAATGGCTAAGGCGTCGGACTTGCGATCAAGTGGTTGCGGGTTCGAACTCAACCCAGTGCACTACCGTCGTGAACTCACTCCTAACCTAACACAAGCGTTAAGCTTAGCTGGAGGGTTTAACGAGATTACTAGTAATGTGTGACCCACGTTGCTAATAATCTTTTTATAAAAAAAAAGAATGTATGTATGTATGTATGTAACAAATAAGTAAATAATTAATCAGGACACGCCTATTAAGTCCCTACACGCCTATTTTGTCTGTTAATAAAATACAGGAATCTCTTATCATCAGGTTCAGGCGTAGGCACAAAAATAATGATATATAAACATCTAATTATAAACAGCTCTCTAAACAATTAATGCAGCAATTCCGGAGTATTTTAGACGGTCCAGTTCTCATCAGTAGGATTTTACTTTCATTGTACTTTCTTTTTGGCTTATCTCAGTTAGCCAAAATAGTGTTTAATTTCACTAGAGAGACGACACAATAAACTTTAGATTTTTAGTAAGCGTTTTATGATACGTATGTTGCATTACGAGATTCTGTTCAAACCATAAAATATAAAATGTACAAGTACATATATATGAATTTAAATGCGGCTGGGGCAGTATAGCCAGGAACGAAAGTCGCGGAACGTAGGTATACAATACAATACAACACTTATGTAATATTTTTATTGCAATGGTAGAGCACTTAGTGAATTAGAATGTGTTCATAGACTTTCGTTGCTGACTGTATCTCAATCTACAAAAAACCACAGCTAAAAAGCAACAATTATTTTCTGGCGTTTCCTCCTAAACGATTTCGGTTATCATGACCACTTTATGGAATTCATGTGTCGGGTTTTTTTATCTATTTTTCTGTCCTTTCATGTGCTTGCAAGTGACCGAGGTAGCTAATCTTGGCGAGGAATGTGCGGTCACTGGTGAGAATACTATCGCGGTAATTATAAGTGATAGCCGCTGGTATCGCGCTTGGTGTTCAGCTCCTCTCTTCGCTTATCCTCAAAAGCTAGAATCTATGTTCTGCTTATCTAGGTTTCTCTACTGAGACCGATTGCCAGCGAGTGACTTCCATTGGTCGGGTTTGATGATGCACTTCTTCAGTTGTCTTTTAAGCACATCCTTGTACCGCATTGCTTGCGCTTGCCATCTTGAAGCTCGCAGTAAAAGATGCGCTTGGCCACCGTTACGTCAGTGTGTTCGGTGTTTAATGTATTCTGGTGGTAGAAGAGTTGACAGAGTTCGTTAGGAAGTGCGAAAAGGTTGATAACGCGAAAGTGATCATTATGCGATGATGTGCTGTCAACTGTAATTTTCACACTTTTCATCACTTATGAAATATATAACTACGGACATTTAAATTAGCGTACTTATAGTTTATCTTCTTGTGCGTTGCCAATTTAATTATACAGGAAAATCCACAGACAATGAGACAAAGAGATGTAAGTGCTACTAATGAAGTAAAATTAAAGGAGAAACTGGAAAAAAACATTACTAAGATTACTATATTTTAAATGAATACTAAAAAGCAAAAAAGTCAGTTCGGTCAATCAGTCAAGTCAATAACATATGATATTCATACAGGACATTGAACTTAAAGCAACGCAATATTGATTGTTGATCCAACAACTCATTGGAAGTCATTTGCATAAACGAGCTTGTGGAGCAGATCAAAATATAATTGTATTTATCTAAACTAAGGCTATAATGTTTTTTTTTCTTCATTTTAAATACACGACATGACTAAAGTAATTATATATATATATATATATTATATAAACTACTCGTACATAGGCTACGAGTAGTTTATAATGACTTTAGTCGTGTTTAGGGTTTGGGAAACATCGACAGGGTCCCGGGACACGAGATAACCTACAATCAAAATCCCGGGACATCCCAGGACTTAAGACTTCTCAGAATATAATAATTACAATCAAATATTCTATATTATTGTATTTGAATTTTTGGGTGACCAGTGGTGTGAATCGACGAATGTCTATTTTGTACTTCGTCGTTTCGCACCACTGCACATTCCTATCTCTTTTGACTTTTATGACCTGACGACTCAGATGATAACGCGCATACATGCGCGTTATCATCTGAGTCGATTCACACCACTGGTCCGAAACGACGACTTCAAAAGGGGCCTTGTGCGATTCACACCGTGGTCCGAACAGCTTGTGGTGTGAATCGACGAAGTACCCAATTTTGGCTAGATGTACCAAGAAAAAAACACAATTTTAGTAAATATCAAGATTTATCCTAACTATAGATAATATTAAAAATGCAAAAGTTAGCCTGTTTGTTTGATTGTAACGCTTTTACACCTTAACCATTCCACCAATCATCATTAAATACACACTTTGTCTGGGATACAGAAAAGGACTAAATTATGTACTTTACAACCAGGAAAAATACTGTTTCCGCCAATTAAAGTTACTTTAATCATAAAATCAACCTAGATTAAATTTTATTATTAAAGTAAAAAACAATACGTATGTTTAATGGTTATAATCACTACATATAAAACAAAGTCCCCCACTGCGTCTGTCTATCTGTTCTCGTACTTTTTTTAGTGTACCCTATGTCCCTTTCTAAACCTCGGACAACGTGTATGCAGTTTCATGATGATCGGTTCAGAAGTTAAGGCGTGATGGTGTAACAAACAAACAATATCACTTTCGCATTTATATTTATAATAATAAAATAATTTATAATATTAGTAATATAAAAATATGGCGGCGGAAGCATTTACGAGTATTGTGTCGGTATCAATGCGGGAAGTTAATTAATTTTATTATGCAAGACCTTCTGAAAATAAAATTTAAACAATACAATTTCAACAATCGTCGAGTCTCGACAACTAAGTGTCCAAAAGTCCCGGAATCTCGTGTGTGAAGTCCCGGGACCCAATCCCTAGTCGTGTTATACTTTGTGTTCGTGCTACCTACCCCTAGCATTATCCCTACTGACAAATGTTATTAGAAATTAATAGACAGTTAGACACTCCGTAAAACGTGAACAAATAAAATTTAATTTTAACCCAATAATGCTAATATATGCATATAAACACAAAAATGCATTACGTATACATTTACCTACATATGTCTTACTCCTTAGCAGTTCACCTTGTAGTGTATCCATTGGAATTAAAATATTGCGTAACCTAACCACATATTATACATACATAGTAATTACACACATGTTTTAACACTGGGTGAATTTCTTAAGTTGCCTGAGGATAATGCTATCGAATCTACATATGTTAGATTAGATAGATATTAATATATAGATACCCGCCACGGCTTCGTACGGGTAACAGCATATTATATTGATTTTTTTCGACAGCTCCATCAATCATCGCCATATTTCAGCTATTTTACACAAAACCTTAATAAAATAATACACATAAACCTTCCTCATGAATTACTTCGTCTATTGGTGAAAACCGCATCCGTTTCGTAGTTTAAAAGATCTAAGCGTATAGAGGGACAGACGGTGGGAAGCGACATTGTTTTATACTACGTAGAGATGACACAGAGATGATACATACCATTAAAAACCAAAAGAACTATAAGATTATTCGTTAAAATTTAAAAGTGGTCGCTATTAATGTCAGATTGTCATATCAATTTATCAATTAGCATTACTACAGTAACACCAGTGCGAACAGAGTACGCTTTACTTAGAGCAAAAAAGGCAAGTGCTTTAGTATTTGCTCTAAAACGTTTTGTCTATAGCTGAGAGTCAATATAGTCTGGGAAGATGAGAGGACAAACATGTAATACCTGGCAACACTTACTTTGAAAAGATTTTATTGCACCCACGATTATGTTCTTCGTCAGTTGTACCTTCAAGGAACAAAAAATACTTAAGTACGTGTAAGAATTTCAGAAAACCAATCAGGCTAGTCATTACACAATTAAGGAAATTGATTGTATTGAAAAACAATTAAATTCTCATTGCTATATTTGTAAGATAATTGTTGTGAACAGGATTTCCAGATGCATCAAAGCATTGTGATAAACTCAATGACGTGACTGCTTTTCCTCTTTTCCTGTTGTGCCTACCTCCATTTACGTTATAGTCAAAGCACAAGTTTATTGCCTTATCTATTAACTCTCATATACCTAATTGTTTTGGATTATACATCTCACTTAGAGCACTTGCCAAACAATATTAAAGTTATAAATGTGAAAGTTTGGATAGATGAATGGATGGATGGATGGATGTATGTTTGTTACTCTTTGACGCAAAAACCACTGAACCGATTGCGATGAAACTTGGTATGTAGAGACCTGGATTAACGCATAGGCTACTTTTTATCCCGATATTCCCACGGGATCGGGACTTACGCGGGTGAAATCACGGAGCGCTGCTAGTTTACCATATTGGTTGAGGCACAGAGTTGCTGTTCAACTCCGAAAGGCCTCAGCTTCGGCAATCAACCAGCTTGACGGATAATGATTTCTTGAAATCGGACAGACACATGCTGATATGAGTGCGTTCAAACAAACATATTAAAATAATCTTCATCCTTTTGCCTAATGCTAACTGATTTTTTACTCAGGAGTCCGATAAAAATACATTCTCAAAGATGAACTAAACATAAATATGTTAACATAGTTTTGCACAAAATTTTGACTCGAGAATGTGTGTACAATTCACTTCATACTTGTAAATGTTATTTTTGTTGTGCTTTTTGTAAGCAATTAATTACTCCAAACACAAAGTGTTATTGAACAAAGTTAAAAGTAAAGTACAAAGTTAATTAAAATAAATGTTTAGATATTGATCAAAATACATGAATAGATTGACAAAGATTTGACTAAAAATTAAATTCCAAAAACGATTTCAATATTTTATGTTTGAAGTCGTAGAACGAGTTAGGCAAAATATCCAACTGATCAAGTTTACCATTTTTAATCTATTGTATTCGTTACTCGCGTGTTCTATGGGAGAATTTAATCCAAGGTTAGTACTCACTTTGGGGGTGCAGAAAGACCTGATTACAGGGTAACGTGGTTGCTTAAATAATACCAGTGTTCTAGTCTTCAAAAAACATGACATTTCCAAGCAATAGTCATGGAAAGGTCGTTCTATTGAAATTATAACCGAAATGATGAAGCACTCTCACTCGCATTCATTATTACTTGCCAGGTAGATATCGCCTTATGCGGTAAAGCCGCCCATTACAAAAGGTTCATAGACTTTCAGTTCTTTCTGCTAATCTTTGTACCTATAATAATAATAACTTGACACATCTCACACACGGCCGTCTGATCCCAAACTAGGCAGAGCCTGTACTATGGTAATCAGACTGCTGATAAACATATTTATCGTCACTACATATTATAAAACAAAGTCCCCCGCCGCATCTGTCTGTCTGTCTGTCTATTCGCGATAAACGGAAAAACTACTGAACGGATTTTCATGCGGTTTTCACCAATGGATAGAGTGATTCAAGAGGAAGGTTTATATGCAGTATACATGCATATTATTGTAGAGAAAAGTCGAGACATTCAAAGATTTGTAATGTCATGTCGTAACAAACATATTTTTGTGCGCTTACATTGCAAACGCTGGCTAAACCTTACGAGATAGATCAAATTAATGTACTACGGAATTGTATATCTTAAAAAGATCAATAAAAATTCCGCGATGGTATATGTTTATCGCCTAAGAATAACCCACAGTAACCATTTTTATCTTTTACATATTACAAAAAAATTATGGGTTATTTATCAAACTATTTTAAACAATACAGTATTATTCCTTATCCAATTAAATACATTAGATACGTTGTGCATTTCATGTAGATCAAAATTGCCCTTTACAGCATATAATAAAAATGAATACCTTAGAAGATATCAGAGATTTAAAAAGCGCAGGTAGAGCGGCTGGCGGGCCGAACCAATTTTGATTATACTTTTTTGTTAGATAGGGTACCTCAAGGGTGGTCCCATGTCAAGGAAGTCAGAATCTGATGATGGGATCCTAATAAAATTGAGAGGAACCCTCGAAAATTGTAGGAACGAATAGTGTTTGTGTTTACTTTTCATTACTTTATGAGATTTTTGCGTTTAGAATCGTCATCATATCATGTAGGTGAGCTAATGATGAAAAAAAATAATATTATAAAAATCTTCACTACATATTACTACATATTATAAAACAAAGTCCCCCGCCGCGTCTGTCTGTCTGTTCGCGATAAACTGAAAAACTACTGAACGGATTTTCATGCGGTTTTCACTAATAGACAGAGTGATTCAGTGAGTGAGTGTTTAGGTGTATAATTTGTATCTGTGCGAAGCCGGGGCAGATTGCTAGTTTATAATAAATACCCAGACATACAGAACAAATAATCATGCTCATCACACAATTATTTATCCTGTGTGGGAATCGAACCTACGACCTCTGGCTCAGCAGTCAGGATCACTAACCACTAGACCAGGAGGCCAGTCAATAAACAGACCTATATCAATTAAAAAATACATGTACCTACCTGATTTTATTCATTGTTATCATTATCACTTATAATTTTATTGTACGTACATAACTTTCCACTGCAAATTTTTTATGACAGATGTTGTTTTTTCATATTATGGAAATTAATTATGTACGAGTATTTTATTGACAGAATAAAAAAGAAAGTGCAAAAAAATCAAATCATTTTAATCGTTTTCTTTTACGAATAATCAGATGGCAATAAAAACTGAGAGTGGTATTCAGGGGCCCCCGTCGGATCCGAAACAAGTCAGGCATCCCCGAAATACACACGTGATTAAAACCGTATGTATATCTTTAATAAACAATTATCAGGCTACAACAAATAAAAAATATTTCTACATACTCTCACGCCTTATTACTGTCATCAGACCCTTCAGTATATTGCCGATCTGGACAGTATACGTCATTCGAGGCCCGCACCGACTCACCCGCTCAATGGAGCCGTAACAATAAAACCGTAGTATTCGGTATTCGGCCGAATAGTACCTGGATATTCGGTATTTTGCCGAATATTATGATAGTAGAAGAATACCGAATAATTTTGAATATTTTAATTTAAAACCTATATGCGAAACATTCTTATAGAAGGTTAGTTGAACAATTAGACGTTATAATATTATTTACAAATTGTAATAAATTTGTTTGTTATAATTTTAAGTCCATAGCAGAAAAATTATAAAACCAAATGTTCCGTGTATATGTATATGTAAATGTCCTCTCAAAGACCTACCTACATTTATTTATAATTTTTATGAATTCTAATCATGAAGATATTCTTGTCAATCTACTAATTTACGTCCTTATTATGTAGTAGGCCTGATTATATAAAATCAATAAATCAATTTACACAAGGCAAACTCCATGTACGTGGCAGCTAATAATCATGATAAATAGATATTAATATAACCAGTCTTCCATTTACGTTTTTGGCGACAGTTTGAACAGGAACACCTCATTATTTACTCGTCGTAACGAAATCTTTATTGGAAACTTAGACAGTAGTACAATAACATAAATAGATTCGTTAAAGTCTGCATTAGTTAAAAACCGTGTCGCAGCCATTAACGCCACCTCCAGCCTGGGGCCGTCAGAGTTCCATCATAAGTAATCTTACAAAAAAGAAGTATGTAACAAGCGCTACAAAAGACCAGAAATGGTCGAAGTGGCACTAAGCACTTAAACAATAATAATGTAACAATTACAATATTGATAGACTAATATTAAATATTGGTAGTAAAATAAAAAAACAAAAACCAAAATGAAAATTATGTGGGAGTATTTGGTTGTATGTATATTTTATGTGTGTGTGTGTGTTTGTGTGTGCGTGTCTCTCTCTGTGTGTGTGTGTGTTTGTGTGTGTGTGTGTGTGTGTGTGTGTGTGTGTGTGTGTGTGTGTGTGTGTGTGTGTGTGTGTCTCTCTCTCTCTGTGTGTGTGTGTTTGTGCGTGCATTTGTGTGTGTGTGCATTTGCGTTTGTGTGTGTGTGTGTTTTTGTAGGTGATTTGAAAAGACTGACTAATGTGAAGAATTTTGGAGGAAATTTCCAAAGCCTTAGCGCGTTTAAACAAAAAAACAAGCAAACAAAAAACTCTTGAGCTTTATTATATTACTATAGATTATCTTTTAGAGTAAGGACTTCATACTTACTAGTATTTTTAACCAGATTTATAAAAAAAGAGTTGTTTTTATGAGCTAAAAAGCCGATTATCACCTATTTTAATACACCCGAGAGCAATGAATCCGGGTCAACTAAAGATACCTGAAAATCTCGTTAACTAATAATACTAGCTTAGTAATGAAATAAATTCTGTTTGATAGACAATTAAATACTCCCTAAATGAAAGTAATTACGGAGTAATTAATTTCGCTAAGCTAGCATTATTAGTTATTGAGATTTTCAGGTATCTTTATGTGACCCGAATTCATTGCTCTCGAGTGTATTTACTGAATAGACCACTTACTTCGAGATTGTTCTGCAGCTTTTATATTTCTCATAGTTTTTTTTTTTACAATTTGCGTTTTGGGTTTGTAGTATAAGGACGAACTGACACTATAACTCGGTTGTGACATGCGGTTGTAGCAATGACTAAACTAGTTAGCTAAGTAGTCATGTAATTCCTTTTATCCAATTAGCAAAGAGTGACGTCAGATTGTGTTGCCCTATACCTAACTATGTCCATTCTGTCCATTCCTTTTTTTTGACAGTTGCTTGAGAACGTAACTATGCCAGAATTATTTAATAAAATTTTATATTTTATGTTACGTTCTATTGTACTTACTGAAAAGAACAAATATTTCTACTGCATATTTGTGAGTCGATATTAATTATTTCCAAATCGGTATAAGAAAATTTCGTCTACAGTTTGGAATCGTTACATTGCCATAAATAACATGATATGATACCCTAGATTCCTTACTTTAGTACTTGGTAACATTAATAAATAATCAGATATCGTGGGTAAAATAATTTATTAAACGATTCCAGTATTTTTATTTAAATCTTCGTCTTAAATGAAATCGATTTTTATTTGTAATCGAAACACCGACGTGTTACTGCGTCACTAATTGACTACTAATCGAATTGTCAAAAAGAAGATGAAAGAATGGACAGCGTGTACATGTGTCTTTAACAAAAGTAGGATTATCAGAGGATACCACGATAACAACTTACTTATTAACTGAAGGAAGTAAATAAATTATATAGCATAAATTAAATATTTAAAATACCCCCAATTCAAAAATCCCATAACAAAAATAAAACTAAATCAAAAACGGTCCATTCATTTAGGAGCTATGATGCGGTGGATGCCACATACAGACGCACATGTACGGACTTAATTAGTACACAAATTACAGATACACATGTTAAACTTATAACCTCTTGGTTTTTACGTCGGGGGTTAAAAAGAAAATAATAGAATTATTTTATTTTTTAATTATCTTAGGTTTTTATTTTTAGAATTTACAGCACAGTAGGAACGTCTTTCTTAGATTTCTTTTCATTTTAAACTCTTTTTTTTTGTTGACGAGGTGGAAAATTCTACATGGATGTCCTTCGCCCTTGGGGAGGCGAAGGGATCTGTCGGACTCCTCATTTTAAACTCTAATCTAAGGGAAAAATTTTGTTCGGAGATGTTTTGTAAACTCAGACGTATTGTCCAAGCTTGAGCTTTGAACACAACACGTTCAATTGTTCATTCTCACGCTCTCACGGTACTCTAACAGTAACTCGATTAATGATCGAGTTAAATAACGGTCATATGTTGTTCTATCACTCATCTGTTTCATTCTTTATTGTGCATTCATAATTTTACAATAGCCTGTTATTCATACCGGTGACTTATTTTGATATATACTGGCTCTACTGTGAAAGAGCGAAATTGTTTTAGATATTGGCTAAAAATAGAAAAGTTATCGTTTCCTATCTGTTCATGTCAAAGGCCTATTTTATTTATTTATATTAATATAATACTAGCTGTGACCGCAGCTTTGCCCGCGTGGAAATCTATTTGTGACTAAATGTTTGATTGTGTGAAAAGACTGCCTATGAGGCGGTAAACTTGCCCTTCCGGCCTTAAAAGTGGGCATGAAGTTTCCTTCCTTCATTTCTTAACTTATTTTATTTCCAAACGAAGTCATATGAAAGAGACTATTGTACTTTTTCACAAAATGTGCGGACAATGGACGAGTATCCGTCAAAAGATTTTGTATCGGTTGAGGTAGTTCCTATATATTGGGAAGAATCACTTTGCCGGATGCACAGCACACACCGCTCGCTTCATCTATCCATTTTTTGTATGGCACTTAGGGCAATGATATTATACACAAACTAGGGCAAATCTTACTATTAATATATTAATATTCTATTATTAATTTAAGAGTTTATTATCGATAACAAGGAATAAGTGCAGCGGGACAAGTAAAAATAAATAATAGAAAATATTTAACAAGTTTGTGTTCCTGACTGCTGAGCCAGAGGTATTGGGTTGGATTCCCCACCAGGACAAATAATTGTATGATAAACACGATCATTTTTTCTATGTCTGGGTGTAATTTATCTATAATATGTAGGTATCTATTATTATATAAGTATGTTTATCAGCAGTCTGGTTACCATAGTACAGGCTCTGCCTAGTTTGGGATCAGACGGTCGTGTGTCGTGTCTCAAGGTTTTATTATTCTGCGTAATATACACAATCAAGAGGAATTAAATATACTAAAATATTAATTTATACAGACGTCTCGTTTATGTACTAGTTTGGAAAATACACGTTATACAGGTGATTTAGGAATCCATATTTACTTTTTTCCATGAATTTATTAATAAACCGGTATGATCTAAATACGGCTCGGTAGACCTGCGCAGCGCTGAAGTTTATTTTATAAAAATAGTTGTTAGGTTTTTCTTTTTTGTTATCTTATGTACACTATTGTGTCTTAGTATCGGTCATTTATTCACAATTATCCTGTATCGTGGGAGAGCCATGCTTCGGCACGCATGGGCTGGCTCGACCGGAGCGATACCATGGCCTCACTGAAAACCGGCAGTGCCGGCGATAGTCATTTACCATCAGGTGACCCGTCTGCTCGTTTGCCTCCTAAACCTTAAAAAAATCAATAATTAAGTTGACGGAAATTAACACGATCACGTTAAAAGGTATTTACTATTTTCTTGACGTTTCGACCACGTTTCACAGGCCGCTCGGCCGTGGTCACTGGATCATGGAAGGCGAAAGTTGAAAAGTTTGTATCCTGTATCTAATCTTGTTACTTATGACGCTCATGCAAACGTCAATCATTACCAAAAGTCATGATTGATGGGTGTTCGTTGGTGACTGATGAAATAATATCGATATTAATATCTCATCATGTAACCGTCAATCACTGCATTAGACGATAGGTTATTCGCCAATCACCGTTTTGATTGTGGCAAAACTGACAGTAAAACCTACCGTGTAATGGGCGCCTAACACGACATGTTCGTTATGTCATGGTCGTATCACATTTAGTAGGTACATCTGTGGTATAACTTAAGTGACAATCTTGAGCACAGTTAAGTAATTTTCAATAAACAATACGTTGTTTAACTAACTATAAAACCGATCATGACATTAAACATGGTCCATGTGGTGATGTAATGTGCAGACATTATGTTGACAATTTTACATAATATCCACTTAGAAATAATTTCAAATTTAATAATATAATCATCGTATGTAGGGTTGTCACCTTATCTTGTATTTTTAACCCCCGACGCAAAAACGACGGGGTGTTATAAGTTTGACGTCGATGTCTGAGTGTGTGTGTGTGTGTCTGTCTGTCTATGGCATCGTAGCTCTCAAACGGATGGATGGATTTCGATGTGTTTTTTTTCATTTGAAGCCAGTTTCCTTGCGGTGGTTCTTAGCTATCTTTGGTTAATATTGGTCCAGCAGTGTATGAGTATCAGCTCTTTTCCAAAATGATGTAAGGCATTTTGTAATCGTTGAAGGGATTTTCGAGTCGGGGGTGTTTTAAATTTTAAATTTATAGTCTATAATACATTAAGAACTGAGTGTTTAAAATTTGGTACAAACATACATTTGTATTCTCATCGGAATAAATGTTTGACGATAATATATTTTTACACTCCAATGAAAATATGGATACATTTAACCTGACACGTACATAAATTGAGACACACATGTTTCTTAACTAGATATGCAAGTGGCAATTACTATTTTTAGAAATTGAATAGGTACACTTATTGAATTTGCTGACAAAGGAATGCTGAAGATTCAATAAAAAAATATGTACTAATTTAATAAAGCTAAAGATTATTTTGTTTATTTATTTAAACGCGCTCATCTCTGAAACCATCACTCAGATTCCAATAATTCTGTTTGTATTTGGATAGAGTATTCCTTTAGGAAGGTTATAGGCTATGTAACATCACACTACGACCTTTAGAAGCGGAGCAGCGACCATAACCGTAGGTGAAACTGCGGGAAACGACTAGTGGTAAATAAAAAAATAAGGTTTTTTGTTTATTAATAGCTGCGCCTCGCCAGTGCCGTGGGAATATCGGTATAAAAAGTAGCCTATGTGTTAATCCAGGTCTCCAGCTATTTACATACCCAGCTTCATCGCAATCGGTTCAGTAGTTTTTCCGTGTAAAAGCAACAAACATCTATACACCCTCCCAAACTCACGCTTATAATTTTAATAGAATACTATAAATTGTCACCTGCGGTATTTTTAGACCGATACGACCTTCAAACCTTCAAGAAAAGAGCGTACTCCAACCTATCACTTGTGATTCTTGAGTTGCAAGTCTCCATGGGCGGCGGTAGTCATATACCATCAGGTGACCCGTCAGCTCGTTTGCAACCTATCCTATAAAAAAAAATCCAGTGGTACTTACTTGTGTTTTGAGCCCGACAGGGTTCTGAAGGGTTGAATCCTTTCTTAAAATATACTAGCAACAAGCCCCGGCTTCGCACGGGTGGGTAGCAAAGACATCTTCAACAATCATCATCATATTTCAACCAATTTACACAAAACCTTAACAAATTATATACCTAAACCTTCCCCATGAATCCCTTTCTCTATTGGTGAAAACCGCATGAAAATCCGTTCAGTAGTTTTTGAGTTTATCGCTAACAGACAGACAGACGCGGCGGGGGACTTTGGTTTATAATATGTAGTGATAATAAGTAGTGATGCTGTTAGTTTTTTTCACAGCATGTCATCTTATGTTTCTTTATATAGCCAATAATAAATAACTAATAATTACGTGTTATTAAGCAATTATCGTTTAATATAGTGGTGACCCTAACAGTACATTGTCGCTAACCTATTACGTGTCGGTCGTCATCTCTAGTGTGTGCTACAATCACCACGTGACCGCTAAAACTCTCATTATATACAGATTCAACGACTTAAGATTGAATAATGGACTTTTTTTGACGACATTTTATTTGATTTAAGAGTTACAGTACTCTCCAAACTTATTGACCGGCCTGAAGTTAGCGCATCCGCCATCTCGCGCATGGTACAATCGAGTGGAAAATAACTAACCCAAAATGACTTCGATGTTAATATAGTATTAGATCAAAGTTTCTAAATAGATTGAAATTTTATTGATAACCCAACTGATACCCTAATTTTGCATTCTGCGCACCGGCTCGCGGCTAACTTCAGTCCGGTCAATAAGTTTGGGGATTGCTGTACTTCATCTTATTCACTAACATAAAACTCACGTTAAAGTTCTTTAAGTTATTTTTCTTTCTTTTTCTGGATTAAGGTTTGATGTGTCTGTGTCCCTTTCTATACCTCTGATAACGTATAATGCGTATGCAAAATTTGTTGATGATCGATTGAGTAGTAAAGGGATTGTCCATTAATCACGTGAGGCTCGAAAGGGGGTTCGGAAAAAGTCACGAAATTATCACAAGGTGGGGATGGGGGTGTAGTGATATATCACGTGTATTTATTTTTTCGTAGAAAGCGCTTTATTTCTATACTTAAAGATAATATTCTGAAAATGTTTAATATATTTTAAACTGAAACAGTTAGTCCAAAACCTCACCACGTATCACGCGATTAATGGACGACCCCTAAAGACATGAAAGCGTAACAAAGAAACTCACATTCGCATTTATAATATTATTATTAGTTAGGATTATCGTACACTAGGGATCGGACAAACTACTTCAGTCATGGTTTATGGAAATCAGACAATACATACTTGCGACTAGATAGATAGAAAATACACGCAAAATGAAACGAAGATGTTGGGTCAGACCAAATTTACAAAATAAATTACAAAAATGATTCTCCGATACTTTACTTGTAAAGCTACATTTACACAGCAAGTACTGTAATATCTGTAAATGTTTAAAATGACCGCACAGCTCACTTTAAAAAATATTATGATCTTTACAATGAGAATTGTGTCATATAAAAAAATCAATTAATATTTTAATCTCAACATCAAAGAGACCCTTTTGAAAATATTTTAAAATATCTATAAATCATTGATGACTTCATATTTTTAAGACATAAAGACGTGATCGGAGGTGTTTAAGTCGAATTTATGTTAATGCTTACAATTATGTCCTCGAATGTTGACGTAATACGACCATACAACTAATAATAACTGGAACAGAATAGGTATTCAAATACAATGTAATCTTTTGCATATAGAGAGTGAGGACCCATTAAGAATCTTCATTCTTTAAGGTGGACATGGAGTGGTCATGTAATTAAATATAATTAAGTACAGTAAAAAGATAAATTACATTACATTTTGCTTTATTAATTGTTAGAACAGGAGATCACAAATTGGTCATCGCGACGCCCTAGGGCTGGACCCGAACCAATTTGGATTCTCCAGAGAATCCTGATCAGTACTACTGGATAAGAGATCCATTGCAAAAGACTCCACCCCGTCTGCATTTTCAATAGTCGGGGAAGAACAGCTGTCAGAACAGAACTATCTTGTGATGCGAACCTAAAACTACGTTTCGATAAAGACACTGGAATTATTTTACAGCCATGTATCTCAAGAATATTCTACTCTGAGTACTACAGCTGTAAAGATTCTATTACTATTTGCAACGTCGTACTTGTGCGAAACTTGCTCTTCTGCAGTTGAAGAAGATGAAAAGTGAATGAGATTTATCGGTTAAGGCAAACCCGTGGAGTTCTCTATTATGGTCATTAAAATACAGTTGGCGGAATTTAGGTGTATAATACACCCCTACATATACCTTTGAAGATATACAGCCGTGAGTATATCTTATTAATATGATAAAGGCGAAAGTTTGTAAGGACGGATGGATGGATGTATGTTTATTAATCAACGAATGAAACACAGCACAGTTGGCACAGAGATAGATTACAATCTGGAATAGCACATAACCTATCCCAAAAAATGCACAGTTCCTGCGATCCCACAACTGCCAATTTTGGTGAAATCTATCCAGATTTCACCAAAATTTTCACGCGAACGAAGTCCCTGAAGCGCACCCTGCGCTTTTGTGGTAAGAAATTACCCGAAGCAGTAGACCGCCTCTGCGAGCTTACAAAGGACAGATTGCTGATCAAACGTCATCAAGATGTTGGTAATGTAATAATTCCTGTATACAGTAGTGTGGACTACAGCTGAGCGTGGATAAGGCGTTATAGAGCGATGAGTTTAATGGCGAAGCGAGACCCCGATTCAGTTGGAATCGCTACAAAGTGCTGTGAGAACTCGTGTTACATTGAAGAGTTGCTGCTGTACTGTCCTTGAAATGGAAGCTGATTATCTAGTGTTTGTGGTGTAGAATTCCTAGTTGATTCTGAGCATAACTTCTCAAATCGAGGTTGAGAAAGTTATGCTCAGAAAAGCAACTTCATCCGCCTCATTAATTGTGCCTCCTTTTTTCTAGTAGATTTTTTAAGAAGAATTAAGAAACTATATTCTTTGTAGAAAATAATCTAAAGCTAAAAAGGTAATCTCCTTTTACAAGGGAGCCGCTAAAAAATTCAATTTAAAGGGAGTTGCAGCATAAAACCATTGGGAACCCCTGGGTTAGAATAGGCGTCTAACCAATAAATCAAACTCCCATGGCTGTAACTCCTTTATGCCAAGATTAAAACTACTGAGACACTTCGCAAATTCCAAGAAAGAAATAATACATAAACTCATAGCATCGAACATCGACAGTGCCATTTATTAACGTAACACTATGTTTTCAAATTCTAGCCCGCATGCTGGCACATTGCGATTAATCTTATAAGAATCGTCAGCCTTGTGCGTCAATTTAACTAAATTATGTATCTAATTACTGATCTGTATTCACAAAAAGCAGTCTAACTTATTTATTTATCAACCGTCTTTACGTGAAAAAAAAGACTCGTCTCGCCAAGATACCATCAAAGCCGAAAAAGAATAAAGTTTATTGTGTTAGTGTTAATTATCCAGACAACTAAATAAAATTGAAGTGTCTGTCAAAATCATCAGTTACTAAAATTTTTACATTATTAAGTGGGGATCTCAGGTCTTAGCAACTAGAGACACGTATTATAATATGCAGTGTCAGCATTCATGACTGAGTAACTTCCTATGAGGAATCATGTAGAGATTGTGACGCTCTGCTACGTGACTGCCATACTGTGTATCTGTTTGTTCCGGCTAATCTTCGGAACGGGTGGACCGATTTCCACGGGACTTACACTGGAAGATAGCTGGTGTTATAAGGAGTAACTTAGGCTGCTTTTGGAAAAATAATTAGGGTTCCGCCCAAAATATATAAATATGTGCACGCGAGCGACGCCACACGGGAACTGCTACTACTAAATATTTAAGATAACATGCCCGCATAGATATTCAGACAGCTATCTGACACATGCCATTGCGGAAGTAATTACTGATTGGCATATTCGAGAAAAAAAAGTGTGTGTAGTTATGTACGCACGTAAAAAGTTATACTTTTATCTAGTTAAATAAAGTTTATTTAAATATCATAATAAATAATACATACCGTCAACTAACCTCAAATTCTACAAACGTACTCAAAGTAATATGTAAAAACCATTTTTATCACCATCCTGAAGTTAGTAACTTTTTTGAAAAACTAAAAAGTTGACTAGCTAACTTCAGGGTGTCGGTTTTTTGTGACGGTGTGCGCATCGTAAAAATTTACTCTCATCATTTTTCCTTAACGCGCCAAAAGAAGTATCACTTCAAAAACTACAGGAGCCGAGCGTTTTGCTATTTTCTGGGCAAGTTTCAGACTCCTTGTTAATATTACGTACAATTTAATCATCATTTATGCGAACTCGACTTTCTGATTTCTGATAAGAAAAGGAAAGCAAACGGGAATCATTCATCATTCGTCACTAGAGAGTTTAGTAATGGTTTATTGTTTGACATTATTTTCACTGTTTCTACGTAAAACACTACTATAGCGTTTAGTCTCATTGGTCTCCAACTTTTCTATTTACATCGTAAACAGTTTCACAGTCTTGTACGTGTGGTGAAATCATATGTCCGATGACATCACAAGACGAAGACAGCGACAGACAGACATTATTTTGTGATGGTAATTCGAACAAGTAGCAATTGCACGCGATGTATGCAAATCTGCAACAATCATTAGGTATTATTGATGCATTGTTCTCAATTACGCTGATTCTCATGAGATTGCTAACGTGTCAACTTTTCTTGTCGAATACGCATAAACTTGGATTACATCATCACGAACATATGTAATCACTTCGTCCGCGTGGAACAGTGTATTTAAATCGAATCAACAGCCTAAAAAATAAGTTTCAAGCTTCTAGCTCTAAAGATGACGATACTTTTATACAACTTTTCATCCCCACCTTTCAACCCCTTACACCCCTTTTTTCGCATTAAAAAGTAGCCTATGTCATTTCTCAGGCTCTAGACTATCTGTGTACCAAATTTCATTTAAATCGGTTCAGTAATTTTGGCGTGAAAGGGCGACAGAGAGACAGAGTTACTTTCGTATTTATAATATTAAGTAAGGATTGCTTTGAGGCGTTACTCTACTTATATTAAGTCTTTAAGAGCGTTCATCTTAGCCGACCATCCCCTATCTCGGGAACATTAAAATTTCTTACTTCCCTTCTTTGGAATTGTAGTTAAATAAACTTATTATTTCTACAAATTATAAACAATCCTTTTTCTTTTACTATGTACTTTCCTACAGCACTGGAAAACCCCAAACTATTCGTCATTCTTCACGGTGGTCCGATCTGAGATACAGCCGATTTGTAACAGATGTTGTCCTTGTACATTTGATATTTTAAGGAAGTTGTCAACATGTTCACACATGCACTTTTACTTTTTGTACTTTTTACTTACGGGGAATCTTGGCTTGGCCTTGGTTTTAAACGAAAATTACATATTATCTAAGTATATGGTTTAAACGTAACAACAAGAATGTATCTGTATCATAGTTCATATCTGTAATTCTGTAATACTGAGATTAACGATTTCGTGAAATTACTAAATAGGAAAAATGTTGTTTGTATAGAACTGTTCTTAGTTTATGTTAAAATTCTACCTTTTTGAAAATGAAGCAAAAAGGAGAGGCCTTTTTGCGTCGTTTTCCAAGTAAGCGTTCTGTAAGCATAATAGCTCCTTAACGGATGGACCGATTTTGATTTAGTTTCTTTATTTGAGAGGTGACTTGACCGAGAGGGTTCTTAGCTATACCACAAGAAAATCTGTTCAGCCGTTCGAAGATAAGTACTTTTCTAATCGTTGAAGATATTTTTAAGTCGGGATGTTTTAATTTTTATTTATATCTGAATGACTAATCTCTACTTACTTCAAACAAACTTTCTGCCATTTCGGCCTACTAACGCACAAATGTGTCTTTTACGGCAGAAATTACGAACTACATTTATCTGATTTCTATAGATTTCAGCTACAAAGTGGGAAAAATCAAAACAATAGCCAAATTGTCGCTGATGTTACATTGAAAACACAAATAAAAGCAAGCCCTCACGATGAAAGAGGAAGCCGTCCTGGCTTAATATTCTTTAGGTCACATTTATCGTCCTCTATGTGCCCTGCAAGGTCCTGACTTTGAGAGCTTACACGGAGAGAACTCGGATAGGGCTTATAAGAAACGTGTTCTTTCAAAGTGGAATCTTACTTAACTCGCCAGCTTACGGCATCTTTTTGGATACAAAGCATTTTTATCCTTCATTCCTCTACTTTATAGGTTGTTATTCTATGAAGCTCCCAACAATGGTCGGAGTACTTATTATGAGTGTTGCATTCGCATTGAATTCTAATGTTTATGGAGGAATCTGTTGTATTGTTCTCATGTACGTAATTATATACATCTTGTCCGTCGTTTTGCTTGTTGTCAATATAGTGACAAGGCCAACCAACGCCAGATCAAAACTATTTTAAGTCAAAACAACCTCTTTTATGATTATCTAATAGGGCATGATGTGAACACATGCTACGAAGCATTATGTCTACAAGAGTATATGCATAATGTCCAAAGCGCAGTGAATGTAAACATACACTGGTGTCTGTTAACATCAACCAAGCTAGCTGGTGAATGTGGGTTATTTATTCTTTTCGTTACGATTTCGGTTATTTACCAGTGAATGTTATCATACACCACGACGACTTGGTGTATCTTCATTATGAGCGACGGTAATACGAAAATATGATTTAGAAAAAGTTAGTAGGGTAGGTCAATTGAACAGAAACGGCTAGGTTTAGGTTAGGTTAGAACTGCGACCACAACGGTACCAGAACCGAATTCTATCGTAAAATCACAAATTTTTTGTCAAACATTAGTGAACCCTCCGTAATACGTTGCAGAACAAAACAGTTGAATGTGAATATAAAAGAGAAAAGTTCATGACTTTCTCTGTTTTTGTTTTTCTAAGAAGTACTGGTGGGTGTTCGCGTTCACATTCGCGTATATTGTAAATAGCGTTTCGGGCTTACACCATCGCAATTGGTGATTGTCGACATACACCGGTGCATCTTAACATTCACTAATATTGTACATTCACAGTAACATAATATATATATATATATATATATATATATATATATATATATATATATAATGTTACTGTGTTTATATATATAAAATCAATTCAGGTTAATTCAGTTTCTCATTAAAAATCAAAACGGTAGATACGTTCTATAAGAACTTGTATGTAATAACAAATTGTGACGTCACATTTTGCTATCAAAACATTTACTTTTGATATTTGGTTTGACAATAAAAGTTAAAACACACTTGAATAAAGAATCTAATTTTTCAGTCTTTTTTCCATAACATTTCATAAGGACTCAACCACACTATTGATAAATATAGATGACTAGTCGTTCCCCGCAGTTTCAACCGGGTATATGGTCACTGCTTGTCTCATAATGGTCGTACCGTGATGTTAAATAACCTAAGCTTCCTTAATAAAATACTAAAAAAAAATAATCGAACGTGACTTAACGAGGTTAAACTAGCAGTTCATATTTCAATTCATAATTATATATTTTGCGCGGAACTCTAATCCTTTTTCCAAAATAAAAGTAGCCTATGTTACTTGTTGTAACACCAGCTGTCTGCCAGTGAAAGTCCCGTACAAATCGGTCCACCCGTTCCGGAGATTAGCGGGATCAAACAGACAGACAGACAACAATTTTAAAAACTGATTTTTAGGCATAAATATTGTGTATGAGCTTTAAAAAACTATTATTATGACATTACAAACAGACACTTCTATTTTATTTATTTGTATAATTTTATTTATTTTAATTGATATAGGATATTTATGTACGAGACTCGATAAAATAATAATCTGAAAATCCAATAATATTGTTTTTTTTTGCGGTACAGTATCAGAGTAGGTTCACTTACACACTTACACGTACTTGTAGTAATTAAAAACATGGTTTTATTTCCATACGATTTAATATAGGTACATTGAAATAAAAGGTAAAAAGATACACACACACTATGAATTAAACATAAGATTGTAACTTCCATGTCTGTAAATAAGATTGTCATCGACAGATAAACTCTCATTAATCATTTAAATGTAATAAATAAATGTAAAATGCCTACCAATGTCAATGTCAGTACAGAATAATTTAACACTTGTTACATAAAGCAATTGTCCTTATGCCCAATATGCGGCCACTTCCTGTTACCAAGGCTGACACAATGACCTTAATCAAGGTTGGGCTTCGGCTTCCATTCCTTTCAATGTAATAACTGCATTTATGGATATACTAACAGTATCCCGCGCGGCTTTGCTGGCATATGAACATATTTATATAATAGCTGTGACCGCGACTTCGTCCGCGTGTAATAGTGTATTTATATTGAATCAAAAGCCTAAAAAATAAGTTTCAAGCTTCTAGCTCTAAATATGACGATACTTTTATACAACTTTTCATCCCCACCTTTCAACCCCTTACACCCCTTTCTTCGCATTAAAAAGTAGCCTATGTCTCAGGCTCTAGACTATCTGTGTACCAAATTTCATTTAAATCGGTTCTGTAGTTTTGGCGTTAAAGGGCGACAGACAGACAGAGTTATTTCGCATTTATAATATTAGTAAGGATTTTACGCGGAACCCTAATTCTTTTTCCAAAATAAAAGTAGCCTAAGGTACTTCTTATAACACCAGGTATCTGCCAGTGACAATCGCATGGAGATCGGTCCAACACTTCCGGAGATTAGCTGGAACAAACAGACAGACAGACAGACAAAAAATTTCATAACTGATTTTTAGGCATAGGTATCGTGCAAATAACTGTATGAGCTTTAAAAACAACTATTATTTTGACATTACAAACGGACACTTCAATTTTATTTATTTGTATTGAGTATTGATGTACGTAGGTCGTATGAACGGCAATATATTGATATTGAGAGACCTCAACATTTTATATGAACTAGTGGTCCAACGGAGGTCGAAACTTGACCGTAATTAATTAAACTATTCATAAAATAAGCTAGGCGTCAATGAAAAAAAGCAATCTATTTTTTTACACGCTTTTCGGGTTCCGTACCCAAATGGTAAAAACGGAACCCTATTACTAAGACTCCACTGTCCGTCTGTTTGTCACCATGCTGTATCTCATGATCCGTAATAGGTAGACAGTTGAGATTTTCACAGAATGTGTGAATGTATATCTGTTGACGCTATAACAACAAATAATAAAAATAAATTAAAAATTAAATGGGGCTCCCCTACTAGAGACGTATTTTTTTGGCTTATAGTATTAAATCTTGTATAGCAGTCTTGTCCAGTACACTACCACCGTGACACTATTCATCTAACACAAGTATATAGCTTGGTTGGAGGTGTTCATAATAATAGTACCTAACGTTTGGCCCACATTACTAAACTCCTTAGTTAACGCGATTAACATAATGTAATAACTGTAGAGTCAACGAAAGAATATAAAAGAGAAACATGGTTTTTGCTTTGTTTTTAAATTTTATGAGAATATTCTAGAGCTATGAGCTATTCTATGAGCTTTCTATAAGCTAGCTTTGTTTCTGTCCTACATATATTCCATAAGCGACAGGTACTAACCGTTGTCAGTCATAAGAACCGTAATTAATCACGTCCGATTGCCTTCGCATTCCCATGCATACTTAATTGATTATGGTTAAGAGAATGTACTACACCTCTTTCTAGTTAATAAGTATTATATACAGCGAAGGCTGCAATTGGTGGTTGTCGCAAAAATTTATTTAGCTTTTTGTACCGTTGACAGCGGCGTAAGCTTAAATGGCCGTATCTTTTGATTGCGTTGATTTAGAAGCTTGATTTTTTTTACAGCGTCAAGACGTACTGCTCATTACTATTTAATGTTAATTTTAACTTAATACGTCGATTTTTTTTCATGTGGAATCCCGCAAGGGTCATCATCTTACCAGGGCTTCTGGTTAAGAGGTATGTCGGAATCGAACCGACTAAAACCACACGGTGTTCCGTCACAAGTGAGTCAATTGCAAGAGACTCGGGTATACCAAAGGAAGGAAGTCCCCGAGAGCCAAGGCAGACCTTGGGCGTCTTTTAAACGAAAGGCAGCTACACCAATGCGCGTGGAGGGCCTTGCCTCCTTACCGGATTAGAGAGGCGCGCGCGGAACACCTCACCACCACTGTCTCAGGTCTGCTTCTGCTAGGGTAACGAACAGCCTCACCTGGTACCCCCAGGCCAGCGCTAACGGAGGCGAGTGACCATAACTTGATACTTCCTTGCGTTCCTGAGAAAGAGAGTCTTGACTTTACAGACAGGCAGGGCCGTTAACGTAGTGTCATATAAGGTTTCCTTTTGAGGAACGGAACCCTAAAAAATCAGGAAAAAGTTAATGGAAATTTTCTTAAATTAGTCTATAGACTGAAACTAAAACGTAATACTAGCGATACGCATGTTTTTTATTACGCACGACATTGGCCTGCCCAAGTGTTGTGTATAAATGCAAATAACCGTGAAGATACGAAAGCATGTAGCTACAAATTTTAATCATTTTAATGGGTTTTTACGCCTTAGTACGTCTCTGTACTTACTGATAGAATGAAATAAGGCATATACAATGTTCCGGTCATTTTGTAAATTGTGGTCAAGAATGGCCGTTCGGGAAATCTTGCAACCTTGACATATTATAACTAGATATTCAAATTCAATATATTCATTTAATGAAATTGGTCATCAAATATTCGATTTCATCAATTTAAAAAAAATATTAAAAATTATAAATAGATCAACACAGTATCACCGCAACAATAGGTTGCTTTGTCAAATGTAAAATTATAAAAAAAACTGGTTAACTTATTATCATATCTGCCTGTGTCGATCTATAACTGCCCGTTTCCAAATGGTTGAGCCTTGTAAAAACATAATATGATCCGATATGATATGACAAGATAGATAGATTTGTATGTAATTATTAGAATCTGATCGACTTAAATATATCATGTAACAGTTTGAATAGATCTAATAGGTAATCTACTCATATTTTTTACGTTTCCCAAATGTCCAGAAGAAAACAGAACCGCTTTCAAAAAACTTGATTACATTGGAGTACATTTATGAATACTTGGCGACAACTTGATGACATTATAATAATGTATTACCTACTAAAAGCTTCCTGAAAATATTTAGAATACATTACACTTACATGAAACAATCATGAAAATTGGTTTATTAGTCCTTTTTGAAGTTGGTTAAAAAGTAGCATGAGTGTCCCTTTTTGTGCGCTTGTACTATTTACAGAAACAGACCCGTCAACAAAATTCTGTTCTCCTCAATATTAAATCAAATCTTTTTTTCTTTACAGTTTTCCAAAATGGGGGGCTTGAAGACCCTCATCTTGTTACAACTGGTGTACCTTTGTGGGTGTATGGACCAGCTGCACATAGTTTACGAATGGAAACAGATAGACTACGAATTCCCGACTCCAGAGGCTCGTCAGCAAGCCCTGGACAGCAAGACTTTTATACCACAGAATAACATTCCTATGGGTTTGGAGATATATGAAGACAGACTGTTTATAACTGTCCCGAGATGGAGGGGTGGGGTGCCTGCTAGTTTAAACTACATTAACTTGAAAGGTAAGTTGTTATGACTTCTACGTCTTTGCCTTATCTAAAGCATTTCAAAAAGTAATGAATGATAAACTTTAATCTACTATTCCCATATAACATGTTTAAAGCATTTGACATTGTTTAAGATGGCCAACGCCTAAAATATTAGAACATGACGCCATCCGAAGTCCAGCTCTAAGCTAACTATAAACTAATTTGGTTGGCCCAAATAAATTCAGAACTCTTTGCAAATACATAAAATCAGAATATAAATGTAATATATTTAGAGTACCGCAAGGTAGCGTTTTGGGGCCGCTATTGTTTCTTGTTTATGTCAATGGTTTACTCAAAGGCGCACACCATAAAACTATCCATTTTACTAATTATGTATCGGTTATAAAGTAAAATAAAATGAACATGAAATGAACATTAACAGTAGTAATAATACCTAATTATATTAATATTTTTTTACCAATCACAAATCTACAAATCCATTTACTAAATACTAATTTCATTAATTTCAAGAACAACAACTTTAACTAGTGTTGTCCAGTGCTCGAAATTCGGCCATAATCATTACTAGCATTTTGAAAATTATTCCAAATTATTTATTTTATGATATCACTAAAGATCGGTCAATAGCTACTAAACAAAGAAAATCGGTTGACAAATGGGGGAGGTAATGGTTCTTAACTGTTGTCTGTGCATATTGTAAACTAACCCTGCTAACTAATACTGTGCCATTTCTTGGGCTTATTTTAACAATTAGGTTGTTGAAAAAAATCTTTTTTTAATGTATTTTAAAACTTTATCACAAATTATATTAGTAGTCGAGGCGAAAACTGTTTTTCAACGTCAACTTCAAGTGTCAACGTCATCTACACTTGGTATACTAGCGTAAAAAAAAGTATACTAAGTTTATGGTTAAAACACTGTGTCAGCTGTGAGCGTACGATGAGTTGAAATTAACATTATGACGTCACACGCGTTCGTTTGTTCATCAAACATGTTAAATTTGTTATATCTTTTTAATTATAGATATATATATATATATAAAATTATATTTTTTTTTCAAAAACCCAATTGTAAAAAACATCATTAACTGAACTGATACACGTAGGTACATAAAAAATAGAAAAAAAATATAAAAAAATATTTATTTGCGCCCTAAAAATTTGTACAAGTTCCAAACAAAAACATTTCATGTAGGTATGGTTTATTTTGCTTAGTTTCAAAATCAAAATCAAAATTATTTATTTCAAGTAAACCCATTGTAGGTATTTTTGAATTGTCAGGAGGAGTCAGTCAGTATAAGTTGGTCGTGAAGCTAGTTGCCTGTTCCAAAACGTAGATCCTAAGGAGAAGAACAGGCAAGAAACTCCAAGGACACACTTTTCCAACATGTTTTTTTTTTTACAAAGTTATTTGTTACATTACTTATAAGCGCAATTTAATGTGAGGACAATGTAACATAAATCAATATTGTTCTTTAAGTGTGTAGTTAAAAGATTGCTGATTTTGATGACGACACGCTCAAAAACGATGTGTATAATCTATTTGTTAAATTGATCCGGATGTTTCTTCCCGTCTCTATTTTAGATACTTAAAAATCAGCTCTCTGCTTCGTCTTTCTGCTCAAAATTAGTTAAGCAATATCCTCAATTATTCAAAATTCTATTGAGCTAGATTCATGACAAACGGAAGTAATTATTTATAATATAATTTGAAGCAGTCGAATGCAAAATAGTGATTACGCCAATATGTATTCAGTATGAATAATACAATAAAAGGAAATTCCTATTAATAAATTTAAACACGCATTTAGCTACTGGTTAATGCAGAAACATTTTATTCTGCTTAATCGTTTTTAAGTAAAAGAGAGCATTGTGTATTTAATTACTTTATTATCATTAAGTTCGCATGCTTTCTATGCGGTTAAATGGGATAAAAAGGCCGTAACAGACAAAGTCTATCGAATTTTCACCCGTAAAATTCAACTTCAATTACAATTTAACACCAATCAAGAATTACCAATAGCTGGAGGAGAAACTGGGGTTTAAAAGAGGTCATGAATAATAAAAAGAACAACATAAACATAAAAAGTAAATTGTTTTAAACCTGTATACTACCTGTCCTTATGGCGGCCAAACATGGGCTTTTACACAAACTTACAACCTGCCAACACGCAAAGGAAAGGAGCCTGCTAAAGAATGTGAAGAAGTCACATAGATTGGAAAACCGTGTCATAAGAAACAAAACAAAGGTTATAGACACAACATCAGACATGCAACATCAGAAGGCTCAAATGGCGATGGGCAGGGCACATGATAAGAGGACGAGACAAATGGAGCAAAATGGTGAAACGATGGTATCCTAGAGAGGGAAAAAGGACTCAATTATAATATTTGTAAGGATTTAGTTTACATTACTTTAAGGTTTTCTAGTCTCCCATAATACTCATATCACATGTCGCAGATAAATAAAACATTTTGTAGTAGTATGAGAAACACGTAGAGAACATTTACACATTCAATATAGATGTTTGCTTTGCATTCATCGATCACACAACATTGTTTGCTATTTTTTCTGTATTTTGTATTGTATTCGAAAGTTTTAGGTGCCTACTTAAATAAAGGTTTTTCAAAAAAAAAAACATCTATTTTTCTGTAATCAAATAAATTTTCAAATTATTTATTTGTTGAGTTTGATAATTGGCTTTAGATTAGATACAAAACTTAAACTTCGAGGCTGTTTCTCTGTTAACTGTGGTAAAAAAGTAACATTTAATACATAATAAAATATCTTACCCACTTAATAAAATTATTTAATTTTATAAAAGGCGTGAAAATATTGACTGACACAACTGAACTGCCTACAAAGGTTTAAGGTGAAGGAAACTGATGTATTGAGTTCTTTATCGAAGATCGATCACTATTCACAACACGTTTTGTTAATATTATAATATTTATGTTATCGAGGCTTTGAAAGCCAATGTTATTAATACTGACCGGTTTACACTACATACAAAACGTTATTTTACGATAAAAATGGAAAAAAACATCGCTTAAGTTATGGAAAAATTTCACTTAACTAAGAAATAATTTGAAATGAGAACGTGCAACCTAAAATAGCTTGTTTTATGAATTGTTTACATTTAGTTAAGTACCTAAATATTTTATGTATAGCGAGGTATTAAACCTGTTTACTTTTAAACTTATAACTTTAACAGCGCTAAGTATGGAACTTAATAATTACAATTTAGTGAAACTTAAAACCACGCTTTAATGGCAAACCAAATATTAACTAGAAACACTCAAACGCAAGGGGTTTACTAGTAGCCACTGAAGAGTTCTAATAACCACCTGACTCCATCATCAGATCAGCCTCTACTCGTAGGTTTTTTTTTAATTTACTTCTAAGACTTGTTAGTATTATTAGTTAGTTACAAATAAAAAATAAAAACTCAGTCATAGGACTGCACGTCAGAAGTGAAAACACATACATACAAATACAACACAATATACATCATATACACACACATCTTTATGTCATCATGACATACATATATTATGTCATCTGAGCGTGACGGTCACGCGAGTTCAGTGCTTTTTTCCCATACCAAAAGTGCCCAACGTGCCTAAAGAAGTTTTCACTTCAAAAATACACGATGTCGCTTTCTAAATATGTTGTATATTCTAAAACAAAACAACTTGAGTATGTCATTCACACTGCGCTGATATTCGTGATTTTCTTTAGGTGTACCGATACACCGTATTCAAGCAGGTAGATGACGTGCTTCGTCGGTGTGATCATGCTGTTAACCAAACCTCTAAACGAGAGAGACAATTATAAAAGCGGTGCTTTATGAGCCGTCACTTTTAATGTTTCTACTTTCACCTCATAGTAGTAAATGTTTACTGTATGTAGAGTATTAACAGAGAGCCTATGTATTGACTTGTGGACTCAACGACGTCATCTTTTATCAAAAAAAAATAGTGAAAAAAAATACCGCAAAGACTATTGTCACCGTGACAACAAAAATACTGTTACGTTTGGACTACGCTGACGAATGATGACAGTGACTAAAATGTCTAAAATGCTAGAGAAATTTTAATTTAATACAAATTGTCATTAAAAATTTACAAAGAAAGACCTTGCTGCCTAAAGTGCACTAATAAGCTAGAGGAAAATTAAGGGAGTGTAAAAAGACCAACAACATTTTGTCACTCGTGCGGTCTACGAGTGAAGAAACGTACGTAACGTACGTACGTAGAAAGAATATGGTCTTCAGTCAGTGAAAATTAAGAAGGGTCTTCTGATTACTTCGGAAGTTAGCACAAAACTCAATATATTCGGAGACGTGGCGTGTGACGAAACAGTCACGGTGACAAAAACCATCCGTGTGGGTTATATCTGAGAGAGTACGCATGGGCAACTTGTGACAATACTCACAACGACGGATTTATTTCTCTAGTCGAGTCAGGGCAAAGTAAAAACAAATTATCTTATAAGACTAAGAGTACAGTGAAGTAAAACACTTACAGTGATACATATGGTCTTTCTTGCTTACTACTTATACCTACTACTGTTTATGAAATTCTAGTCAAGAAAAATGCAAGGTATTTAATTGAGTTAGTTCGGTCGTGGGTTCGACTCCCACCCAGAATAAATAATTGTCTGATGAGCATGATCATTTGTTCTGTGTCTAGGTGTAATTTATCTATTACATGTATGTATTTAATAAGTATGTTTATCAACAGTCTGGTTACCAAAGTACAGGCTCTGCCTAGTTTGGGATTAGACGGCCGCAGCCGTGTGTGAGATATCTCAAGACGCACAACTCCGGCGCGGCTTAATTTCAAGTAGAATTTTGAACCTGATTTTAACAAAAAGTCCAAATAACAGTCAATTAGTTTGTAATTGTTTACCTCATACTACTTTATGAAGGTAGTACTTCAGGCTACAAAACATTTACAACTAAGCTTGATACAATACACAGGACACGGACATCGTCAAGTTCCTCAATTATCGTGTTAATTAATCGAGTGTCGAGATACGCTCACAATAGCACAGTATCTTAGTTGTAAATCTTAGTTATGTGTTACACGTTAAGATAGGAAACGCACTGCGAACACATCCTTTAGTTGTAACAAACTGTTAATATTATTATTATTCTACTTGAAGAAAAACAAATCGTGCATGGCCTTTAAATATCAATAGTTTATTATGTGAACGTGGAAGCAATGACTTACAAGAACTACGGTTCATACTTCTTCCAAATCCAGTGTTTCACACCCCAATTCTATATCCGAGTAAGCTGGAGAAAACGGATAAAAATTTGAGAATTACCGAAAAATTTATCTTGCAAGCCCAAAGCAAATTACAAGGTTCGTCTAGTAGAAGGTAGGGTACAGCAAATTTCTGCTAACTCTGCTCTCTCTCTCCATCTCTATCATTTTACCAGCTCTCTCTCCATCGAAACTTACCTGCTCAGCTTGCAGAGCGATGCTTACTTACCTTCTTAGTAGCAGACATACGTATTCAATTACTGCAGTTTAACTGTACTCATCACTTGTGTGACGTCTCAAAACTGGTTTCTACAATAGGTTCACTATGCATACTTTGCCTAAGAAGAATTTTTTTCTAAGAAGTATTTCTTAGAAAGGTACATCTTTTCCGAAAACACTATATTGACAGAATAGGACATGCCATGAGTCAGACTATTGTATTCTACGTATAACGTGAAAACAAAACTTCGAAACTATTCTAAAGACTGACTCATGCACATTAATTTACAAAAAGGGATTTCCCATGAGCTTAACTTAATTTGTTTCTATTCTGTCAGGATATATCCTTTGTGTGACACCCCAAAATTACATTAAATGATATCACAAACGTAATATTATACATTTGGGTTTTAAGGGGTGCGGCTGATGTAATGAATTCATGACATGTATAAACGCAATTAACCTACAATCTGATAAATAAACTTAATTTATAAAAATGTTTGTATGTTTAAGTTTACAAAACACATGACATATACATAGGGTCCACTGAAAGTTCTGCGCTCCTGGCCGCACATAAATGTTTGAATTTCGAATGTTAAATTTTTTTAAACATAAGAAACTAACTTCAACTTTTAGTTTGTGGCTTTGTGGAGTTACCACAATTTTGCCAATGTCAAGTAGGTACACGGAGGACAAACATAAGAAACTAAATCATTGATTAAAAAAAATGGCGGGAAATCGCGTGTCAATTGTTTTTTATCACGAGTTGTAGATCGTCGTCCGTAGCAAAAATGGAATTAACGCGGAAAGATTTTAGGGCGATTGATTTTTTTTGATTTTGAAAAGTTCTCTGACTCCGCAAGACTGCACTGCTCGTCTTCAAAATGCTTTTGGGAGGGAAGCATCTCATTTGAGCACCGCAAGGCGTTATAGGCATACGCAGAATTTGATCGTGGACGTTTTTCTCTCCATAATGAAAACCATGAATTCGTGTTCGGCCCTCAACTGCGATCACTCAACATATTTCAATAAATTTACACAAAATCTTAACAAATTATACACCTAAACCTTCATCATGAATCACTCTATCTATTAGTGAAAACCAAATCCGTTCAGTAGTTTTTCAGTCTCGAATAGGCAGACAGACAGACACGGCGGAGGACTTTGTTTTATAATATGTAGTGATATGTTGCCGTAGATTTTGTTTGGTAAATTTTTATGCGAAACATTGCCACCACACCTTTTTGTGTAAAAGATTTATAGACCGTGCCGCTAAGTTGACAGGATTTTAGCTATTAACTTAGCCGTGTTAGTCACTTACTTTTAATCAAGTAAATGGAATCTAAAAAACAAAAATAAATGTTTTACATTTGTTTTTGTTAGTTTCCCATTACCATTAGTTAGAAGATTTATTTTCCGTGACCGACATTCAGTGACTATTGACTGTGGGAACAACAGAAATGATTGTTGTATGAAACCACTCGATTATCGGAATCGATACTTTATTAAATAATATTGAATGAATAATATGACAATAATGGATTCCAAGAACAATGGGGAAAAACTTCCTCTTCGTGTTGTCTTTCATAAAGCTGAAGAGCTAATGTGTGGTTGAACTGAAAATTTTATCCTGTTAATTGAATAATTTGAGGAAGTTTGTCGGTTACGTTACATCCATGAGCTTGGAAGTGTGTGAAAGGATACTAGCCATCTCGATCATAAATCTCATGTTGATCGTTGTAAGAACTTCTTTTTAACCGACTTCTAAAAAGGAGGAGGTTCTTAATTCGACTATATTTTTTTTGTACTTGTTACCTCAGAACTTTGGACCGGGTGAACCGATTTTGATGATTCTTTTTTTATTTGAAAGCTGGTGCTTCCCCTGTGGTCCCATTTGGTCCAGTTCTGACAATGGCGTTCATGAGAAAACCATAAAAGTCTTTTACGGAATAGGTTTTTTTTAAGGCAGTTTTTTTTTATATTATTCTTCTTTCTTTTGGTTAAAAGTTCGAAGGAGTTTACTACCCAAGAAAGGAGTGTAATGTTTTCAGGGTTCATGTACGTGGGTTCCTTTATTTCGCCATAACTTTTAAATGGGTGAACAAATTTGGATTTATGGGGTATCATTAGAATCCTTACGTGATCCCGAATGACATCATGTTTTGCAATTATAGGTATGCAGACGTAACTGCTTGCTATTAGACGGATAGTGTGCTCGTTTGCAAATTTAGTGAGACATGGTTTGAATTTAATCTCTAGTACCGAACTCCAGATTCGTAATATATATTCATTCTAGCGGACCCGACAGACGTTGTCCTGCCGAAACGTAAAAAATATTATTCCTGGAACCCTATTCGCAGCGTCATCTACCGGGTCCAATTGTAAATTCTCGCCATTCTCGAATCCACCTGAATACACAAAATCTGTCCAGCCGTTTATTTGTATTTAATTAATTACGTGTAAATATTATATTTCAGATAATTCAACAACATCACCCAGGCTGATCCCGTACCCAAGCTGGGCAGCGCACTCCATTGGTACTGACGGCAAACCTTCAGAAATCATCTCTCCCTTCCGCGTCAGAGCTGACCGATGCGGTCGTCTCTGGGTCGTGGATAATGGTAAAATCGGCAATTTAGGAAACAATGCCACGAAATATCCCCCTTCGATAATCATCTACGACCTGAAGACTGATAATTTACTTAGAAAGTACGTCTTACCAGATGACCAGGTTAAAGAAGATTCAGGTTTCGCCAATATTGCAGTAGAAGACATGAATTGCGAGAACACTTATGCTTATGTCGGCGATCTAGGTAAGCCAGGCCTTGTGGTATACTCCTGGGAAAAGAATGAGTCTTGGAGAATCTCTCACCATTACTTCCATCCAGATCCATTGGCTTGCGATTTCAGCGTCAAAGGATACAACTTTAGCTGGACTGATGCCTTATTTGGTTTAGGACTGTCAGCCCCTAATGCTGATAACTTCAGTACTCTTTACTTTCATCCCATGGCCAGCTACGATGAGTTCTCAGTCTCTACAGAATATTTGAGGAACCAGTCTCTCGCTGAAAGTAATTTCAATGCCTTCAAACTTTTAGGCAGTCGTGGGCCCAATGCCCAATCTAGCGTGTCTTTCGTAGACCAAAAAACTGGAGTATTATTCTACTCATTGGTTAACTTAAACGCTGTTGCTTGCTGGAGGACTTCAAACAAGGATTATTTAATGAAGAACCAGGGCAGAATCTACATGAACGAAGTCACTATGATATATCCGACTGACATAAAAGTCGATTACAAAGACAATCTTTGGATCCTGTCGAACCGAATGCCAATTTGGATGTACGGAAAATTGGATCTTAATGACGTCAATTTTAGGATATTTTCAGCACCTGTAGTTGATGCTATAAGCCATACAGCTTGTGATATTACGCCTAGATCAGATATTTTGGATAAATTCGTGAATAAGATTAAGAACGCGACAAATACAATTGTATCGAAAATAAAACCTAATTCCGGTGCTGTAGCTTTCCCCTTGTCTATTATAACGTTGGCATTATTGAGTTGGGTCACTTCTCTTGTGATTTAAATATATTTATTACGCACTTGCTTTAAAACATTACGAAGAAAGATGATCAGTAAAATTGTAATTGTCAACTGGACCTAGTCTTTAAATAGGTATAATATGAAAATACAATACTTTTGTAGTTTGAAAAAAAAAATTGAAAAGTCATATCAATTTTAATAATATTTATTTATATTAATCAACTCAACAGCTTTATTATACGTACAGTAAGATTTGTTAAAATGAAATTAAATTCTGTAGCCTATTTCACGATATTCGTTTCGCTATATAAAAGTAGAAAACAGTCTTATAACGTAAAAATAAAATAACAAATATTACTTTAATTAATTACTAGTGAGTATATAACATTGTACTTGTTGTACATAGTACATTAATCTTATTTTTCAAATATATTAAACACGAATAGATTTTATTCTCTTAAAATAGGTAGGTACTTACAAAGAGAATATTTACTCCTGCCTTAAATAATTTCATGAATCGGCATTAATTCTGCACTCAACATTTCTTTCGTACAATATTCCACAAATACTTGCCGCCTTCCTTAAATTTCGTTCTGATTTAAAAAAAAACAATTTTCCTGTTAATATATGCTTGAGTCGCACTTTATTGTACTATTCTATTAATATGTGCATTTTTCTTTAAGAACTGTTTGCACTATGTAAGTTCAGATAGTTTTGACGTGATAACGTCTTATAAATCGATGAAAGCCGCCTGCACGCACGAAAAAGCATGACTCATTGTCACGTTCCGCCTGAGCCGAGCTTGGAAGCGAGAAAGCGATAGAGAGGCACGATCGGCCTACTTATGACGTTATCACGTAAAATTATCGTCCGTAAATCGACTTTACAGACAACCAATTTGTTTTTACGAAGAATTACATAAATCTTCAAAGTTGTAGAACAATCAGGGCTCCTTATATTCCAAAAAGCAGGACAGTAAGTAGATGAAGATTCAAAAGTGTTGACAGCAGAATTGACAGATGCATATTTAGAAATGCGTATATTTGAATAATGCACTTTTTTAAAAGAGGAGTCAAATATATAAAGTAAAAAAAAAATTGGTTCTCTGTAAAGTCGGTTTACGGACGATAATTTTTCGTGATAACGTCATAAGAAAACAGTGGAAGAGAGATAGATGCGTCACAAGCCGAACGCTTAGACCGATCGTGCTTCTCTATCGCTTGTTCCGCGCTCTCGCTTGCACGCTCGGCTCAGGCGAAACGTGACAACGTCATGCTTTTTTGTGTGTAGCCGGCCTTCATGGATTTAGAAGACGTTATCACGTCAAAAGTGCAACTTAACATGTTTGCATTTTTAGGCGTAGGGATGTCGTGGTTGTGAATTTGTGTCACAGTTAAAGTATATGACATGTAATAGCACGCTTTAAAAACTTATAAGTAAATACCTACACAAAATTGTGCAAAAAAGTTTGTTATTATCATTATAACTGCACATAATTTGCACTTCGTAGCTAGTTAAGTAGTACATGCAGTCTTTTATGTGTGCACTGAAGTTTCTACTGCTTTAACCGCGGCTTGCGTTAACGAGTTAGGGTAGTCCTATTATATACAGCGCCGGCTTTGGAAGGGGGGGGGGGGGGGGGGGCAAAACCAAGCGCTGCTTAGGGGCGCCCGACGCAAGGGGAAAAATCATTTTTTCAAATTGTATTCGAGAGATTAAAGTAAATTTTTCATGATCTATAGCGGCGGTAGCGTAATGGCTAAGGCGTCGGACTTGCGATCGAGTGGTTGCGGGTTCGAACCCCACCCAGTGCACTACCTGGAGGGGTTAATAAGAATACTAGTAATGTGCGACCCACGTTACTAGTAGTCTTTTATTAAAAAAAAAAAATAGATTTCTTAGCAAACTTAATAAAAATGTATTCAATTGTATGACGAATACATTATTATCAAAGAAAATACAATCATCAAAAAAAATAAAATTATGCATTAGTATGCACGTGCATGCCTGTATTTCAATATATGTATAGTACCCTAAAATTTGCCTAAAGGGCGCCACATGTACTGAGGCCGGCACTGATTATATATTTGTACTAAAATATATTTTTTGTACACTCCCCGACTTCGATGGTTCACTGGAGTCATTCCAGCGCCGGTGGGGAACTTACTAGGAAGAAACAGAAGTTCACTAGCAAAAAATATATGTTTAATATAAGATAAAATTATGTGACAAACCAGTGTTTGAATGCTAGTCTTTAAGAAAAAATGATGCACAGTATGAAGAAAATTTACTTTTGAAGTCTTCGCTAGCATTATCAAGTATTTAAGAGAATGGTTCCCTTCTGCAGTACATCAGTCCAGGAACTGCATGACCTTTCAACCGAAGATTACACCTTTGTATGTTAAAAAAAAAAACAATTTACTCTTGGACACATTCCCATGTGATTCACGAGAAATAAATAACCGTCCATGATTGTAAAGCTTTGTCTCAACATAGAATGTGGAGCGGGTTTTAAACTTACTGATTTGAAGATATTCGTGTAATTAAAATATAGACAATTTCACAAAGACGTATCCTAAATACCTAAACGGATATTGATGAGACAAAATATTTATAACTAGAAAATAGACTGCTTCCTCTCCATGCTTTACGTGGAGATACATATGTAAACATAAGGTATGATGTACAGCCATACATTCCGTAACAAAATTGTGTTACCACTTATTTATTGTGATTTCGACTAAATTGTTATTCGTACTTAGTGGTTTGTGCCTTAAAAGTGATATCATAAGCTAATCTAGTTTAGAATTTACACGTTACGTGTAATTTGTAAATATTAACTTTAATAAACGCTTAAAGCTATGCCGTGTTTTATTTAGAATAGCGCCATCTGTTGCAGTGAATATAAAGCTGTTGAGAATTTCGTGATGTGATAGATAATGACTAGATGTCAGCACTAGTTTTATTGCAATGTGATACTTATTATTATAACCTTGATTTTATTATAGATTTGGTTATGTAATTAGTAGTAATTGGTCAATAAATTATGATATATTATTAGCTGTATAAGAAATAATTATCTATATTTATCCCAAGATAAAATTACTACGGTAAGCCCGAACTACGGTAAATCTTCAGATTAGACAGTGAAACCTATGATTTACCAACTCCTATTGGTAAAAGTCCGATTTTTTTTGTGATCATCGTTCATTTCGAACTTTTAAAACTATCCACTCGGTAAATCTTAAGTTTTACCACAGAGCCAGACATGGTAAATGTTGAAAAAATAGATACCTACAGACAGAAAGACAGACAAAAAGAGATACAGTAACATATATTTTATAATATATGATGTGTGTGGTAGAATTAAACGGAAAGATGTTCTTATCAATATAGGGCATTTCTTTACAAGTAGGTGTCTGTCTGTAACCAATTCTTGCAAGTTAAATTTGACCCACTTCGCGGTAATATTTATTTAATTCTGTTTTTAGTATTTGTTGTTAAAGCGGCAATGGAAATACATCATCTGTGAAAATTTCAACTGTCTAGCTATCACGGTTCACGAGATACAGCCTGGTGACAGACAGATAGACAGACGGACAGTGGAGTCTTAGTAAAAGGGTCCCGTTTTTACCCTTTGGGTACGGAACCTTAAAAATAACATTCGAAGTTTAAATGAGTACAAATAATAAAATTACCTAGTTTAGTAAAACCAAAAAATACGCTATAAAGGTGAACCGAGTGAAAAAGGAGGGTTCATCTATCCAACTCTTGGCTTCATTATCAGATCATCATTACAAAGCCGAATCTATTGGACTCGTCAAAGCGAAGCATATGACCCCAAACTCGAGGGTTGTAATTGTAGCCACTGAAGAGGTTCACTATCTACCTCCTAGCTCCATTATCAGATCAGTATACTTGTATTCTATCTCATTCTCTCGCAGGCTAAATCCTATTTATGAATATGTTTGTCTCTTTTTAGTGTGACTTTTTCGTTTCATCGAATTTTCAAATCGCAACGATTCTAAAGAAGTTTGACTTCAAAACTTTTTTCTGTATGCCTCACGGTTCGTATCACGAATAAAAACAGCCAGGACTGCAATCCTACACAGTGTGAACAAAGTCATTTGGTATATATTTACCTATACACTCGATACATTTTAATAAATTCCAATAACACTATCTACAAGTATATTTACAATAGTAATTTACGACCTCCATAAATTTTGCTATTTCAATGTATCATGGTCAGTAAAGTGTTACCATATATCTCCCGAATGGATGGTTGTTCGGTCGTGTTAAGATGTATTGTAAATAGTGATCGAAAAAAGTTCTCGAAACAAGATGACTTTGAAAATGAGTGATGCTGAAAAGGTACGTAAATATTTGGCAGGATGAATGTGAGTCACGTAATCCCTTAAATCCACGTGTTATACTGCTAAATTAGCAGTATAACACGTGGCCTATCTATATTAGCAGTGCTAATAATATAGATAAGCCGATGCACTAGTGGTTAGCACCGTCCCAGAAGACGCATCGTCGAAGCATGTTGCAACTTCTAGTGAGCAGATCTTTGTTGGGGTTCGGTTTGCTTTTTCTGTCTGTGGACTGTCTGTGGCAACTTGGCAAGACCTTGACTTTCATCCTTGGCTGTTTATCCATCATTAGGATTTACAAACATACAGTGGGCTTGACTCCTAAAGTACTATTTTGCAAAAGTCGCACTCGGCCAACCTGGTTACCGGTGAAGTTAAGCCATGCAAATCCAGCTATTACTATGCGTAATAAATTACACCTTTAATAGTCTAACTCTATGCTATTACTTAAACAACTTGAACATAATGAAATACTGTTACAAGGTGGACAAATCAAAATGGACGATCAAACAGAAATGCGCTGAGTGCATCAAAGGGCCCAGGAACTTTATCAAGACCTTAATTATGACTATCTGTGTAGCTGCTGTATGTCAGCAAGTATGTAATAACATTTACAGTATAATATAATTGATCCAGAAATTATGAAAAAGTGTTTTCAACTTCAGTATTTTTTTCCAGATTTCAGCATGTGTAAGGAAATTAATTGATATTCCGGTAACGACATATACACACTTTGACTTCAACAAGACGCTCTTGTACCCAAGCGTCACGTTTTGCAGAGACCCACCGTACAAGTTTGGTAAAATGTTTGTAAGAAACATTTATTAATTACTATATAAACTCTAAAGTGCTCTATAATACTAAAAATAAGGCGATATTAACCTCCTCTCGGCCGCAAAACAAGAGCAGGAGATCGGACTTGTGAAAATTATTTGGTTCCCCTGTGCCAAAAGCTGGGTACGCTTATGAAAAACATACCTCTTTAAAAGAATTAAAAGAAAATAAAATCGCTCGAGATAATAAGTTTATATTTACGATGGAATTTCATTTAGGTGGGATAGGAATTTGAGTGGTATGGAACGTTGCAGAATGATTGATGAATGTGAGTGTACGCTGTTGATGAGGAAGTCTCATTTATTTGTCTCTGAGCACACCATATATATTTAAAAAAAACAATTGCTATTATGAATAACGTATATGTAGATAAAGAATACGTGGCGCAGCAGTAGAGTATTCAACTGCAACATCAAGGTTCTCGAGTTCGATTCTTGTTCAGTGTAAATATTTTGCTCCCATGAATATGTCCCTTCGCATTGCCCTGATTTAAGTATGTATATACTAACTCATAGTACAGGTTTTGCGTAGTCTAGGTCCATGATAGATAGGGCTGTGTAATATGCCCCAAGACATAACAAAAAATATCCCTATGTCCCTATTTTTGTTATTAGAGGTCGCCTGGTGGTCAAATTTGACCATTAGACTTTTTTTTTGGTTTATTTTAATGGCCAGTATAACTTGAACTGTCTTTGTATAGACTTGCATATAAATATATAATGACAGGTCAACATATACATATACTGGACGCGTGTAGCTTTGAACAATGTTGTAGCCGTTTTTTACGTAATTTTTTAGAGTTCCGTTCCTCAAAAGGAAAAAAGGAACCCGTATATTATCACTTTGTTGTCCGTCTGTCTGTCTGTCAAGACCCTTTTTCTCAGGAACCCGTAGAGGCGTCAAGTTGAAATTAATACCAAATACTTAGATAATATGTCAGCGGTCCCTTGAAGCTGTAAAACAACCAAACTTCTTAGTCGACGCAATGAAAAGATTTTTTAATTTGTAAAACATGTTTAAAACTTTTAGCTTTCTGCACTTCGTCTATTATCCTAATCCCACTAATATTATAAATGTGAAAGTTTGGATGGATGGATGGATGGATGGATAGATGGATGGATGTTTGTTACTCTTTCACGCAAAAACGTGAAACGATGAAACTTGGTATGTAGATAGCTAGAGACCTGGATTAACGCCTAGGCTACTTTTTATCCCGATATTCCCACGGGATCGGGGCTTAAGCGGGTGAAACCACGGGGCGCTGCTAGTAATATTATAAACGTGAAAGTTTGTGAGGATGTATGAATGTGTGTATGTATGGATTTTTGTTACTCTTACACGCTAAAACTACAGAACGGATTGCGATGAAACTTGGTACGTAGATAGCTGGAGACCTGGATTAACATATAGGCTACTTTCTATCCCGATATTCCCACGGGATCAGGACTTACGCGGGTGAAACCGCGGGGCGCTGCTAGTAATACACAAACTTTCAGTATTCGAAATTTTACGATCGTCCGTTTGCAAAGCCTTGTTAATAATGCGTAGGTACTAAGAATGCTCTTCACGTATCCTGATAACTCTTACCTATAGGACTACAAACTGCTTGGCCATCCGCTTTACACATCAACCTGGAATAACTTTGACTTTGCAAATATCAGTCTGGATGAGCTATGGGAAGACATCACATTCAATGAAACTGACATATTTGTAGCTGCTGGCCTCGATGGACATCCCGATAGTAAGATATTACTTATAATTAAATCTTTTCTGTCGCGGAAAGACGTTAACGCAGTGGCGTAGCTAGGTAACCAAAGGCCCCAATTTTTTGCCCCAAAAAAATAAACTAGGGCCCCAACTAAATTATTTAAAATCGTTTGTTCCGTATTCGTCGTGTTCCGAATTCGACGTACTCCAGATTTGTCGTAATCTAGATTCGTCGTACTCCATATTCAAGTTATCAAGTACGCAATTTAATATAAATAGTGGTTTAGTTACAACTCTAGTACAAACCTGATAACTTCTGGTTCTAAAAAATCTGGTTTATTTATATTCAGAATGTGGGCGAAATTTTCACTAGTTCAATTTATAGTTTGTAAGTCAGAGTCCGAGGGGGCCCCTGAGCTTGGGGGCCCCGGGGCACTGCCCCGTCTAGCCCTCCGGTAGCTACGCCACTGCGTTAACGTGAGTAATTTTTCTGATATCCTATGACTTGTCTCTGTACCCCTAAAAACGTGTATGGAAAATTTGGCCTAACAAACAAACTTAGATTCGCATTTATATTATTATGTTAGGATTTATCCTTTTTTATCCGACTGTCAAAAGTGGATAATGTTTTTCGAGGGTATGTATGTATGTTTAATTGTTTGGCACGCTTTATAGCCCTAACCACTTTGACGACTTTCCACATATGAGATAACGAGTGGAATAGGGTGTATTATTTTGTTTTGTAGTTAGAATTTTAACGCAGTGCGGTTTTTTGTTTCATTTAGTCATGTGTTCCTGAAATTTAGGACCCAAACTAGGATTGACTTAAAAAAATTACTTATGTATAGAAAGCTCACTTATTACAGCGACTCTAGTTACAATGTAATTAAGTGCAAATTCGCTTGGAAAAATAAATATAACCTAAACAGAAGCTGGCCTATCGTTAACTCGCGGAAGCCATTCTGTGCCCTATCTTTAGACTGTAGAGTTTCTTTTACCTTTGTCTTCTCAAATCATCAAAAAAAAACTTTGGAGCAGTAACATGTGTAATTGCCGTACTACGCTTTACACGCTAGTGATGTAAGACATCTGATGTGTATCGTGATTAACGGCTTCTTACGTAGAACATTTTGAAACCGGCTTCACTTTGTGATTTACTGAACCTTAACCATATATCTTTATTCCAACAGATATAAAACTCACAGCGACTATGGGTTTCGCCCAAGGCCGCTGCTACACTATGAGTCCTAAGGTACTAAGTACCGAAGCATCCAGACCTCAAGGATATTCAGTGACGCTGCAGCATGCTCAGGAAGACATTGATACCACTATCAGTGACATACCGCCCGGGTATCATTTGTACATTCATTATAGGAAAGAGCCTTTTACGGGTAAGTAATTTGAACATTACATCAACTCGCCCTCCCTCAGCTTAGCCGGGGCTCGGGTAGGCCTATGTCACTCGAGTGGGCAAGGCGGCAGCACGGGACCCTTTCCTTCCGACTGACGCAGGTTCTTTTCGGGCACGGCTGCTTCGGGAAGTACCTGCACTCGGTCGTTAGGAGGGAACCGAGTCCCGCCTGTCACCACTGCGACTGCAGTGAGGACTCGGCTGGGGGACACAGCGTCGGGCTCTCACTACAGTCATCGGAGAGGATCTCTCGCTACCGGCCGTTATACGCTCCATGGCCGGTAGCGACAGGAATTTTACCGCGGTCGCGACCTTCTGTGAGAACGTCATCTCGCAGAAGGAGGCAGCGGAACGTGTCCAGGAGGACGATCTCCACTCGGACCTAATTCGCCGCCGGCGAATCGGGCGGCGGAGGCGCGCTTGCCAGCGCCTCATGCCGCCCTGAGTGTGGCCGCGGGTGGACGGGACGGGTTTTCTCCTCCACCCGCTATAGTGGCCCCCCGCGAGGAGGCGGCGTACGCGTGTGCCTGGACGTCGCCTAATTGAGAGGTTTTATGTTTTTACCCGGAGGTGGTGCCCGCGCTTTTGCGGGCAGGCACTAGGGGGGTCCGGATGTCTTAATAGAAGCTGTTCCCGGATCCCTCCTACTTAAGGCGCAGTACGGCACACCGTGTGGTTTTAGTCGGTTCAATTCCGACACACCGCCCCACCGAAACCCCCGGTGGAGTGACGGCCCGAGGGGGTTTCCACACGCACAAAAAAAAAAAGGCCTATGTCACTCGATGTACTTATTTGCGCGCGCTAAATACCTACCGGCCGCTGGTTCGCCGGCGGACCTTACACGCAATCTCGAGCAGTGGGTTGCCGACAGCTGCATTGCGCGCAAACGCTACTTACCTACGCACCTAGGGTTCTTGTATGTATGTATGTGAGTTTCTTTATTCCACCACTAGCTGACCCGCGCAACTGCATCTGCGTTTGTAAATTTTCCCCGTTTTTGCAACATGTTTCATTGATGCTCCGCTCCTATTGGTAATAGCATGATGTTGTATAACCTATAGCCTTCCTCGATAAATTGATTATCCAAAACTAATTTTTCAATTCGAACCAGTTTTTCCTGAGACTAGCGCGTTCAACCAAACAAACAAACAAACTCTTCAGCTTTGTAATATTAGTATAGATAACCCGAGTGACACTGGCTGTAAATAATATTTCAAAAATAATCAACATGGCGGCTGGATGGCGCGTAATTCGTTTCTCGGTATGACTGTTGTGTCGTTAATATTTTAGAGGTAACTGTATACAATGGGGGGCTAGTTGACAAATTATACGTGAACGTTGGTGAGACGCTGCAAGTGAAGCTGAAGGTGGACCAGTATCTAATGATTAGCAACGCTGATGACCCTTGCACTACGGAGTATAATTACAGTGCAAATGCTGTAAGTGAAGTTTTCTTTACTCTCATCACTCTAGGTATAGCTATTTTCTTTTTATTCTTCTTCAAAAACAAGACTTTTCTATGTATACTAAGTTAGGTAGTATTTACAAAAAAAATATTGTCTCTAAGTATGTTTATCCGTGTTCTAGAGTTCATAGTCTAGCTTTATTATATGTCATTACCTACATGTATTTTCAAAGTTTCAAATTGGTACGACAATTTGAAGTTGTTTAAATTCGCCTTCCAAGATTTGTTTAGGTACATAGTTAGTTACAGGTGAAGCTAATAAAAGCCTGTTAAAAAAAAGAGTAGCATTTTTTTGGAGTGAAAACTTCTTTAGGAACGTTTGTGCACTTTTACTATGGGGAAAAAGAACTGAACTCGTGACCGTCACGCTAATAATACATATATAGATCCACTAGAGGGCGGTAATCTAAACATTGAGTTCTGTCAGCTCCTTATTAATTAATGTCACCAACGTGCTTATGTGACGTTTTAAGTTCGTCGTTTCGTTTAAGTTTTCACTTCTGTCGGCAGTCCAATGAATGCCTATTTTTTTTGACGTGACAACGTCTTATAAATTGGTTTGCCGGGTGACACTTCAAGAAACTGCGTTACGCTCCGCTCACGTTATGCGCTCACAATGAGAGCGAGTGAGAGGCACGCGTCCCTTCCACTCGGGCATGGTTATTATTTTACCACTCAAAGTCGTTGTCACGTAAAACTTTCGCCCGTATACCGACTTTACAGGCAACCAATTTTTTTTATTTACATGTTCATTTCTTGTAGCATGTAAATATTGCTTCTATAGTTTTTTTTTAATTTCATAATTAGCTATTTTAATAGTTTCATATTAATTAGTCTAATAATTAAGTGATGATTTAATTGTTAGTGCACTACTCAGTACGTGTGGGATCTAGTCGGTAAGGAGGCTGGATGTTCTGGACCGTGGATGCAGAGCGACCTGCCCAGGTGTAGTAACTATAGCAGTATGACGACTCTCATCTCTACGTACTTAAAGTAAGTTCAACATTGAATATTCACATTAAGATTTGCTTGAAATTGTTATTTTGAGGGTGGAGGAGGCATGACCACGATTGACTAGGACTTGCTCATTCTTTTTTACACGCTTTATATTAGCGTCACTTATATGTTTGTTTGTATGTTTGTAACCGACTCCTTTGGGCGCGATTTTGACCCACTTTAAACGGCCAGATTTCTTTCAAATTTTACACACGCACTGTGTCAAAGACCAATGACAATGCAATAATTCAATTAATTTTTTTATTTTTTTTAGATGAATTTTCTATAAAAGCGTGTTTTTTTAGTTTTTTAGACTAAAATTATTCTTGACAAAAAGTTTAGTTTAGATTAGTTAGGATATATGAAAAAATTAAAATATAATCAAAGTGTCATCAATCAAGCATACTCATGACCTGACGCCTAAATAACCGCACCACAACACTACCTCCCTCGCCATGCAGCCCTCTTACCGTTATCACTCACAGAAATACAAACACATAACTAGGGCTCAGACTTTCTGACAATAGCCAGTTCGGGTTCCTGGTATCCTGACCTCCTCTATAAACAATATTCCTTTCCTGGCATTGCCCTCCCTCCTTAACCACTTTTCCGTTTCAATATACTTCCAATTTTTCCCATATCCATAAAAACTAACTTTGAAAACTTTTTAAGTTCTGAGTGAATAGTTCCAAAAGAAAAAAATAGGTACAATTTAAATTGTTACCTAAAAATATCTGGAAATTCAAACATGTTACGGTCTTGGCATTTCAGTGATTTAAGTAAGTGTTCCTTTGTCATATACAGCCTTTATAACATGACTGTATTTACAAAATATTAAAAAAAAATGTATCTAAGTATATTTAACTCACGTTCTAAAATCCATGCTTAGTTTAGGTTTTAGCTAGCGTGGTCGAATATATCTCAGGATATTGTTTATATCAAAATTTTCTATATTTCAGCTTGTATCAAACTCACGTATGCCCAGTGTGCCCACGTACTTGTCACTCTTATCTCTACAACGGCTACGTGGCAGACAGGCAGAAGCAGTACACCTGGGACCCACAAACTTCTACGTTGGTGGGGACACGTGATTTCAAGTTATCCTCCGCCTTGCAGACTCAAGTAAGGACCTGTAATTATATACAGAGTGACAATGGAACACTTACTTCAATCACTGAAAGAGCATGACTCCAGCATGCATTTACAAACAGAAGTTTTGAAATAAAACTATCCGTGTAACAGTTATGATATATATATTATATGGGTGGAATGTGTAAAGTTAAAGATATTATATATTATGTACATATTTTCAAACTGTTTACTAACGTTAGTTTTTATATGGATTTTCTTAGTAACGGAATGAAAAGTTTCAAAATAAAAAGAAATATGTACTATTTAAAATCTTTAACTTCAAACATTCCACCTGCTTTTATGTGAAATACCTGGAAATTCAAACAGTCATAATTTATAAACTGATGATTTTTTTTCGAAAATTATTTTTTTAATTGCATGCTAGAGTCATGCCCTTTTAGTAATTAAGTAAGCGTACAACCTTTATAAACACTGTTAGAATCTGTCACTGTCAATCATTTTAACTTTAACTCCAAAACAGTACTTTTTCTGGAGAAAAGGTACCCGACGTCCTTACCACTTATCACGATGATCTGTTGAGTAATTCAAGCGTGTAAGCGAAAGTGAAATAATGACATTCGCGTTGGTCATATTCCTTAGGACAATACATATGTAGCTCAGTAAAATGTATGAATGTTACAGATGCAAATATTACAGAATTTTAATACCCAACTCTCTTTGTATGCTCCTAATCACACATTGTATATATACTAATCGACGCGAGACCGATAGCGCGATGCAGGATTAGTAGTTACTACGTAGTTCTGCTCGTTTTCGCTAGATGATGTTGGAGTATGTTTTGGCTATATGTGGAAGTTGTCACATCTGAATAAAAAAAAACAAAAAAACGAAGTCAGTGAAATTGACATGAAAATTTATAACATTATGTTAAAAAAATATTTCTGAATAAATTTTTTATCAAGGTAAATCACTTATTTGTCAGCTACACACAACGCTTCTAAAATTTTACCAGACCTTTAAATAAAAAAAAATTGTAGACATCGGGATAGGGACCAAGACACCGGTGGTTAGGGCTCCAAAGACAGGAACCTCCTCACCATACGGGCCGTGTCGAAGAGAACTGCCTTCTACATCAGTCCCTCGATCCAGCCGTCTAACGCGACGTGTTGATCGACGCTTTTGGCTATCAATGTTATTATTACTATTAAAAAAAAAGATTTAAGAAATGCCTTACTTACTGAATTTAGCATATTTCCTTTGATTTAATATACGCAAGCATTGAAGAGCAAGTCCCAACGCTGAAAGTTTTAATTGACGCGCTCAATTTCACGGAACGAATGAGAGCGTGCACCTTATTTAGATTTAAGTAGATTTAGATACAGTGGCGTAACAATAGGGTGGCAGAGCGGGTAAAATGCCACGGGCACCAGGCCCGAGGGGGCACTCAGATTGATGTGGTAACCACTGATGATCACCCAAAACTGATCCATTCTATCATCGATCGATGTGTATGTTGGCACCCTACGGGCACCATCCAATGAACTAGCCTCGGGCCTCAGATGGTATAGTTCCGCCACTGTTTAGATATAATTTATTGTACAACAAATATTACATACGCAGTCAGTGGGATACATGAACTACCGCCGCCCATGGACCCCTGCATCTCAAGAGTTACAAGTGCGTTTTATGGCTTTAAGGTAGGAGTACGGTCTTTTCTTGACGGTTTGAAGGTCGTATCATATCTCTTACAGACAACTTATACTACAAAGGTTATGGGCAGATTGTATACTTCACTAACAATTTTTTTTGGGACAAGGTATAAGTTAATAGGCAATCATGCTTTGGTCGTAATTGAAAAGTGTCATCTTACCTCAACAACGCTCTTGATGTACATCTCCTCTTTCTCTAAGTGTATTTGTTTGTTTCTGCAGGTATACTTGTACTTCAACAGCATGATGGTATCGGTGTACGAAGAACGATACAATTATGACGGGAACATGTTACTTTCTGATATCGGAGGAAGTGTGGTAATTATTGTATTAAATATGATGTATCAGTGGTTAGCTTGGTAACTATGATATGATCCAAAAGCATGGCAGAGAACAGGGTTTGGATACGCTGAACTCATTCGGAATGGTGATCATGGGGTTTCACTGACTACTGTAAAACATTTTTTTTAATATCTTGCGACAGCTCACACACGGCCGTCTGATTTCAAATAAGGCAGAGCTTATATATGGTCACCAGACTGCTGATAAACATATGCATGCATACTACGATAAATTACACCCAGACACAGAACAAAGTGATCGTGCCCCTAAGACAAGTGTTTGTCCTGGGTGGGAATTGAACCGAACTCTCGCTCAACAGTTAGGATTACTAACCAATAGACCAATAGGCCCGTTAAAAAAAGCATAATCATTACAATTGTCATTAAAATTTGTAAAACGTTGTTACAGATTGATACTAGACATTTAATAGCGACTCAGTGTCCAAATAAATAAAGTTCAATTCTGATAGCACGCCACTACAAGTTATATTTTCCAAGCATTATCATTAAGCGTAATTTTATTTGTAGTTCTCGAGACATGCCAGTGCTGTCATTAATCCACTCACAGAAGGATACGCATTATATTTCAGCGCAAATCCAGCTGGGCGTGACGTTTAAAAATCTTCATGAGAAAATTCATATTTCTAAGAAAAATAAAAGTAAATCTTCAAACTGGCCAAACTATTCATCAGTTTTATATGAAATACTGGCAGCGCCCTGCGGTTTCACCCGCGTAAGTCCCGATCCCGTGGGAATATCGGGATAAAATGTAGCCTGTATGTTAATCCAGGTCTCCAGCTATCTACATACCAAGTTTCATCGCAATCGGTTCAGTAGTTTTGACGTAAAAGAGTAACAAACATCCATCCATCCATCCATCCATCCAAATTTTCACATTTATGATATTAATGGGATTAACATGGTTTATATAGGTTAATCAATTGCACCAGAGTTTAGTAGAGCTAAAAAACACACGCCTTAATGGCGAACCAAATTAAAAAGTAGAAAAGAGTTCCACTATCTACCTCCTAGCTCCATCATCAGACCATCGTTACCAAGCTCAATCTATTGGACTCGTCAAAACGAATCATATGAGCCACAACTCAAGGGGTTTAGTAGTCCCGTAGCCACTGAAGAGTTGCACTATCTACCTCCTAGCTCCATTATCAGATCAGCTCCAAGATGCCAAATTATAGTATTGTCATCCATACTACACATACACACAAACTTTCATTTCGATACGACAATTAGAAATAAGTTAAATTAATAGTTAGTTAGTTGCAAGCAAAGCTAATAAAAGCATGTTAAAAATGGTGCAAGATATCAGTTTGGCACCACGCCACAACAATTTTACGATGCTGAGGAAACTTGTTATTGAGACAATGCATAATTGTTTTATTCTGATACTGAAGGCCGTTCTGGATTATAAAAAGATAAAGTCAGTTCTTTCATAATATCTAAACTAGTAAAATAAAACTAGGATGGACAAGATAAGGATTACATTAGAAGGAGTCTTAAAGTAGCGCCAGTGGATGAAAATTGAGAAGCAGCAGATCAACATAATGCGGATGGATGAAGTTTTATGTATGGTATTGGACGGATACAAAAGTAGAGGACGATCGCAGGAAAGATGGATGGTGGATGGACTGCGTGAAAGAGGATATGGCTAGAAAAGGAGTAAGCAGTGAATTGACGAACGAATAATAGAAGAGGAGACAGAAGGGCAAGAAGATCATGATGACTTTAATTATAAAACCGAAAACTTCGTGTTACAGAAACTGTTAGTTACGATCAACAGGCCATTTATAGTATTTATAACGTTCTGATAATCACAATTTGTCTTTTATCCCCAAACAAACAACAGTAGATAGTGCTTTAGGTCCCTGTATCCTTAAAAACGGTATTTATGGTTTTAAAGGTGTCACGAAATATCTCAGTTTGCATAAAACATATTAACCACCCTGTCGGTGCGTCAGTCTGAAATTCGACTTTAAGCGTTTTTTTGCGTCCGGATTATTATCAGTAACACAAAATCTTCAGAAATTTTTACTAATCTCTTATAATAAACTTGAAATATCTAAATCTTTGCAAGTTTGTCACATGCTTGCTATGACTAACATCAAATTATAGGAAGGACAATTAACCACAACGAATTACATTTCTGCAAGAGTTGAATGATGAAGAAAAATTTTGACTAAGAAGGAATGTCACTCTGCAGTAATTGTGTTATGCATTTTCAATTTTTTTTCAGGGGTTTCTTCTAGGGCTCTCCGTAATAGGACTTCTAGATGTATTTGGCAAAACTTGGAGCATATTTGTGGATCCTTTCATCCATAGTAAGAAGAAGGAGGAAAGTGCCGCGTCGAGTGATACAACCGATTTAAAGACCTTTGATGAGTGGAACCTTAAAATTAATAAATAAAAGATGTATTAGCTTCGCTTATAAGGATTATTATAGATATATTATGTATATGAGCATTGCATTCGTGTTTTATTTACAAAATCAATCTTATTTCTTTTCATCTCATATTCAATTCTTCTTAGTTCAACAGTTTGAAACCAACTCAAAGTTCATAATGGTTTCTTTATTCTAGATGTATTTAAAAATAAAAGTTTAATTTTCATGAGAACTATTTTCTTTACGGCAGCCCTTTGAATGCAATTTGGAGTGCTGGGAAGTATTAGTACCTAGAGCATATTTCGTTTCGTTTCGTTTTTTTTTGCTGATTATTTTTTTTGTGGAAGTAGGACAAGGGCAAGTGAAGCAAAAATAGGCTAATGACTATATAGATGAGATACCATGGACTCAAGCTTTATGGTACCTAGGTGAGCTATAGTTGATTAAAAAAATACGCAATTATGCCTGGTAATTATCATAAAATCTAGTATCACATGCGGGAGAGCCATGCTTCGGCACGTATGGGCCGGCTCGACTCCGCTCGTTACCACGACCTCACAGAAAACCGGCTGTGAAGCAATGCTTGCATTGCATTTCGCCGCGTGAGTGAGGTTACCGGAGGCCCTAACCCTTCCCTCTCCCTTATTCCCGTTCTTCCCCTCTCCCCCCTCTTCCCACTCTTCCCCCCTCCCCCTCTTCGGGGAGTAGGATACTCCCACCTTAAAGGGCGGCAACCCACTTGTGACCCTCGAGTTGCAGGTGCCAATGGGCGGCGGTAGTCATTTACCATCATGTGACCGTGTCTGCTCGTTTGCCCCCTATACCATAAAAAAAGAAAGGAAAAGGATGTTGGTTATACGGATTGATTAGGGAGTGTATTGGCTCGAGCATAACAGGTTCGCATACCTGGAATTCAAAGTGGTTATTGCCAGGAAGTCGAAGTCCTCTAATACTTAGACAGGTTATATCGTTTCAGCGTTCTATACTCGTACATAATGAAAGTGGGAGTCTAAATAAAAGTAATATTCCTATGACGTTTCTTATTGTATGTACAAATAGCTTCGTAGTTTCGCATTGACGTAGCAACGGCTATAAAGCACGTGGTTACTGCTGAATCTTCCGTTCACAGATAAACACAGTGAAGTGAAATATTATGTATTAACTCTCAAAGTTCTCAAGTAACAAAATTAGTATCGTAAAAGTTCAGTTAACGATCAGTTTCAGTAACATGAAAAGAAAGTTATTATTTTAAAGTTTTTTTATTATAAATGAGTTGAACATTTCTAAGCATGCGACCACGGTAAAACTTTCGTCGCTACCAGTGTACTGAGAGGCTGACTGCTATCTATCTATCGATGATTGCAGCGTATACTCTCATTCTATCGCGTAGTCGGATCGTCGGATATCATTTCTCGGATGCCCAGATTGATTTTATTATGGTCATTGGCAAAATACATATTGCGCCACCCGCAACTAATTAGTCGATGGACAAGAAAATGATGTCATTGTGTTTCAGCGGTTCATATGGTCTCTAAACTCTGTTACGGTAAAATTTTAACATCAGGCAAGCCATTGTTTGACAGCTTATCAGTAAAAAATGTAAGGAGTGCGAAGAAACCCGCAGATTTATGCCAGTGTTAGCAACAAGTGTCATGTTGCACCAAATCCAAGCTGTTGGCATATGTCGAACAATAAATGCATTGCAGGTGACGCATGCCCCGGTTAGGCTACAACATAGTGCGTAAGCGAAGCGATTTGGGAGACATTTATAACGCTGTAACGGGTTTGTAATAAAGATCGTGTTAATACATGATGATCTTTTTATTATTCTTTGTCCTTATTGTGAACGAGATAGGAATATAATTCAGCATACACATATGTACATACACTTACGCGTGCATCCCCGAATACTTGTTTCTTTAATTTAGTCCCATTCACGTAAAAGGCCGCAAGGATGTTGCCGTCCACCGAGCACTAGAAATTCAAGATGTGAAGAAGGCGGAGGAGATAATATAAGGCTAGAAAGGTAGTAGGCGGTGAAATGACGAACGGTAGACTAGAATGGAAGAAGCATATTGCACCTACCCCAAATAAATTTAGGAAAATGGTACGAAGATGATGATGGTAATCGATCACTATTTATTTAAAATACAAGTTGTGAACAATAGTTCGAAACCGAGACTCCATGGAACGACTCGTTGTCCTAGGACCGGTGGAAGACAAGCGGTCACGCAGTCCATCACCTACGCGCTGGACAGACATTATAAAAGCTGCAACACAAACCTCCATAGTCTAGTGTTCCCGTAACGCTGAAGACCGCAACAAATGGAGACGTATCGCGAAATATGCGTTATCCAAATCAAAGTATTGTCCTGAAACCACGACTACACTGTCAAGAGTGAACCACTGAGGAGGAGGATGACCATTTCTGACAGTGATACTCTATGAATAGTGACTAGTCCAGTGTTCCCGTAACGCTGAAGACCGCAACAAATGAAGACGAATCGCGAAATATGCATTATCCAAATCAGAGCATTATCCTGAAACCACGACCACTCTGTCAAGAGTGAACGACTAAGGAGGAGGATGATCGTTTCTGACAGTGATATTCTATGAATAGTGACTAGCCCAGTGTTCCTGTAACGCTGAAGACCGTAACAAATGGAAACGAATCGCGAAATATGCATTATCCAAATCAGAGCATTACCCTGAAACCACGACCACTCTGTCAAGAGTGTACGACTGAGGAGGAGGATAATCGTTTCTGACAGTGATATTCTATGAATAGTGACTAGTCCAGTGTTCCCGTAACGCTGAAGACCGCAACAAATGGAGACTCATCGCGAAATATGCATTATCGTTTTTGACAGTGATACTCTATGAACAGTGACATATTATATGTCACAAAGTACTAAATAATGTGTTCGCTACCTAATACCAAATTACTCACCCCAAACCGTGTCAATGTTCTAAATTGGAGGCGACTTATTTATCCGATCAATGATCAATCAACAACTACATCATACATGTTATCTGGCTCTAATATCTATTAATTACGGCTCGAAGCGTTAATATCTACGGCTGAAATATACCTGTTGATAGATTGACATTGCATAACATTTAATATTGCCGCATCGTACATCTACGATGATATATTTATGTCCTTTGGCTATCAAAAATATCATATGTCCATCATTTTTCACAATACATACGTAGGGCGCTATATACATTTTTTTCGTATGTAAACAAGATATCATAATATTATAATTTGAAGGTTCAGCCGCATATGGAATACCGTTCTCATATCATTCTATGCCAGCTTCTCCCTCTTGACCACATTCAACGGAGAGCGACTCGAATCGTCGATTGCCAGGATATTTCAGATCCGCTTGACTCCTTGGCGTTGCGTAGAGATGTAGCTTCACTCTGCATTCTCTAGCGCCTGTATCATGGGGAGTGCTCTAAGGAATTGTTCGGACTTATACCGGCCGCAGCATTTCGCCAACGTTCAACGCGACAAAACTTTCGTCCCCATCACCTGGATAATTGGCAATCCACCACTGTGGGGTTCTCCAGAAATTTTTTGCCTCGCACAACCAATCTCTGGAACAAATTGTCACCTACGGTATTTCCGGACCGAAACGACCTTCAAACCTTCAAGAACAAATCGTACTCCCATCTCAAAGGCCGGCAACGCACTTGTGACTCTTGAGTTGCAGGTGTTCCTGGGTGACGGTATGTCACGTGTATGGTAGTCACTTACCATCAGGTGAACCGTCTGCTCGTTTGCTCCCTTTAATATAAAGAAAGTCCTTAAACTCTAAGCAGTATTAAAAACAAAACAATTTAGAGGCAAGGAATCTTTTGTTCGATTTTAAAATTAAATTTAAAAATGAAAATGACCGGCTTCTCTCGTTATAACATTCATGTAATTGTTTTGTGTAACTTTAAGCGTGGCTTAACTAAACAAAAATGTTTCTAGGAAATGATTAGTGTACTGAGAGAAACCTGTTGTTCAAAATCTCTAAGTACCATAGAACGATGGTATATTAAATACATTAGCAGCAATTATAACTTGGAGGATGATCCAAGGTCCGGCAGGCCGATAGAAGTGACTACCGATAAGAACATTGAAACTGCATGAAAATTATTGTAGGAAGACCGATGTGTGACATTTGGACAGATCAAGGAAACCCTCAAGTTAAGTACACCAACTATTCATCAGATTCTTCACGACCATTTGAAAGTACGGAAACCTTGCTCATTTGAGTCAGGCCGGCTCTTGATGACTTAAGCTGAGAGAGTAGCATATGACTTGATCTCGTAATATTTAAAAAAAAATAAAAGACGGCCGATGTAACTACGTGAACTCGATTGTTAAATGTGATGAAAGCTGGCTGGATTATTTCAATTTTCCTACTTAATCTCAGAGAAAGCTGAACCGCCGCCGACGCCTGTAAAAAGAAAACCGGCTCCGTAAAGAAAATAATGGTTGCTGAGTTTTTTACTAAGATAAGATAAGTATTCCTCATACTGGCTACGGTTGTGCTTGATAAAGGAAGTCTGTTGCTACTTATTGGTATACAGAAGAATGTTTACCTCCTCAAGTCTCAGAAGCCTTAAAAATGGATGACCAAACTCAAGACTGGATACTTGGCTTTAGCATCAAGATAAAATACCGTAGTTTTTTAAAACTACGGACTATTTGCACATTTACAACTTATAGCTGGAATCAAATTGCTGGGACACCCTCCTTATACTCCGGGTTTAGAGCCATGCGATTGCATTATTCCCGTATGTGAAAAAACAACTGAAGGGACGCCAGTTTTCTAGCGATAAAGAGCTTATATTTCCAAATAAAAAATTTCACAAAGTACGACAAAACTTATGTGGTGCTCTAGTATTTGTGGTAAAATTGGCAATACGGTACATTTTCAAACCTTTTGTTATTACATTAAAAGTGTTCTTCAATTTCGTTTTTAACATGAGTTTGTGTTTAGTGCATTTTAATTTCTGTTTTTCATATCACAACCAGCTTACGGCCCGTCTGATAGTACGCGATTACCGTACCCTATGAACGCTTGCAGTCCCAGGGAACCCACATGCTCGATGCTGACTTTTTTAGAACCTGTACAATCCTTTCCTGAAGAACCCCATACTGTAGTCCCTCGGCAAAACCTCAGCAGGGATCTCATTCCATAGCGGGAGCATTCGTTCATTAGTTAAGTATTTAATACGGATAACCGATTTTGTCTTTTCACGAAAATAGAAAAATATTTTTGCTAAAAGTAATAGAAGTTTTTTCAAACTATGAGAGATATCTGGAGATTCAATACACCAAATCTGAATAAACTTATTCTTCTTCTGATATGAACTGAACTATGTAGTAGGAATCGTTACGCAACGGTCAGTGTGAACTGTTAATTTCTTGCTCCGCTAACTATGGCTGACGCTTAAGACTTAACGGAACGACGCTCGGTGTCTCCAGCCCAAGCGATCAACAGCCAATATGACAGGCGAACTCTCGCCAACTGCGCAGCTAGAACTCACTATGTTGTCCTCCGAGCCTACATATACTCACGGAGGCATACGCAGAAACGTATACAAAAAAGATCGGAGTACCGTGATAATGTTAAGTGATAAATATCAGATTGTGTATTCCTGGTCGTCAAAAAAGACATATGACTTGGCAAGATTAGAAAACTGTAAAGTTGTAAACTAGACAGATGTTTTTAATTGAAACATTATTGGGTAATAGCCTGTTGCCAGCGGATTAGTATACGCGATTGTGACAAATTTAAACATCTTATTGCATTGCATTTAATTGCTGTATAAATTTAGACTGCTACTGTCACTCCACCGGGGTTTTCAGTGGGGCGGTGTCTCGGAATCGAACCGCCTAAAACCACATGGTGTGCCGTACTGCGCCTAAAATAGGAGGGATCCGGGAGAAAATCTAACCTAACTTTATCTAACAATATCATTTAATGACAGCATTTGACTCACAGTACACATACTTACAGGTGAAGTTATATAAAAGTGAGATTGTATTCTCACATCGATTAGTTTCTTCAGTACCTACCTACGAGCCCTTGAAGGCCGAGGATACCCACGCACACCACAATGGTAGGTACCTATAACAAACGTTACCGCGCGAGCTCATCTCGTGAATCACCGCCGGGCTCGCCAACTGTTATAACAGGGTACTATTTAAAGCCTAAACCATATGTTTATCTGAGCACAAGCTATTCTTCGCAGCTTCACCTACGTTTGTGGTCACTGCTCTTAAGGGTCATAGCGTAAAGTTAAATAGCCCATGCCCTTTTATTCCTCACGAACTGGGTTATTGAGCGCAAAAAGAATGATTCAAATCCGGCTTTCAGTTCCAGAGATTATCGCGTTTAACTAAAAAACGCTCAACTAAAAAAACTTCAGTGTATTATACATACTGTTTGTTCTGTTTTGGTGAGTATTGTCTTAAGATATATTAGTTTTGAAATTTGCCAGAAGTGTATCTCCTTTAGCTGTATAAATACAGAATATACAAGGCCCCGTTGTACCGTTAATAATGATCAAATTAATGTTGAAGTGGTGTTTTTTTATGGTATAGGGGGCAAAAGAGCCGACGGGTCAGATGGTAAATTACTACCGCCGCCCATGGGCATCTGTAACTCAAGAGTCACAAGTGTGTTACCGCCCTTTAAGGTGGGAGTAGGAGAAGAGGGGAGGGGGGAAGAGTGGAAAGAGGGGAGAATGGGGAAGTGGAAGGATGGGAATATGGGAGAGGGAAGGGTTAGGGCCTCCGGTGACCTCACTCACGCGGCGAAATGCAATGCAAGCATTGCTTCACTGCCGTTTTCTCTGAGGCCGTTATCAAGCGCAGTCGAGCCGGCCCATACGTGCCGAAGCATGGCTCTTCCACCTAAATAATATTTCAACAGGTATATGGCAATCCTAGGCTAGTATTACAATACAGTTTTTTTACAAGGCAGCCTTTAAACAAGCAATGACAAACAACAGACCATGGGCGAATGGTCTCCGGTGGCTGTTTATGAGGGGAGTAAAAAAATCCTGACGGACTGTTTTGTTTTGCCCTACATACTACACAAAGACACATACACAAACGTTAAGTATTAGCATTAGGTATATTGTGAAGTAAAGTAAGCCTGTTAATAAACTTTAGAAGATACGTAAGCATACTGTAAGAAATACATACATACAAATGATATGTTACTACCAACTACAGATGAACTCAGAACTGCTATAACTTACATATATTTTATATTTTAGAACAATACATTACATTGTCCTCAAATTTAATTTTCGCTTATAAGCAATGTAACCAGAGACTTGTAAGACTTGTATAGACTTTCTTGCTTGTTCTTTTCCACAGGATCTACGTATTGGAACAGGCAACTAGCTTCACGACTGACTTAGTCTACTACTCTTGGCAATTCAAACATACCTTTAATTGAATCAATTTGAACAAATGATTTTGATTTTGATTAACAGAGTCCCATGAGCCCACGTTATAATGTACGTATGTTACAAGCAGTTCTACCATTGATTTAGTTTGCGTGTTTTCCCATGTAATATAAGTTTTCAGTACTCAAATGCTAGGTTAGGTTAGGTTATTACTACGAGTTCCGGATGTCTTAATAAAGCTGTTCCCGGATCCCTCCTACTTAAGGCGCAGTACGGCACACCGTGTAGTTTTAGTCGGTTCGATTCCGACACACCGCCCCACCAAAAACCCCGGTGGGGTGACGGCCCGAGGGGGTTTCCACACGCACAAAAAAAAAAAAAAAGGTTATTACTATTGTCCGGATGTCTTAATAAAAGCTGTTCTCGGATCTCTCCTATTTTAGGCGCAGTACGGCACACCGTGTGGTTTTAGTCGGTTCGATTCCGACACACCGCCCCACCGAAAACTCCGGTGGGGTAACGGCCCGAGGGGGTTTCCAAAAAGGTTATTACAATTGTTTTTGAAATTCTGAATAATAACTTGCTAGAAATATTACATACTTTGAAATAGGAGAAACAAATGATTAAGATAGAACCAAAGTTACGATGCAAGTCAAATGAAGAGACAAAACCATTATATGATAACGTGTTCCTGAGTTTAATACTCATCTCATTTAATAAAAATATCTTTGATTTAATGTTGACCTTGCATATTGCAAAGCAACCGGGAAATTCATATCAGACTGAAGTAATGAACATTGCTATTGAAAGTTAAATGATAGCAAATGAATATGTAGCTCCGTTCCTGCCAAGCATTTCAACAAATGTAAACAATTACACCCACTGATGGCAGCTGCGTAACAACTTTTGAGGTTTCAATATTCTTGAATAAACAAAAAATTAAATAATTAAGGAAAATTTACATTCTACTGATTTCTTCTTTGCGTTTAATCAGCCCGCTAGAATATTGAACACAATCTTCACACTAGTACAAAACTTAAAACATAAACTTATCCAGCCATCTTGATGTGACTTTTTGAAACACTACTGACCGTGCTGATCTTTGCTCACATTCTCGCCTACCTATATCATTTTGGGATAAAGGAAAAATGTATTGAATAACGTAAACCGTAAAAAATAAAGATGTGAACGTTTTTGTGTGTTCCATTGCGCGTCAATACATATAAAAACGTTCGTAAACCATGACGATTTATTTCTTCCCAACCGTATTTTGCGTTAGATATATCGTTGTAACACATTTCCTAAAATACGACTTTTAATATACATCAAGCATTTGGCAATAACATAATTCAAACATTCAACCCTTAAGGGTTAATGGCTGTAGGTAGATACTCAAACGCTACTCAAATATAATACTTATTTAAATATATTTATTTTTTTGTTTTAGGGGGCAAACGAGCAGACGGGTCCCCTGATGGTAAATGACTACCGCCGCCCATGGGCACCTGCAACTCAAGAGTCATAAATGCGTTGCCGGCCTTTAAGGTCGGAGTAGAGAAAGGGAGGAAGAGAGGGAGAGGGGAGGGTTAGGGCCTCCGGTTACCTCACTCACTTGGCGAAAAGTAAGGTAAGCATTGCTTCGCTGCCGGTTTTCTGTGAGGCCGTGGTATCACTCCGGTCGAGCCGGCCCATACGTGCCGAAGCATGGCTCTCTCTCTCTCTCTTATATACATCATTTGAATGAGGGTGACAGCACGAAATTTAAAGGTTTAAAACTTTACAACTGTGTACCATTTCTTTATAAATATTCTTAACTTTCGCAAGCCTTTTTCAAAATCCTGTTTTCGTATTAAAAATGAGTCAAAGCAATATCGGCTAAATTTGGCAAGTGCGGGGCACTCCGTTTTTGTGGCAGTGGCACACAGCCTGTGACGTCACTATGTGTTATTTTAGCCTCGCTGACTCACTCGGGGCCGATACAGAGGAATTTGAGCATTACATGTCTTTGGAAATGCGCCTTACATGGCAGCATGGGAACAAATTCATTTACAACATCTACACAAAAACTTTATTCAGTTTCTAAATATTGAATACCAACTTGTTAAAATAGTATTGCAGTCCAGCAACAGATGCTACTTCAGTTTGATAATTATGATATAATCGATTTCAGTCTGTCTTCGGCAGTGGACTACAACGGTTGGCTTGTGTTACTGTGAAAGAAACTTATACTTTTATTTGTTAGGAATCAATTAAATAGTTTTTTTGGCTTGATATAATTGTCTATAAAATTGATGTCATGTTAAGTTGACGCCACGATAGCCAAAAAATTTCTCTAAGAGAAACGAACCGCGCATCGTGCATATTGATTGCAAAAAAATATGAATAAAAAAGTTCTTAATGTGGCTCTGGCTTTGTGTTCATTGAAGCTTTTGGTACCTATAGATTTCATACGAAAATATAAGTACATAAAACTTGAGATTACGTCATAATTTAAGCACAATTCGACCTACGGTACTTTAATGTATTTCCATTAAAAAAAACACAAAACGTCAAAAGAATCGATTTAGTAGTCAAAATACATTAAAAAATAACAATGATAGAACATTAATATTCTGTAAAAAAGTGGTTAAGAATGAACCTCATAAATTGATTTCAAGTCTACCATCGTCTTAAGAATACAGATGTTCAAACGTTTATCGAAATTAATGTACGTTTATTTAATTAATTGCATTGGTTATTCGTTCATTTTATATATATGTTTATGTATTATACAACTTATGCATATGCACTAAAAGATGACTAATTAAAGTCTCAATTAAGGAATGCTTTTTCTGTCAATCAGTATTAGAGTCACTGCATGTTCATATCCATGTCTCATGAGCAAACCCCATGTCTACATAAAAAAAATAAAGAAGAAGAAATATGAGGTAACTGAAACAGATAATTTCATAGTGTTTCATAGAATCTGAAGCTTGTACAGACGTTTGTGCTAAAAATACCAAACAAACACTCATATCCCGGCGCTCAGCGTTATATTAAAAATAAATAGAGGTTGAATCTCAAATGTGAAACGAAACTCAATTTGTTTTAGCTATAGATTCTTGCCACAACTCAGGAAAGAAAACTGTCGGAAACTAGACTAGTTAAGGACAAAAAAGAAATATGTTAACTTTGCTCTGCAGTTTTGGCTACAGATTAAAATAAAGTAGACAGTTCAAGATCTGTGGTGACGTTAGATCTGTGGTTTTATTTTGGTACCTAGTTTTCTTACTATTCATTAAAATATAGGTCATCATCTATTTGATTTCGAAAAAGTTTGAGATCATAAGTCCTGTCATTATTTAGATTTCAGAATAGTTATCGGCATTAAACAGAATGGTTTGATGCATCTTTTTAGATTAAAACTAAAATAATAACGTAATCATACTCGTTTCTATAGTTTTTATTCCATATAATCACGTTACATTATATATCCCCGAAGGGGTAATGATGTATTACACACATCCATATTTCACGAGTACTAAATATTTTTATGGTGCCACGTAATATGGGTCGAGGCTAATGACATCTAACGGGCAGAATCCGTACTGCTGGTGAGAATTTCTTGACAGAAACACTTTCTTATAAATTCCCCTACTAAGGAGATCACCTGTTATCACGAAACCAATGACACACTTCGCCATAAATTTTCTAGAAATGCAATTAATAAGAGACTAGCCGTTTCCAGCAGTTTATGATCACTACCGCGGTCTTAGCAGCGTATCGTAGCGTGATGTTAAATAGGTTTGATGATCACTTAACAACGATAATGATGATGATAAGAGATTAGCACGTTCAATACAAGAAAACAAAAAGACAACAAAACAAACTTCCTGAAATAAAACACTTATCTATGCCAAAGTTTAAAAACCATTCGTCACCACTGTTCGTCACAGATATTTAACAGTGTAATCCCCACAACTGCCACTCCCTCTCAACCTAATCCGTGTCCAAAACATCGACAAAAAGCGTACGTCACGACCAACAGGTGATATTCTTGCTATATTTAAATCTGGAGACGGGCCTTGGAGCGATTCCAGTGGAGTATCATTCATAAACAACCTTGTGTACTGACGAAATAGTAAACGTGCTTCATGTTTTCCAACGGCTTTTGTATGGATTCATGAAATTTATAATAGACTAGCTGACCCGCGCAACTTACTCTGCGTCATATAAGAGAGAGAGAAAGGGTTGGTTTTGCAACATTTTTCATTTCTCCTCTCCTATTGGTCGTAGCTTGATATCATATAGCCTATAGCCTTCCTCGATAAATGGCCTATCCAAAACTAAAAGAATGTTTCAATTCGGAGCAGGACTTCTTGAGTTTAGCGCGTTCAACCAAACCAACAAACTCTTCAGTTTTATAGTAATAGTAAGATGAGCTTCATTATTTTAGATTACATATATTTTTTTATAAAATTAGGTTTCTGTCTTAACTCATAACATATACGCTTATAACTTATAAGGTTGCAGTTTCGCTGAAATATAATGTATTTTGGATACTACTAAAGTGGCAAACAAACATGATAAGAGAGAGAGAGACGATAGTAAGGTCATCTCAGCCTCTGATGTGCAGAAAAAATTAAAATACACTTTTAAAGGGCTCCATACCTACTGTTATCATTCGGGAGAACCATGGCAGGCTTTTCGGATTATCAGGCGAAATAATATTTTCCAGTATAGGACACAGCAGACTTCTAATCGAATTGTAGTAAAATTAAAAATACCCCCGACTAATAAATAACTAAACTATAAATGCCATCAACGATTCGAATAAAACAGATTTTCTTGAATTATAATAATATTAATTAATATTATATTATTAAAGACGTTACTCTTTCTTTCTTCTAGATTTAAGAAGCGTTAGATTAGGAAGGTTAGGAAACATTGTTGTTTCAATCACTTATAGCGCAAATTGTCTTTCCAGAAAATGGTTAAATTCATTGCGAGTAAATATCTTGTAGATACCCTATCTCTTAGTAGGAGAACAAAGCGCTTTAAGCAAAGTTTTTCATGAATGATTTGCATGCTAACCTACCTGCTGTGTATTTCTACACGGGCAAGAAAACATTACTAAAGATAGCTGACGTCTGATCGTCTCTTAGTGATCTAGGCCAATAGAGAATTCAATCTCTTCATCATACATTTTAAAGTATCGAATATCAGTCCCAAAATAGGAGAAGTATTTTGTCATTAATAAATAGTAACCACAACACAATGTCTAGGAAATTTGATAAACGTTTAGGCCAAGATTTCTTAAGGTGTCAATAATATTGCTAAATGAATAATGAATTAGTCTTAGTTGCTGGACAGTTACTTGCCAGTCTATGTTATCAAAGGAAACACGTGATAAAACATTTCATTCATCAACATTTTTTTTTAAAACGGCAGTAGTAGGAAACTACCTCCACAGTATAGAATGTAGTCTCGATTTCAATCGTGATCTACGCACCATTTTTGGATACCGTTTGGGGTGCTAAAACTTCGGTAATTCATTTTAACGCGAATGAAAATTTACTGTATGAATACCCGACTAATTATTTTGTGGATTAAAACGAAAAACATGTAGTATAATGCTCTGTAAAGACGGCCTATATGGGTCTAGTGAATGCCGGAATGGCCGAAAGTGTGATGGGACACACACTTTCTCAGTCACTTTTGGGTGACATGCAAAACTATCCGCGAAAATCCATCTTCAATCCGGCAACACTTGGCAAGACAAAGATTATTGTGTTAAATTATTGTTTAATTTCTCTTTGAATTGATAATACATCGTTTAGAAATGTTTACAACACCAAAAAGCAATTTCGAACGAAACACTTTTTCCTAGTCAGACTGACTAAACTATTTATCGGCTGTATAATAGACAACAATTTTAAAATTTGACTAGGTCATTATGTAATACGTTGCATAAAGATCTGGTTTAGAAGTAATCCTCGGTCTACATAAACTAGATGTTGTTTATCTATAAAAGTTGCATTAGATTTGTAATTAATTTAATAATTTTGTTTATTCTGAAAATCTTGGGGCGGTGATTAGGTTAAAATGGTTGTATCTGGACCATGTCTTGCATTAAATGACGTTTATGTTGCAAGACAGCTGATGAGCTGGTTTAATATAAATAAGACTGTCTGTATACTTTTCGATAAAGTAAATCCAACACTGAAACAAGCATTTTTCTTTAGCATAACGCATCTCTGTAGATAGATCGTATTTATTTTTTACATACTGCTGCAATTAATTAATCGACTTGGACTTTAAAAGCAATATGTGATTCTAGAGACAATCAATGAGAAGAAAAATGAACCGACTAAAAAAACCTCTACTAGAAAAGCATCTTGAACCTTGATCTCTCTACATTGTACGCAAGCAGTGGTCACCCTCACCTGAAGAAATATTTATTAATAAACTACTGTTACGGATGCCTAAATTGACGCGCGCAAGCCATCTAGTCACGATTAGGTATTTCAATGTCCAGCTTAGCGACGCCCAGCATGAGTTTCGAGCGGGCCGCAGCACAAACTCAAACCTTTTATGCTTTATGAATCACACCATTCTAGTACTTGATTCTGAAGCTGGAGCCTAAGCCTTGGAAGCTGGACGTAGATTATTTCGACTTCCAGATGGCTTTCGATAGTGTTGACAATATCATCTTGTTAAGGAAGTTTGCACTCGCAGGATTTACTAAAGACCTGTTACATTTTTCGCGGACTATCTAGGGAACTGGCGGCAGTTTGTAGAATACACAGGGTAGGTACACTTCTAACACATATCCTACTCTTACAGGCGTGAGTCAGGGCAGCAACTTGGGCCCTTTAGAGTTTCTTGTTTTGATCAATGATCACCCAGAAGTGATCAAACATGCAGGTTGCTTTCTATTTGCGGACGATGTAAAGTTGTTCTTTCGAGTCGATAGCATACGTGACTGCGAACGACTTCAGAAGGACATCAATAGTATAGTCAAATGGAGTATTAAAAATAAGTTAGTTTTTAATGTTTCAAAGTGCAATATATCCTTTACACGGGCATCAGCATCGTGGTGTTACCAATACAACATAGAGGCGGAGATTATTCCTCGAGTTACGTGAAATTAAAAGTTTTCAAATGGTAAATCAGAAAGTCGAGCCTAGACGTGAATTCGTCGAGTGCCAACCATTCACACTTCATAGGCATGCCATAAATTATATATTCTGCTCTCGCGATGATAGATAGATATGTACTCTTTATTGCACACCAAAAAAGTATTATACAATCTAGAAATATAATATAAAAGTAACAGTACAATGGGCGGTCTTATCGCAGTCTGCGATTTATTACTACAACCAAGATGGACTACACTAGTAGGTAACTCGTGGTGCACAACAACTAAAAAATCATTAGAAAAAATATGGCATTTATGGTTACTGCTTTGCTCCTCAGGGTCTTAAGGTGATGTTAATATGTGTTTAGTTCTAGAGCTTCCAATAAAATCTTTAGCCTTATTGGTATAAGGCTGCTTATACATATTCTCAGTCATATTATTGTGTATAAACTGTATCCAGTACAATGGACATGAAACATACGCTTACATTTAATTTGGTGAGGGCGGTATCAAGTTAACCTAAAAAACTATGTATACTAAAACATATACTTACTAAGTAATACATTAGGGACGTTGTGGATGCAGAATTCTTGACAGATGCGGATTTCTGAAGGCTCGCATGATGAACATTCGCATTGATTGTTGCGAATGCGAACACCCGCAACATCCCTGATATACATTATAACGAATGTCTCATGAATCTTCTATATATAAATAGGCAAGACAAAACAGTTAAGAACTATTTTCTTCTAAATTTATCAACCGAATTTCTTTTTTTTTTTGTAGCTACTGACGAGCTTTAATTAAAAATTTTTAAAATAATTAGATTAAATATTTTTTCTGTTTAAATTTTGTGAAAACGACTACAAAAAACTAAAGGCGTCCATTATAAGCAATGACATGTTAACTAAAACATCTTAGATTATAAATATGTTGACCTGTCATGCACGGACGTTGGACAGTCTGTAGAATGTCAGTCCAAATTCAAATTCAAAATGGTCGAATATCGACCAACAGGCGATCTCTAGTTGTGCTTAAAATAGTGAAATTAGAAAAATAAAAACAAGTTTTAATGGCTTAGGTGTCGCAGCTGCCATCGAGTCATTGCGGGGTCAAACCCCACCCACTTACAACGTGAACCCACTACATAACAAGTTCGAATGTATGATAAAAGATTGTCTAAAATGCCTCTGATTGAACAATAGAAATGTTACGACGAACCATATTCGCTAGTCGGAACGGACCATCGCATCGGACAGGTCGAAATTCGAACACAATCGTTCATTTTTATATAGGAGAAAATTTTGCGGACGGAGTGATGTGAAATTTAGAAGTAGAAGAAGTGCAGAAAGCTAAAATTTTTATCAATATGTGTTATTAATTTACTGCAGAAAAGGCTCCAGGCGTCCAGCATATGGACAGTACGGAAAGTCTATACAATGGCAGTTCAAGCTACAATAAAACAAAACATTCAAGGTGTTATGAATTTTGGTCGAATTTCGACCATTAAGCGATCTCTAGTTGGAAAAAATTTCCTTTTTATTTTTTTTTATTGATGACACTAGACTAACACAATCACTTACTCAAAATTTTCCATCTTTAGTTGGCATAATTTAGATGTTCAATACTGCACGGTTTTTCCGACATACCACCATTAGAGACATTACTGGTAGGATAATATTGTGTTTTATATCCGCAAGCCAGCACTAATGGAATTAATGTCTAGTTTTAAGTAGCGTTCCCTATCTTCTTTGACATATGCGTAACCAAGCTTGTGTGAATTGAGCTTTATAATATTGACATATTTTTGGCATTTCTGATTTTAATCATCAATGACAAATTAAATATCAAGAAAAGGATTGTTGACACAAGAGAATCGTCGAGAATTCCAGACATTAAATAGACTTATAAATGACGGTTAGCGATACCGATCAGATCATAATCCCAGAGGCAACCGTAATAGGCTTTCAACTATATCGCAATAGATACAGAACTCATTTTTGAAGAGCTAAAGAATATACAAAGCTGTTATACAAATTGATGTCTTATGTGTAGAGTAATGAAGTTAATAGTCGTTTGGTAGTTGTGTTACCTGTTATCAAAAATAGATTTGGCAGGGAACAGGTTGTCAGGTGGTTCATACGATCTCTGACGTTGGCCAGTGGTTGAGTCATGCGTTAGACAGGTCACCACGTTAACTAGACTTGTCTTCTGAAATGGGATCTTCATTGGAGCTCACTCAACGTAATTAATTTTCATTAGGTACAGCAGTGTTGTGTTATGAATTACCGTGGTATTTATAGTAATTAGTCTTGTTTCATAAATAATGTGTGGCCTTGATGATTTTGACGGGTGTGGAGATGATCACGATATTGAGGGTGTTTTTCAATTGGGCCCAGTGGTTTTTGTATTGCTGTACAAAATAATAAGACTGCACCAGTAGCGTAATGGTTACAGTGGTCGCGTCGATTCCCACACAGGACAAATATTTGTCGAATCCATAAATAACTGTCCTGAGTCTGGGTGTTTTTTTGTGGTCGTTGCTTCATTGTCCCCCGCAACACAGAAAGCGTACCTACATAATGCGGGAGTTGCCTTAAAATTTGATAAATTACCTATACTTTGGGTAAGACGGTAGTATCGTATTATAACCAACTTCGTAATGGACATACTGCATTTTTGCTTAAATCAGTGTCGTCCGCCTGCAGGAGCATCTTCACCCTACAACTACAGCGTAGTATGTTTATGATCCTCCATCAGACGTTTACCGACATGCAGGTGACACCATTTTTTAGGGTTCCGTTCCTCAAAAGGAACCCTTATAAGATCACTTTGTTGTACTTCTGTCTGTTTGTCAAGATCATTTTTCTCAGGAATCCGTTGACGCATCAAGTTGAAATTAATACCAAATACGTATGTCTACGGTCCCTTGAAGCTGTAAAAGAATCAAGAAAAGATACGGCCATTTAAGCTTTAGATTTGACCAAATTTCAATTCGCAGGTTAATCAAAACCTCTGTTTGACCTAGAATTTTGACGTTGACCTAGAATCTTGAAATTTGGTATGAAGCAAGGTCTGACAGCACAAGTAAAGGAAAAAATTTGAAAGCCGTTAATTTGTTTTTATATCACATAAAAAAATAGTATATAATATGTGTATATAATTATAAACTTGTTTTGGTTTGGTTGGAAAGATGACTTTATCGTAAATCGATGTATGGGAGAGTATTTTTAGAACTGCAAACTAATTGCTTCGAAAAAGAGTAGGCAAAAATCTTTAAGAATTGATTCCCGCTATGAACTTAACTAACACTTGTCCAGTTTTTTAGAGTTAATAGTGTTTATAAGAACCGTCAAATGCTTACCAAGACTCAAACCTTTATACAGCCTTTTAATCGACTTAAAAAAAGGATGAATGTTTATATGGCTGCGATTTTCTTAAAAAGTAATGAATCAATTTTCATGACTGTTCCTCTAACGTATTCACAACCAATGAAGTCGGTGTATTTTTATTAAAATATAAAAAAATTAATAAAGAAAACTATCTCTCAGGATATTAGCATAAGCTAATGAAAGCTTGTTATATTATTATTTAGGCACATTAAAGTCTGTTTATTCTTACTAAATATTGTTTTAAAAGCGCAAACCTAAAGTATTCACCTATAGTGAGACTGTAAGGGACGAGGATTCCATCTCATCCCCTACAGCACTACCTGAAGATGGAATTCGCATCCTCTATAGTTAGGCCTGCCATTACTTAAATTGCCGACGCCGGACAAAAACTTTAAAAAATCCGGACACGGGTGAAATCGAGATTCTTTCCCGGACACTTTAAAAAAACGAAGATTCTATTTAAACTTTTAGCTTGTTAACGATTCATCTAACAATTATAATTGTTCCTTGGCACAGAATGTCCTGGTTTTAATCGGACACTTTTTGAAAACCCCGCCTGGACGGTCCCCGGACGCCCTCTAAACTAGGAAAACCTGGACGGACGGCAGCCCTATCTATAGTCTGCTTGTATTAGAAGTGGATTCACGTCAACAATGTACTAACATTACTGTAATTAATAATAATAACATGACACATCTCACACACGGCCGTCTGATCCCAAACTAGGCTGAGCCTGTACTATGGTAACCAAACTGCTGATAAACATACTTGTATATTTCTAAATTCAAACATATTATAAATAAATTACACCCAGACACAGAACAAATTTTATTGATCGTGCTCATCACACAATTATTTGTCCTGGGTGGGAATCGAACCCACATCCTCTGGCTCCGTGGTCAGAATCACTCCACCAGACCAACAGGCCCTTCACCGTTTATGCTTGTCTTTTTCAAACACACAGACACATTAAACATATTTCTAAAATGGCGTACACACGATACGGTTTTACTACCTGATCAGATTTGTGATTGAATTGGCTAACGAACCAACCAATAAAATTTTGCGTCCACACGTAACGACTAAATCACCAATTTTAATTTGATTTTATTTTCTGTGCCAGACAGACGTATCTAAGAAAAGTTACCGCATACCTAATCTTTTTTGTTTTCGAAGAAATGCTACCTGTATTGATCTAAACAATATAAATCATCTCATAAATATAACCACCGAACTGAAAAAACGCCTTAATAATGCGTAAATATGCTCAGGTATAGGCAAGACTAAATGATAAAATTCTACGATTTGCGTCCACACGAAACGATTCGATTTCAAATCTAGTCAAATTATGTGTGAAATCGTTTCGTGTGTACGCCGTTTAACATAACACAGGCCGTATGGTAGTATTCACAAGGTGGAGCATACATAGGTACATACATCCTCACGCCTGTATCCCAGAAGGAGTAGGTAGAGGTGTACTAAACACCCAGATTTTGCCAACTATTACTTTGGTCCCACTCACATAATAGAGGGCCAGCCTATTGCTGTCTACTGGAACCTTTGGGAATTTAAGATGCGTAAATTAGGAGTATATTAAAAGGGAAATGTAGATAAGGGATTATCCATTAATCACGTGAGGCTCGGAGGGGGGTGGGAAGGAAAAAAATACAAAATATCACAAAGGGGGGAGGGGTTATTTAACGATAATATTCTGACCTTTTTTATATATTTGGAAATTAAAAATACACATGATTTTGTCCTGGGGTGGTGGGGTTAGTGTAAAACCTCACCACGTATCACCAGGGAGGAGGAGGGGTTAAAAAATGTTGCTTAAAAAAACATCACGTGATTAATGGACGGCCCCTAAGAAGGGAAGGCAATGGATACAAAGGGATATTGTTTATACGGATGGATTGGGGAGTGTCAGCAGTAGCTCGAACAGGTCAGGGTGGCGTACCTGGCGAATTGGCTGTTGTCAGGAAGTCCGAATCCACGAGAAGGTTAAGAGTAGTCCATTGTACAGTTGTAATATTCAAGGGGAAACTCCAAAAAACTGATTACCTAGGTTTGGGTGATATGGTATAGGGGCAAACGAGCAAACGGGTCGCCCGATGGTAAACGACTACCGCCGCCCATGAGCACCTGCAACTCAAAAGTCACAAGTGCGTTGCCGGAATTTAAGGTGGGAGTAGAGGAAGGGGGAATAGGGGGCGAGGAGGGAAGAGAGGGAGAGGGAAGGGTTAGGCCCTCCGGTAACCTCACTCACTCGGTGAAAATCAATACAAGCATTGCTTCACTGCTGGTTTTCTGTGAGGCCGTTTTCGCCGAGTGAGTAAGGTTACCAGAGGCCCTAACCCTTCTTTCCCCCCCCCTACCTCCTCCCCTCTTTCCCCCTCTTCCACCTTTCCCCTATTCCTACCTTTAAGGCCGGCAACGCACTTGTGATTCTTGAGTTGCAGGTGCCCATGGGTGGCGATAGTCATTTACCATCAGGTGACCCGTCTGCTCGTTTGCCCCCTATACCATAAAAAGAAGAAAGATAATTGGTTACTTTATTTGTCTCCATAGGATGACAAGAATATGACAAATTAAAGAACCCTCCTTTCTTAAATTTTGGAATCCATTTTACATCCAGTGAAAAGGATATTAAGTGTTAGGAGGTAGGTATACAGCGGATGCTTGCTCGAATTGGGCTGGTCTAGTACCTGCACCTTACAGAAGAGGACCATAGGGCAAGTAAGTGAAGTAGGGCCATAAGAGGTCTAAGGACGAGGGTAGGCATTAGGCAACGCTATAAGTGTATGCTTATTTATATTTATGTATTTTTCCCCATACCAAAAGTTCCCAACGTGCCTAAAGAAGTTTTCACTTCAAAAATTGTTAATAAGCAATTGTGAGTTGCCAATCAGAAGTGTTCATTTTTTTAAAAAGTGATGCCATCTACTAGTGACATCCATCAAACTGACGATGACGTACGTTCGGACGAAATTTTGAATAAAGGTTTTCGCTATTGAGCACTATAGGCATTATAAATTTTTACCTTAATTACAATTATGTTTTTGTTTATTTTACCGTATAAATTGCGCACACAATAAGTACTTTATTCAACTAATTATATTTTTAAGGATTAATTAATAAGGAGCTGACAGAACTCAATGTTTAAATTAGCGCCCTCTAGTGGATCTACATATGTATTATTAGCGTGACGGAGTAGGTAAGTTCAGTGCTTTTTCCCCATAGCAAAAGTGCACAACGTGCCTAAAGAAGTTTTCACTTCAATAATAACTTGACTTGAACTTGTCTAATCTCCAACTAGGCAGAGCCTGTACTATGGTAACCAGACTGCTGATAAATATACTAACATATTATAGATAAATTACACCCAGGCACAGCACAAATGATCGTATTCATTACACAATTATTTGTCGTCACTGGGAATCGAACCCACAAAAATATTGCCTATTTCAAGGTTTGGCCTCTATTTTTAGCAATTTTAACTTTAACTATGCCTACTTGATTAATGAGTCATGGATGATACAACCAACACGATTTAAGGTCCGCGATTAGTTGATATCAATCCATAAACGGACTCTTGCATTTGTCTATGGTCTAATTACTGTAATAGTTGAATCCGCTTCGTGTCTTCAGTGACATTTTAGTAATCTATCCAAAGACACGTACAAACATATCCGTCAGTAATGAAACCGATATTAACGTTCTTAAAAAAATCACTACATACGATTTTTCTACAAATACAGTGCCCTAATCAATGTTTGATGGATAAATTTATCCGATAAATAAAAAAAAACTTGTTGTAACTTTGTAAAAAGAAAAAAACAGTTTACTGTCCACTGTCTTCATATTCAAATGTATCGATTAGTGAAACTAACATACACATTTTACGTATGAAATGTTTTCTATTGAAATTAGCATAGAAACTGATGTATGGCGTGTACTAGAAGTTGTGAAAACCGACCTCAATCTACGCTTCCGCGTAGTTCTTGCCAATGTTGTACAAAAACTAACGTTTTCTTCTAACAACTTGGTAATAAATGATTTATTGATATTTGATAGGTGTTTTGCTTCAACCTTTGCTTGCTACGTAAAAAAGATAATTTCTTTTCGGACAAAAATAGTTATGTTATTAACAAAAAAGTAGAAGTATCTAATTTTTATCGAATCTCACTTTGGAAATAACATTTGTCGAAATAACAGCAGTAATATTCATACTAAGTTGTTGGTTTGATTATAAAAATACGTTGTAATTGAATTTAATGCAGCAAGAGGTTTTTAATTTATAGAAAAGAAAAAACCATACATTAGATAAAAATATCATTGGTGTATATAACGTATTGATCAGAAACTGTAACGGAGTAAAGTAAAAAATGTCTTCACAATAAAACCAAATAATATGAATGCGTTTCGTGTCGAAAATACCGAATGTATTTTGATAAAATATACATGCTGTATTTTTGACTGCATTGCAGCTGACACTGTTTTACATATACGTTACGAGTTTACTTCACAAATAAGAGTATTTTGACATGTAATTGATAAGATTCATCCTTGTCTACATTTAATTTGCTTTGACCGTTTCGGTGTTTATAATGGCACTAATTCAATTCCATCATATAGGCTCATTTATTTCGTTATTTTTGTCACTGAAATACTATCTGACAAAAAAGTAACTACAATATCTTGTGCAATACACATAATTCAATAAGATACTTTTTTAAGCTGTGGCAATTTTCTCGTCCACCAATTAAAATTAAAAATTTTAAAATCCGATCACACACAAAAATAATACAGACTTTTTAAAAAAAGAAGACATAGTAGTACATTTAAAATTTTCGATCACTAGGTTATTCAACACTAATAAGACTAAGGCAACAATCGGACACTGCCGGACCACGTTTGACCACCAAGCTGTGTAGTGTAAAGTGTAACATATCACGACGCAAGAAGGCGCCACAGTTAGTGACAATCAGAACAGAAAAGATCTAAATCGGTCGTGTGCCCTGCCGGCTATTTCAGCTGTGCTATTTATACCACGACAAAGATCGTGGCGCGATGTGGGTCGAGATACCTTTTTCTTTCGATCTACAATGCACGTGCACACCTTGCATAATGGACACGAAATTTTATTTTTTAATTTATTTCATGCTTGTTCATTGAAATTGAATGTTTTCTAACCATAAAACCATCCTACTACATATAGAAATGTTTCGTTAATTTCGTGTTTTCATTTTAAAGGTTTTGAAACTTTCTGATCTTTTTAGTACTTAAATATTTAATCATTTATTTATGTATTCACGGAGACCAGTTTTAATTTATTTATTTTTATAATAATATATGGTACCTAAGCGATGTCAACGTCCACAATTCTGGAAATTTCTTATGTGCAACAGAAATTCATGTGTTTATAGGGAGCAAAAAAAAAACAAAGAATTTTAAGCGAACTGAATATAGAACGTATCCACTCACTACTGATGACGTAAATTATTATACTATGACAATGTTAATAGCTTTGACAGATGTGTCATCTTTGTCTTGCTGTGTCAACTTTGTCTTAAAACATAGAACTAATTTTAGACGAGAAATTTATTAAAAGGTTCAATGTCAATCAATGAAAACACATTTCTTCTTATTCTGAGTAATTACTCAATAAAACACTCACGATTTAAATGAATAGTTGCAATGATGCTAACATGCGGAAACAAAATATTTAAAAGTTTACCGATTGTTCGAATGCTCATTCTATTTTCAAATGTGTGAATGACGTGAAATAGTTTAGTTATGTGTTTGTCTGTGGTAGGTATTAAAAAGTTGCACATCAAAATGTAATAACATTACATAAAACAGATATGTTCGTAATTTACGATACCGTATATTTTTGCAAAATGTTCTGTTACTAATAATATAGTTTCTTGTGAAAAAAAAAAATAACTACAGCAGTGTCAATTTGCGGTTTTACAATGTAAATTAATAAGTAAATAAACACGTATTATTTCAACAGTGAAATCAATCACGTATTTAGAGAAATCGTAAAAACTACGGACATATACATATTAAGAAGGAAAAAATAGAAGAGATAAGTTGAAAGATGGAAATATATCGCCTAAGAAAGTTTGCTAGAAAATAGGCTAGAAAATAATTGCAAACTCCAATAAACTCCAATATATAACGTGAAGTATCACGATGATTTAAAAACCTATTGTTGGAATGTCTCTCGTTTCTCTTACAATATTAAAATCCATAGCATCTGTCTGATTACTTTTAAAAATCTGACACAAACGGTAAAACTGAGTTCGTGGGCATTCTGTTTACGAAATAACTTTGTATGATGTGAGATGCATCCGGCTACATCGGCACTAAGAGTTTGTAAAACGTGAGATATGTATCTATCGTCAATGCTGTAAAAATACATCTTTGAAAGGTTTGTGGTTCGTTGCAAACAATATTTAAATTGTGAAACCAATAATAGATAGTCCTAATTTTGTCTGCTGTCTGTTTGTGCGATATCCTGTATTTAATTTCTTTTTTGTACCTTAATGCGGTTTTTTTAACGAATTCTCAGTAGAGAGAATTTTGAATCAGAGTCTGTAATCGTGTCGGGTAAACGGTAAAAAGTGGCTGTCAAAATATAGGTGTAAAGTGCACCTAGCCCTTCGCAGATATACAGTAACTATAGAATCGTAAGTATAGTAATTTTCAATTGGATGATAAAATAATTCCTCCCATATCGGATTCCTCATCTTTTAAATTAACAAAAAATATCACTAGTAACTTAAAGTGTGTTAGGAGTCGACAACCACTCGAACGAACCTGTATGGCATAATATAGGCAAAGTTTTATCAACATCGCAAAAATCGTAAATTTGTAAGAGACCTGAAGATGAAACATAATATTTCTAAATTTGTTTTTTTTTTAAGTGAAAACTTCTTCAGTGGCGTTCTGCACTTTTTGGGATGGGTAAAAAATGCTAAACTATCGTCCGGACACGTGACCTCATCGAAAATTCGTAAGACGGAGCCGAGTTTCTTATATTTAAAGAAATACTTTTACGCCATCTGTGGATTCTGCGCGTTACTACTGAAGTTTGATATATACTGATTATCCATAATATATGGATAATTAGTATATAGTTAAGGCAAATTTCACAGATGGCGCAATTTTAATTTCAACTTTTTACAATATTTACTATAAGTATTTATTTTGGTACAATTTATTCAATGCATTAAATGTATATGAACTTCGTTCCAACCGGGTGTCCGAAGGATACCTCACGCTTTTTGAAGTGAAAACTTCTTTAGGCACGTTTGTGCACTTTAATACATATATATGTATTATATGGTACAGATCCACTAGAGGGTGCTAATCTAAACATTGAGTTTTGTAAGCTCCTTATTACTAAATGTGATGTTTTAAGTTCGTCGTTTCGTTTAAGATTTCGCTTCTGTCGGCAGTCCCATGACTGCCTATTTTTTTATTTTTGCGAGATCATCATCCTATCAGTGTATATTCGCTTTGTGCGAAGTGCATGGTGGGCGTAAAGTAAAGCGATCGCTGCGCATGCCGTGGCAGAAATCTGCAACAATTCGGGATAGTCTTTGAAACAAAATTACTTTGAGATTTCCTACAATTTTTTTTATAATTTGAAATGGGTAACAACATTGTTGTGTTATCTATCCTCATCCCTTTATATAGGCGGACCATGTATTTGTTTGCCAATATAGGACTATAAAAAAATGGTGTTTCTGTCCTAGTGGACTCTCCAGTCACAGGAAATACAGGACACTCAGGGACCCGACCACGGCCTCTGCGAGCTACTGTAGTCTCAGTCCCGTTCCCCAGAGACTTGCGGTATCCCTTACCCTAGGTTCCTCTCCCTGCCCATTTTTCCTTATACAAATTTACCTTCTTCTTTCTTTCCCGTCTTAAAACGACTGCATTCCCACATACCAGCGCCAATGAAAATTGTGAAAAGGACAGGAAGATAATGGACTATAATAAAATCAAAAATTATCAACGGGTATAGGATATCATTATCGCCATCTTAATCATGAAACGCCCGCTATCCAGAAGGGGCCTTTGCCAAAGAAGCCCGTTCTATCCAAACATGATTATTAGGTTTTTAAACTTTCGCGTTCCATGATATAATTATGTATTTATACGGGAATTAATGCGATCACGAAAATTTTCGTGATCGTGTTAATTCCCGTATAAGTACATAATTATATAATAATTAGGTCCTCCTCCTCAATCGCTCACTCTTGACAGAGTGGTCGTGGTTTCGTGATGATGCTCTGGTTTGGATAATGCATCCTTCGCGATGCGTCTCCATTTGTTGCGGTCTCCAGCGTTACGGGAACATTGGACTATGGAGGTTTGTGTTGCAGCTTTTAAAATGTCTATATGATAATTAGGTATCTAAAACTAATTATGCTACAATTGACCGAAACCGAAATGTACATACTAATATATAATAATAAAGAAAATAACATTTCACAAACATAATTGTTTTCTACTGGTATCTGTTTCAATATATATTCCACGTCTTTGCAAGTTTGTAAACGAGCGAAGTAACTTGACAGACAATTATGCAGACAGCTTAAAAACATTTTCCCAGGTAGCGAAAAAAACGAAATATTGATCATGCTTGATTATTTTCTCCACTTCTACTTATTCACACACAGTTTACCCATTTCATTTGTAAATACTTTTAGCTAAGTTTAAATATATGCGTATATATTTTCAATTGCTTCTAGCGAAAGAAAAACAGCATTGTATGTTAATTTATCGCATTCCACTGTAACAACTTTTATAAACTTTTATAATAATAAAGGGCCTGATGCACAAGGCACTTCTCCTTGACAAGGCCCGTATAGTGAGGAGGTTCCTGTCTTTGGAGTAGGATTATGGTCCCTGTACCCGATGTCAATGTTACAAAATATAAAAAAAGTAGTATACCACACCATATACTGCATTTGGTAGTACTTTTTTATATTTTTAAAGTTTTTTTAAGAAGTGTTATTTTTATGTGGACCTACGACCTAGTAAAGACCGCAGGCCGCTTCCAACCGGTCTTCTTGAAAGTCAGTGAGGAAGGCCTATGTCCTGCAGTGGACGTCTTATGGCTGAAATGATGATGTGATTAATGATAATACAGACAAAAGTAATAATTGTAACTTTATTTGCTTAAAATGTGGCAAGTACAAAAAAATACAAATGATTCATGAGCATTTGATACATTTCGCCACACATAGTGGTATTCAAATATTAAAAATAATGGAATAGAAGTAGAAAGTATAAAATTATATCATTAATTTTGCAAATTCTTTATAGTATTTTCCTAATACACAAGTTTGGGTTATTAGTACATTATAATGCATTTCTAAAACGGTAAGAGCGGGATGTGATTTTTTTTAGAAGTTCATTAACTGAGTAGAAGCTGTCTTCTATCAAACGGTCCCGAAAGCGGGACAGAATAAGTTTATGATACGGTAGCGCAGGCAGCGCTTTAGGTAGCGCATTATAGATAAGCGGTGCCATATACACAGTGCTCACCCAAAACATCTCGAGCCGAGGTACCTACTAGCATTTTCATATGTTTAGGTCACTTTACGCTTACCTATACATTAATTCATGAAGAGACTTCTGTACACCCCTTTGTAAGAAAATTTCGCGAACGCTTTAACGTGAAATTTGGAATACTTATAGTTTATATATAGAAGTGCAGAAAACTGCAATTTTAAACCATATGTCTTAAAGTTTGAAAATTACGTAAAACGACTACATTAAGTAACACGCGTCCAGTGTATGTGGTGACCTGTCATGCTACGTGAGTCTATACAATGTCATTTCAATTTATGCTGTCCAATGAAATAAACGATGGTCGAAATTCTACCACCAGGCGATCTCTAGTTCATATTATTTTGCATCTCAAACAGTTCCTTATCAGACTACAAATTGGCTATTGCGTAAATAAATATAGTATGGCACAGATATACATATTTATTAGTCAGACGAGTACTCCCAGATTAGTATACTATAGTGAATGACGAAAACAACTTAAATTATCTTTTTGCTGACACTATCGACATGTTCCTTCCATGTTGTGTGTTCGTGTTAGTTACTATATGTAGGTATAACGCTTCAGACGGATGAAAAACACTAAAATTATTATCTAAATCTCTGTTTTCCTCTCGCAAAGCTTCGACAGATCTTTACGTATAGTTTATGCTTCCCATCCTGTGTACTGCACGGTTGATTTATTGGAACTATCTTAACATCCAGTTTGGCAGTGAACCTCGTCGAACATCAAATCTTTTGAAGTGTTTCTTGGTTCTGTATCGAGTGGAACGGAAGTTATTACTTGTTTGTGGATTATATTACGTCGTGTAACTATATACTTCTATACTTTATATAAGATGTAAAGCGCAGCAGGTATTCGAACCGCTCAAAATTGGATGCTCCTTCAGGCTACAAATGACGGCTGTTAAGTAGAACTTCCAACGTAGTTTGTTGGATACTCAAGTGCCACTAAGTGATAGTGTTTCCAGGTGACGGTACCCGGTTACCATCAGATGGCATCTTATAATTGAGTGGCGGTTGTTGAGGATGTATGTAACTGATTACACTGAAAAGAACAGATGAGTGGTATTATGAAAAAGATTTTGCAAATATCGCCGCTTGCTTTTGGGACTTCAACAAGGCTGACATACATTTCTCTCAAAAGATTGCGGTATTTGCATTTTTAAAGGTCGTAAAATACATTGTATACTGACGGCAAAAGCAAATCCGACCATGTTCATAGGCTTCGGTGACCGCTTGACCATTACGTTTGACAAAATGTTACTCTAACCTTATTACTATTAGAAAATGAGCCCATATATGGGACTTGTATTATTCATTTTGTGACTTGTCTTCTAATAACAAAATATAATCAATACAGTCAGCGACACTCTCCTGAATAGGGAGCCGCCGGCGGGGCAAGAAGCGACCAGGTATTGTAACAGGCTGACGTGTGAAAATAACTCCGTATTTAGAAATTCTTTTAGCTAGCTCGAAACCTCAGACGGAACATAACCCTATAAATAAATATACTATCTCAATAAAAGTCAGTTGAGGACAAAATAGCGATTAGTAATGAGTAAGCAACAATATAGCCGCCAGAATTTTATTTTTTCCGTTAAACTAAAATAAATGTAGGACTCGACAATCGGACATTCTTGGCACGGCAGCGCAGCATTCAATACGCGGCGAACATTCGTACGTCAATCATTGGACTAGATACTTTGTGTTGCTGACTGTTCAGAATACACCTTTTGACTTTGAAGATTACTTTGGTAAAATCTTTGCTGTTGCAATATTGTCCTGTCTATTCTAGCTTGTAGCAACTCCTACTTCGACGTGGTGTTAATTAAACTCTACACTTTCGCCGTGTTCCATCATGAGCCTTTTCGGTGTTGAGAATGAGTTATGACGTGTGATGGAATATCCTTTAACACAATTAGCATGCTTGTTAAATAGCATTCTCACCTCAGCAATGCATTAGTGATCCTGGAGCCTGGATGGAGCCAGGATAGTTACAGTTTGTTATATACCTAATATGTATATTCTAAATCGTCTTGTGTCATTTCATTTATATATAGAATAATAATATTAATGAAAACCACCGTATGCGCCGATTCTATTATACGTGGGACTTTTTTTCGTGATTTTTTTCAACACAAACCCTACAGTAACCCATGCGAGATGATACAACACCTTTAAAGCATACCAAAAGTAACAAATGATGAGTTATTCTTTACTTTATTGTAGTTCACAAAAACGAAATACGTTCTTATAAAGTTCCTTTTTAACTTTTATTCACTTTTTACATAATTACTTAATTTATTTCCAACAAAGAATTTTCCATATTTCACCTTAGCGGAGGGGGTTGCCATCTACTACTTACCTATTATTTCTAATAATATTAAGGTATACCATGTCCAAAAACTGTAGAGCTAGGAGATTATTGGTATGTTCTTTAACAACAACACAGAAGATCCTCTTGCAGCGTTTAGATACATATACTTTATACTGAGATCGCCTGGTGGTTGAATTAGGACCATCATTCATTAATTTTCACGTTTTATTTTTATCACTGACCAATAAAACTTGAAATGTTATTGTATAGACTTTTCGCACCATGACAGGTCAACTTTGAATATTCCCGATCCCTGCAGATTATGACATGTACTTATTAAAAAAAAAATAGCTATCTGCACTTTTTAGAATGTAAACTTTTTAAGAATTCCAAATTTGAATTTCCTCCATTAAAAGAAGTACAAATAATTCTCTTCACGTATAAATATATAGATAATAAAAGTATTGGTGAGTTTGGACGTGGAGGCCAATTCCAGGCATTACCGAGGACAGTATTGTGAAAATTCTCACTATTCACTCACGGATTATCTCTGAGTACTGAATGATTTTTTTTTACAACATACAAATAACGGACACAAAGAACACCCAGACTCTGGTGGGAATCGAACCCAGTCGACGAGTCGATCGACATAGCAGTCAGAATCACTAACCACTAGGCCAACAGGCCAGTCAATAATTCTGGGCTAGATTATTATCCTTTCCAAAAATAGAGGTTTAGTTCAATTAGTAATGATTCCCATTGATAGCAGATGTATGTTTTCGTTTATTTAGCATTTAATAAAGCATTCGTTTATTTTCTTTTATTTGCTTTACTGACTAACTAACTAACGTCCATTCCGTAACATTTAGTCCGTGGTGATGTTACGTAGTCCGGTCTAATGTAGTCTTACAAATCTGGTCCGAGCTTGGTCTCTTGGAAGTTAGTTTTGACGTACTTCAAGTGTCGTGTCGAAGTAAAACTTTGTATGTATATGTGGTTGATATAAAAATACTATATTTTGGCATCTTGAAACTGATCTGATGATGGAGCCAGGAGGTGGATAGCAGAACTCTTCAGTTGCTACTAGTAAACTATTTGTATGTTTTACTAAACAATAATGATTATTATAATTATGTACATATATGGGAATTAACACGATCATCAATGATTATTAATATATGGACTGTTCAATTTATTATTTATTTATTGGGATCTTCAACAAAAGATATACACAATAATTAATAACAAAATTGATAACTAGGGGTATTAGTGGACTCCTTCACTTACAGGAGACCACAGCAAGCACAATGAAAAAAAAATAAACTAAGCGAACAAAGTTACATGAATAAAGGAAATTCAAAAATATAAAAATTAATAAAAAAATTAAATTTAAACAATTAAATCAACTTGGTAAAATTTACAAAATTCAAAAAAATTAACATTGAGGCTTACATTACATTAAAGCTTTTAAGCATATTTTATATTCAGACGTACGTAGGCATATCTTAATCGATACTTTTGGCTAAGATGTTACCTAAAATTGCCTACAAAGTCTTGGTGCAGCGGCATAATGACCCAGGTTTGTATTTGAGCCAGGGATGTAAAATAGACCAAAAGTGTTATTCAACCATATAACATTACGCATTAACCAGATATTTATATATATATATATATATATATATATATTAATCTGGAAAACTTTTGGCAATTACGCGAAGTGATTTGCATAACAATTTTTTATACAATTGCGAAGCTTCGGGGTACAACTGCTTTACGTACATATTGAGCAACCTCACTATAGGGCATAGTGACAGGAACTCTTGAAAGGGTGCACTTGTTAATACGGTTTTAAATGAAAGAGGATTCTCTGGAATAACGTATTGTATTTACATTATAACAGATTATATTTAAACTTGTACAGTGTTGCTCTTCGCCGCTCTGCACATCTGACCCAATTTTTTCATCTGTTTATTTCCCTGTCACAATTAAACAGTTCAAAAATATACACTCTTCGAATTAGCGATCATTTCACCAATGCAGACTGCCAGGTCTTTATATGTTCTGAATGGGTCGGAACATTACAATACATATATTGCCCGAAGAGGTTAGCAGAGGTGTTCTAAATTCCCACATTTTTCCAACTATAACAAGGGCCTTGCTTAATAGGGCCGGGCACTTTGGGTATCAAAGATGGGAAACTTGAAAGGATATTGAAAAGGAAAGATAGTTAAGAAGGGAAGGCAATGGAAAGCAAAGGATATTGTTTATAAGGATGGATAAGGGAGAGTAATGAAAGTCTGTTTCTACGCAGGAAAGTGGTACCTGGGGTGGGGCTCCACAACCCATCCCACTCGTAGATGCACAATAAGCTTTAGGGGGTCTATTGTATACAGCCTCGACACAGTCGTCTGAGCTCAATGGTGTCCTACGTTTAGAGTTCCGTTAAAGGTCTCTGTCGTTCTCTGGCTGTCTCTGGATGTGTCACAGCGATGCCTGCTTCAAGATAGAGATACTCGAGCAGGTCAGAGTCACATACGTACATCTCAAACTAGCTGTTGCCGGGGAATTCATACCTTCCTTAATTTTCTTTCCCTTGAATCCTTTTTATTATTAACAATAAGAATTTATGCTAGATAAAAAATAAGAATTAAGGCACGTCACAGCACGTTTCTTCTTGAGTCGGAGCTGCTGTACTAATGAAGTAAAGTCTCGGTACAGCAGACCTCCTAACAGAATCCTATAATATCTTCTGTGCGGCACGCGTGACTGATTTTGCTGCTCTTGCCAGTTTAGTATTGCCAGTATGCCCCAACTGCTTTTATACTTACCATGCAAAAAAAAGTTAAAAATCCGAACTCAAAATATTCTCGGGAATGAAGTTTTCACAGAACAATTCAATTTATTGGCATCGTTATCCAGTACGTGCAGTATATTAAATGCCAACTTATGATAATATGTTTGTTTAATTTGTTGAAATATTTCATCACTACATATTATAAAACAAAGTCCCCGGCCGCGTCTGTCTGTCTGTCTGTTTGTTCGCTTTAAAATGAAAAACTACTGAACGGATTTTCATGCGGTTTTCACTAATGGAGAGAGTGATTCATGAGAATTCAAAGGTTGGTGTATAATTTGTACCCGTGCGAAGCCGGGGCAGGTTGCTAGTTAATACATAAGCCATACTGTTTAAACAAAGGTATATGTAGCCACAATTAAGAATGCAACAACAATTTTAATACCAAATTAACTTAGGACTTTGTTGGGCCGTGCCCGTGTACAGTAATGAAAGCCCTAGAAAAGCAATTATCAATAATTACCTATCCTCAAGGATATAGGCTATTTAATATCAGACTACGTACTTTAGGAGCGGATAAATGATCATAAAAGTGGGTGAAATTGCAAGAAGCGCCGAGTACATAAAACCATACGTCAAAGTCACGGCAAGATTGCACGTACTTAGACGATCTCTTAACATACCAAAAGCACGCGTAAGTGCACTGGCTATTTCAGGAACAAGGAGCACCGTTCACTGTTCGTATTCATATCTGATCTATTAAACTCGCATAACTAAGAGCCTTACTGAGGCACCAGAGACGGCCTGGCGGCACGCCAGCTCCAACGATGTGTCACACTGGAACCAAAGATTATGATGTGTATTATTGAAAATATTGAAATTGAAATATCTATGGCTGTGTTCAAAGAAATATTTGAGCAATATTTGTCGGTATTGGGTTTTAGTAGGGTGTTGGGTAAAAGTCTTGAAGAGACCCAAATTTTAGAACTTTCGCATAATTTAAGTACTGAAACTAATAATAATAATATTCTAGGACATATCGCTCATCGTTCAGCGCAAGTTAGACCCAAAATAAGCAGAGATATTACCAAGGGTTCTGAATAAAAAAAGATACATCTTATTTTTGTTAATAAATTCGAGTAAATATCATATAGATACCAAGACCACTGCAAATAGAAATATTCATGCATACAAATATTTGCACTGAGCGGGAATTGAATCCACGATCCCCGACGTGCCAGGCGGATGCGTAGTGCATCCCGCGCCACAGAGATTGTCAACTAATGACTCTACAATTGCATTGTGCCTATCACGTCTTGGGTGACTTTAACTGAAGTGAGCAGTTGTATAATAAATATATAAATAAATGTGTCTATCCTATATCGATATAATATATATTTATATAGTCACAGGTATTATGTTCTACCTATTATTTGTACAAACCCAAATCGTAAGAATTTAGAAGTATGCATCAAAAATTCGTCTGCATCATAACCGACTGGCATCATTTTCAGAAGATAGACAGCAATCCATTGACTGGTTAACTAAATATGCAAAGAAAAAAGTTAAAATGACACCGATGTTTAATGAGTTTGTAGGTGACGTTTAACAATTACAATCAGTCAGACAGAAGCGACAAAAATATAACGTAGATAATTTATGTCTTTTTTAGCCATAGGCAGAAAGAAACTGTTAAAATAGTGGGAAAATCTTGACGCTTCTGAAGTAATGTTACTGAAACTAGATAAACATTTAGTTTGCCACGTAATGACAGGACGTAGCCTCGATTGAGTGAATTTTAATGGACCATCATTATTAATTAGATTAAATCTATTTGAATTTTATGATTCTATTAAGGTTATGATCGATATTTTTATGATTGCCAGCTCGAGGAATGAAATTTCTGTTTGATTCTTTGGAATGGTTCATTGACCATTGAACTTTGAAATCTTGTAGATTTTACAAATTCAAGTAAGTGTTAAAAAAGTAAGCATTGCAAGTTTGATTAAATTACAATAAATCAGGTTAGGGAACGTACCCATACTACGTGACCCGTTCTGGGGGGGAGGGGGGTCGTCAAGATACCACGCTTGGTCACAGGGGCGGAGGGGGGAAGGGGCTTAGGTTTTCGTGATGTAGTCAACCTCTAAGGAACTCTTGTGCTTCTTTGAGCTATATTCAAATAAGGCACGTAGCGTTTACAGCTTTTTAACTTTCTGTCGGCAAACAATGATTTAAAACCATTACTAAGATATATAAATTACTACGTGAAAACTAGAGGGGGAGGGGGGAGGGTCTTGGCATATACTACGGGTGGTCACCGAGGGGGGGAAGGGTATAAAAAAAGTGTAAAAATGGGTCACGTAGTATGGGTACAATCCCTTAGGTGTCAGGCAGCTCTTTACATACATGATCCCAATTACAAAAGGAGTAAGTGACGCATATTAATGGCACTAAATTGACCAAAACTAGTTGTTAATACCCTATTGCAATTTTGGGGAGTATTCTAATGATTCAAAAAGAGCGAAGTTTTGGTATTTTGTAAGTGTAAATTTTGTTGTCACATAGACCACGTAACTTAGAAGTTTTTTTTTCGATTTCGACCACCAACTGCAGCTGCTTCTACCGTGTGAAATTTGCTTTACCGTATCAGGCCTTACATGAGCACAGACTTACAGACTTACACATAATGCTATGTGAATCACTGATTTGTCAAAGCCGAACTATGCTGATTCTGTTTATGATAAATGCCTTTTTAGTAGAATTGAGCTAGTAAAACGAGTACAAAATGCATGTACTAGATTCTGCTTCCTTGTGCCACTACAGTGTCATAAACTCCCTTCCTTAGCGATGGAATCATGATGATAATGTCATCACGCAGGAGTCTTAATTTCTTTGGTGTAATTTTAACTAAACGGCCTGATTACTTGTACAAGAAACTCGCATGGTCCAGTAACCACTACAGTATAAAACTCTTTCTAATTTAAACCGTTTGGTTACACCAAAGCATGGAAGTCCCGCCTTCCGTAGAAGGTTTAACTAACAGCCATTGAGGAGTTCCATTATCCACCACTTGGCTCTATCATTAGACTGATCTGATGATGGAGCTTGGAGCTGACTCCAAGATGCCAAATTATAGTATTGTCATCCAAACTACATATGCAAACACAGTTTCATATCAATACCACAATTATTAGAAGTAGGTTAAAATTTACTACCAAGATTTGTAGGGTTTATCTATCTAGTGCTACTATAAGTTCTATGATAGAACAAAATGGACAAAAAACATCCAGACAGTTCTAGGTTAGATACAAGTGAAGCTTTTAAAAGCGTGTTAAAAAATTAAAACTATTGCCATAACTTGGAGTTTTCTACGTTTTTCATACTAATTCTTAATTCAAAACCAATGAAAACCCCGCGTACCGAAGCACAGATAAAAAAGATCTGTTTAGTTTCTGCATAAAAATATAAATAAAAATAGTATATTAAATATGATATATCATGTGAATTATTGCATACTGTTTATTACATTATTCATAAGAATTTTATCTTTATAATTTATTATTTTGTTAGGAATTTATAATTTTTCCTCTGATTGTAATAACCTGCCAGCTCACCGTTATATCACTAGGTTTTATAAATACCAGCGTTACTTCTTTCGCAGTGACATAACGCTGAGATAACGACCATTTTTTGACTCATGCAGAAATATTTTTTATATTAAAATTATAAGTTTGATTCTTGCTATACAAACCATGTTACTAATCACTTTCTTTCTTTGAAATGAAATAAAACTAATTCGCTTGAACATACAATTGAAAAAAAACTGTCAGTCGTAGGACTGCACGTCAGAAGTGAAAACATAACTTCACAATGTATTTGCATTTACATACACACACACACACACATCTGTATATATATAATTAGGTTAAAAGTAAAAAAGTAGATAATAACATACCTAAATGTATACATAGGGTACACTGGAAGTTCGGCGCTCCTGGCCGCTCATAAATGTTTGAATTTCGAATGTTATATGTTTTAAATATAAGAAACTCGGCTCCGTCTTACAAATATTCGATCAGGTCACGTGTCCTGACGCGAGTTTAACAATTTTTACCCGTCCCAAAAAGTGCACAACGGCGCTAAAGAAGTTTTCACTTCAAAAATTAAGTATTAAAATAAACATGATTATTTTAAAAACTGGATATATTACATTACTATGGTGAGAACTAAAATAAACGTATTCATGTAAAAGACATACACAATTTTATGATACTGAATATGTTGGAAAATGTTTACAGATATGCAATACCTAGCGACAAGATGACAAATGGCCAGTAAAGCCGACCTCAAACGAAATGGGCCGTAACGAGATTATTAATAACATTTATAATAAACATCAAAGTATTCGTTTAAATTATGAACTAAATTAAATGCTTTATTTATGAAGTATATGTTTTAGTACTTATATGAAACGAAAAACTCGTCACACGTTAAATAAAAATTACGAAGCATTGACAACATTTTAAAAATAGATTTTACTTCTAAATTATGATTCTGCAACATTCGTTTGAAATGTCAATGAGAATTTAGATTGATGAATATACTTGTCAATGCATAATATATTACATAAAGATCAAGTCCGAAATTAATCAGGTATATTAATGTTAGTTATAATAAAAAACAATAAACAAATTCATTCAATCTAACATTTCATCAATTTCTACAATCTATACTTATAATATAATAAAGCTGAATAATTTATTTGTTTGTTTGATTATATCTCAGAAACTACTGGTTTGAATTGAAAAACTATTTTAGTGTTGGATAGCCCATTTATCGAGGAAGGCTATAGGCTATATAACATCACGCTAAAGACCAATAGGAGTAGAGCAGTGACATTAAACGCAGGTGAAACTGTGGGGACGGCTAATACCTAATAAAGCGGAAGAGTTTTTTGTTTGTTTATTTTGTATCTATCTCTGGAACTACCAGTCTGATTCGAATAAATATTTTTGTATTGGATAGACTACTCATTGAGGAAGGTTATATGCTATATAAAATCACGCTATGACCGTAGGGAGCGGAGCAGTGATCGAAACTGTGGGGAACGGTCTAATATACAAGATGTTAAAGGAAGTTATAGTAATACTTTGGGATCGTAGAGTAGACTCCGTGAGGGATGTAAAGCATGCCATGTTAGGAAAACTTATTACTTTTGGTTGGTCTTACTTCTAGCGGTTAGTGATCCTGGCTGCTGACCCAAAGGTCAAGAGTTCCATCCCCACACTGGACAAATTACTGTGTGTTGAACACGATCTTTGTTCTGTGTCTGGGTATAATTTACCAAAAATATATATGTGTTTAGCAATACGGTGTTACAGTAAAGTGTGGTTAAATTTTACGAGCGTTATGTGTAGCCAAATAGTTGATTTAGCTTGAAAAAAATTGAATTAGAAAAAAAATATTGTACGCTATGCTTTTTCTAATGTAGTTGCACATTTTTTAACAGCACATTATGAAAAAAAAGACAAGCATTGAATATACATCAAATAATAATAAAATTATTTTGACGGGTATTAACGGGATCACGTATTTAATGAGCAATTTTAATATTGTGAAATGTAGTTATTATGAAGTATCAATTTAATCAAAATTTAATTCAATTTATTATGGAATATCATAAGTAATGAAATATAGTGCAGTATTGTAATGCAATGTAATAATTAATTAATAATTTTTTAAATAGAAATTAAGAAAAAATTGCATGCAGTTACTTGAATGGCTAAATGAACTTGTACATTTTTTTTAACTAACAACCTAAGTGTTTGTATTTGTACTAGAGATCGCGCGAAAAACCATGATCGAATTTCGACCATGGTTTTTTCCTTGGCCAGTATAACTTGAGCTGTCATTGTATAGACTTACTTATCATGATAGGTCAACGCATATACCTACTGGACACGTGTAATTTCATTAGGCCGTTTTCACGTAATTTTTAAAGTTGTAAATCATAATGTTTATACATTTTAGCTTTCTGCACTTCTTCTATAAATAAACTGTTAATATTCCAAAATTCACGTTACTACGTTGGCGAAATTTTCTTAAAAACGGGTACAAAGAATTCTCTTCACGTATTAATATAATGATAACATACCTTTGATTTGTCTGACGTTTCGACCAACTTGCACGGGCCGTGGAAACAGGCTGAATGGCAGACAGAATACCAATTAAATACGTGATCACGTCCACATAATTATATTAACATGAAACACGAAAGTTTTACTTTTAATAAAATAATAACTTCTTATCTATCTTGCAGTATAATTCTTTGAACGCATTTTTTAAGAAAATTTTGCGTACGCAGGAACGTGAAAGAATAAGTGCAGAAAGCTTAAAGTTTTAAACAATATGTATTACAAATTGAAAAATTATGTAAAAACTGATACATCAAGCTACACGCGTCTAGTATTATAAGGTCGTCCTGTCATGGTACAAATACAGTTCAAGTTATACTGGCCAATAAAATAAACAAAAAAGAATTATGGTCGAATATCGACCAAAAGCCAACAGGTAATATCTCGTATTAATTATTGGATGTCAATTATGGAGAAAGCACCAACATGTAGTATCATCAGAAATTGACTCATTTATTGATAATGCCAACCTAATAAAACTAGCATAGCCATTTAAATAGACTTAATCACATCTTCACCATTATTGTTATCAGGAAATCTGAATTACATAATTATCTGCCTATTTTTTTAAACTGTCTGTTTATGGAACCTTTCTTTTGTCTTTGAATTTTTTGGTCTCACCACTCATGCTCTTTAAGCTGTTCGAAGTAATCTGTTTATTTTAGACATCGTATTTTGTAAGTAATGTTCATCGTTACTTTGAATTTTTTACGATATACGAATGACTGTAAATTGTTACGAACACTTACGCGCGAACTTGCTCGCAATTGTTACAGATTTAGATTTTATGGAGAAGTTCAATTGACGTTGCATGCTCGCAGTGAATATTGATCACAAACTTAATATACTATCGTATACTAAGTTTATGATTTTGATAGTTTGGTTAAAAGATATCTTACATCTCAATATGTACATATAGCAAAATTGTATCCAGTTACATCTCCTTTACTAAAAGAACCCACAATTTGATCGGAATGGCGGGGAGTAATTGAATGCGGAATGCAGTCAGAAATTAAGTGCAATCACAGATAACATAATACTATACTAGTACAGATACCTCATCCCATACAACGAAATGCGACCCTCCTAACTCGGGCAATTCCACGGGCTACTATTTTTTAGCCTACAAAGGCGCTGGATGCCGCTAGCAGCGCGATAGATAGCTAGAGCCACCTAGCGATGAATGGAAAAAAATATTTACTTACCAATAAACACGCAACCAATAGATGGCGATAATTAGTATGTAATCAGCAGGTAGGACTGTTCGTTATATTAGATAACCGATAAAATAATTTATTACTTATAAATAATCAATCAAATTTATTACATCCGGTAAGCATTATTTATATTGCGCGAATATATTTATTATTACATACGACCAGATCTAAGTACGTGCAACATCTCACCATTCAAGGTCAATTTCACTTCGATCATCGTTGTGTAATATTTGTATCCCATGCCAAATTATGCTCTAGTACAACCTCATAACATCTATATTCCCATCAATGTACAAAAATATTAGTAAAAATAATAGTCAAACCACAGATTTGATAATATTTTCGTCAAACTAATATATTTGTTTGTCTTAAACCTTAGATTAGAATATTGTTTGAAGAAAATCAATGTGGATAACTCGTTTTACATCGTTGCGAACACTCTTAGCAGTAAGTAGATAATCTACCTACCTACCATTGCAGCATTGACGCTGCGACACGCGACGATCACGAGCAAGCCGGGCTGCCAGTAAGGACAACTTATTTTCAAATATCACATTAATCAATTCAACATCTCGTACTATTATACACAAAATCAGTGTTGTACAATGTACGATGTTACGTCACTCAACACGTCACGTGTACCGAACACGTACCGTGCACTTAAACTTATTGAAAACACCGACACCACCACACCAACAGTTATTAGCTTAGATCATAGCGGCCTCACTTATCTTAATTTTGTCTTAATTTTATAGACAAAGTCAAAATACCGAAGCAAGTTTTACATAATTTGCACGACGACACTTTTTTGAGCGACTAAGCAAATAAAATGAAAAAAGTATAATAATGTATCTGATCTGAAATAGTAATATAGTTCATAGCGGCCTCAAAATTTGATACGTGTAGTATGGATTACGTAGAAAAAAAAACACAATCAAAAGCATAAACCTAGGTACTTAAAACCGTAATAGCATCCGTAATAGCTGTAAATTTCTCTTTACTACCTACTTTATTATTTTTACAAACAATTTATACCAGAATAAACGTTAGTTCATAAGTAATTAGGTATTTGTATTTTTTTTAAATAACTAATTAAAAACCTTTAACTGCCCAGAACTCAGCGCTTGTAGAGGTAAGACCTGTGCCGATTTTTTTAACGCCAAACAACAGAACGTGAACCGTATACTACGTCTGCCTATTTTTGATCACGGAAGTATGTTTTGGTTATTTTCTATATATTGAACAATTATTTTGTAGGATGTAGAGCTTATCTTGACTCAATTTAGGTTATGTATTTCGAGTGTATGAATAGTATAGACTATTATTATAATGACAGTTATAATTACAACATCTTTCTACAGTTAAATAGTAGCAGCATATTTTTTTTAAATGTATTTATTTATTTTAAAAACTTAGTACTATGTTACAGATAATAGCCAAGCTGCCAAACTATTATCTGTAACATAGTTAAGTTTTTGAAATAAATAAATATATAAAAAATATAAAAAAATATAAAATATATTAAGCATCACATCAATCTCGCCATACATTTGAAAACAAATGCAAATTTAAGTTATGTATAAATAATTATGTCTGTATGTTTGTAACGATGTATGTATCTAATAGGTAAGTACGAAAGAGTTTCAATTGTATGCAGTATGTATAGTATGCAAACATATTTGTTTGGCACGCTGTGCGTCCAAGTGTGTTTAGTTAACTTGAGGTGTGATATATAGATTTCTCTATCACTACATATTATAAAACAAAGTCCCCCGCCGCGACTGTCTGTCTGTCTGTCTGTCTGTTAGCGATAAACGGAAAAACTACTGAACGGATTTTCATGCGGTTTTAACCAATGGATAGAGTGATTCAAGAGGAAGGTTTATATGTAGTATACATGCATATTATTTTAGAGAAAAGTCGAGAAATTCAAAGATTTGTAATGTCATGTCGTAACAAACATATTTTTGTGCGCTTACATTGCAAACGCTGGCTAAACCTTACGAGATAGATCAAATTAATGTACTACGGAATTGTATATCTTAAAAAGATCAATAAAAAAGTCCGCGATGGTATATGTGTATCTCCTAAGGATAGCCCACAGTAACCATTTTTATCTTTTACATATTACAAAAAAAATATGGGTTATTTATCAACCATTTTAAACAATACCGTATTATTCGTTATCCAATTAAATACATTGGGTACGTTCTGCATTTCATGTACATTAAAATTGCCCTTTCCAGCATACAATAAAAATTAATATCTTAGAAGATATCAGAGATTTAAAAAGCGGGGGCAGAGCGGCTGGCGGGCTGAACTGTTTTTGATTATTCTTTTTCGTTAGATAGGGTACCTCAAGGGTGGTCCCAGGTCAAGGAAGTCAGGATCTGTTGATGGGATTCTGATAAAATTGAGAGAAACCCTCGAAAATTGTAGGAACGAATAGTGTTTCTGTTTACTTTTCATTACTTTATGAGGTTTTTGCGTTTAGAATAATCATCATATCATGTAGCTGAGCTAATGATGAAAAAAAAAATCGTATTATAAGAATCTTCACTACATATCACTACATATTATAAAAAAAGTCCCCCGCCGCGTCTGTCTGTCTGTTCGCGATAAACTGAAAAACTACTGAACGGATTTTCATGCGGCTTTCACTAATAGACAGAGTGATTCATGAGGAAGGTTTAGGTGTATAGTTTGTACCCGTGCGAAGCCGGGGCGGGTTGCTAGTTTTTTAATAATGATGACTCTGATTTGTATCTGGCATGAGTCGAAAACGCTTCGTGTACAAATGTTTTAGAAAGACATTACAAACATCTACGTTAATAAAAGCAAATGAAGCAAGGTACACCTGCCTTAAAAATTTTTTATAGGAATGTTTCACGATACGACGACATAGGGAACCCGAAAACAGTCTCGTAAGAAAGAATCTCTTTTTTCTCTTTCTCTCTTGATTTCTTTTTAAATAAATTTTTTGACAAGCAATAACTGCCGAAGAGTTGCAAGGCGCGGCTAAGAAATGAAGATTCATAGTCTATGTGAATGAGATTTGATAGTTCAATACCTGTTAAAATGCTGTGGGGTGCTGACGAAGAATGTTACCCCCCCCTCCCCCCCCCCCTCCGCTCTTTCTCGTACTGTGGGTGCCGTAAGATTTGGCTAGGGACAAAAAACCATAAGGTGTGCAGCGTCTATCGCGAAACCACAAAACCCCATACCCGAACACTGCGCCCGCCTACCAAGCGTGGCGAGTATTGGTAAAAAACCCGCAATGAAAGCAAATAGAATGATCAGGCCCTGAGTCTCAGGCAGCCCTGCTATTCCTGGCTACGGTAGCGGTTACTGTATCTGATCAAACGTTCGGTCAACAACCCTTTAAACGACAACTGGCCCTGGTAACACACAACCTTCGCACAGTGAGGATTAGCGAAAAGATTGACGATGATGAACAGGAAATTGTAAAAAAACATGTTGAAAGAGAGTGTCTTTGGAGTTTCTTGCCTGTTCTCCTCCATAGGATCTGCGTACTGGAACAGACTATCTTCACGACTGACTTATTCTGACTGACTCAAAACGTTGACAATTCAAAAATACTTATTGGATTAATTACCAATAGGTATTTTTAAATTGAAATATTTATATAGTATTTTATTAATTTAATTCACATTTTTATTATGGAAATAATTTTATTTAAAATACCTACTTAATGTTTTTAAAAATAAGAAACTTCATACTATCATAATCTATACGAGCAAAGCGGCAGGCGCATAGCTAGTGGCTGGAACATTACGCATTATTAATAATATTTTAAGACAGGAAGTAAAACAAATAATTTAATAGTAGAAAAAGGATCATGATTGCTTAGTCACTGCGGTAACAGTGTCAGGAACTCGCGAGTGCAACCTAGTCGATGTCGTGCGTAAATACCTAATTTTGTAAAATGCAATTATGTGTTATAGCTCTTAACGTATAATTACTTAACAGGTTATCACAGACATGATTTGTTTTAGGTATCTCTATGTGTATGTTCGTACTTATTACACAATAACATCAGTAATGAGATGACATTGTATCCGATTATACAATGCATCCACTAAACAAACAGCATACTTAGGCCTGCCATTACTTAAATTGCCGACGCCGGACAAAAACTTAAAAAAATCCGGACACATGGGTGAAATCGAGATTCTTTTCCGGACACCTTAAAAAACCGCCGATTCCATTTAAATTTTTATCTTGTTAAAGATTCATCTAACAATTGTAATTGTTCCTTGGCACAGAGTGTCCGGGTTTTACCCGAACACTTTTTGGAAACCCCGCCCGAATTTTTTATAGTATCTTTGAAATTCGAATTAATAATTTACCTACAATAGAAAATGCAAAAACATAACGCAACAATACAGTTTCATTAACATTTGGCCAACTATCAATAGTCAATACCTACAAACTCAATAACAAAACCGATAGGTACGGTTTTGTTATAGTGTTACTTCAACGTAGTACCAGAAATTGCCGCCAGAGGACCGAGAGGTCAATATTGAATTTTGTCAAAATAAGAAAACTGCATTTAAGAAGCTTTTATTCAATTTTGCCGTGTTTAGGGTATTTTATGAAATTAGAAAATACTTTTATCAGGACCTAATATTGATTTTCCATAAACTTCAATAACAAATCGATACCCGTAACGCCATCTATTGATATTCGTTTGAACCATTTTTCTTTTGTTAGAGATGGGACCCCATGCCCAGACACAGAACAAATTATCGTGTTCATCACACAATTATTTGTCCTGGGTGGGAATCGAACCCACGACCTCGGGCTTAGCAGTCAGGGTCACTAACCACCAGACCAACAGGCCAGTCAATTTTATATTTGGGACTAGTTTACACCCGCGGCTCCGCGCTCGTTAAAGTTATTTTGTCTGTCCCTCGTCACAGTTCTTTTTCTGGATGAAACCAACCCTATGTCCTTTTCTGTACGCCTGGCAACGTGTATGCAAAATTTCACAATGATCGGTTTAGTAGTTAAGGCGTAAAATCGTAACAAACAAACTTACTTTTGGATTTATAATTTTAGCTAGGATTAGGATTCCAGGTAGATAGTTTCTAACACTAAGATGTCTTTAACGAGATTATTGGGTTCCAAAACCTATCAAACCTTTACGTAACATGAAGATAGAAATTTCCTTATACTTGTGCTATGCAGGTAGTTTCATTACAAAGAGGGTCATACGTATACGTACAAAAAGAGGTAGTCATAAGGCGTAAGTCATAAATAATTTATTTCATGACCAAATTTTTTGTGCTAAAACGTATAGGTACATGCAATTAAATACAAAATTAGGGATACATGATACAATTAGTTGCAAATCACAAAAATTCTGAAATCACCAGACCACAAATCACCGTGACACCTTTGCTTAATTTGTATGGATACTAATGTTGCCCTACCTACACATTTTCAAATGAAT